>JABSTQ010011306.1:0-337914 GCA_013358835.2 Ixodes persulcatus | reverse complement strand
CGTCGAGTGACGAGAGGAGAGTCCGCCACCAACGAGGCCACGACCGGCTAGCACCGAACACATTCCCCACACCCCGGTCCACTCCACCGTTCACAACTTCGAAAATGATAAGAGCGAACAACGAGGGAGGACACTGGCCCTCTTTCCCGAAAACAAGGTCAGCTATTCATGCGGGAAGGGTCCACTTCGAAGAAAAAGTCGGGGGCATCCTGTTCTGAGTCAGCAAGGCGCGCCTAGCTGGGCTTTGCGTGCGGGCGAAGTCGAGGGAAGCACAGGCGAGTTTTGCGGGTCCATGTCTTCTTTTTTCGCTGCCTGAACTCGTGATGCGTGCGAAGATCCCGGAGAAAAATCTTCCGGGTGCCAAAATAGCAAAATTTTGGCTTTGGATCGTGGATTAAAGTGGATTTTGGATTGTAAAACAGGGTTGCCAAACGCAACTCTCAAAAGATCAGGCGTTATCGCCGAGAAACCTCCAACCGCCTCTCGCCAACCGCCAACCGCCTGTGGGTGTGTCTGAACGGGGTCGCTCGCGCACCGCATCCGCAACCGCTTCGCGAACGCGGATCCGCTTCCAGTGTGAATGCGCCATAGAGTCGCCCGACGTTGGAAGCTTTTTTTCTGGATCAGTAGCGCCAGCCTAATAGACCACCACAAAATAGGTTAGGGTCGTTTGTTACATTTCTGCCGGTAAGTGTTGCACTTCTAAATTGCATTATGTGGTGTTTTTGTACGTTTCATATGAAAAAAAAATGAAAACTCTTCCGAAAAAAGTTGTTTTATTTCAAGTGATGCATATCAAGAATCGCTGCTTTTTTTTTTTTTGAGTGATTGTCCTGATCTTTTGAAGCACAGTTGTGCTTAAAACATGTCGTCACATTAACAGTTATAACCACCAAAATTCATTGAGCAAAAAGTGTATTCAAAACGGCCTCACCAAACTTAGTGGAGATAGACCAACGGATAGACCGCTACGGAGCGAATGCTCAGAGAGATTCCAACGTACGGAACACTTCGGCACGCTGTGTGTCTCGTGCCCTGTAATCTTACACTTTTTAGCTGACGTGCAATAGGTGGATATAAATTATGAAGCAAATCGAGAAACAAATGGAAAAACGCTATTTTTCCTGCTGCTCTGTCCGGCTCTGTTTACCTTTCTTTGCCGTGCTGCTTTCTTTCGGGAAGACATAATATCCGAGGCCTTTTTGCCTAGTGCAGTTATTGTAACACCGTGGCATACAACGGATGAAGCCACCCATTAAAAACCATGAGTAAACACCCGGCTAAATGTCTCGTGCTAACCCGAAAATTTCCAACCGCCGGGCGGGCGTACAATGCGCATTGACGCGGCCGGAAAACTGGGGAGAACTACAGGTACCAGCATGCAACATGGCAGCGGTGGCGTCGCGCAACTCCTGGTGAGATCGGTCTATTGGCACACATCTCCGCTTTTTCTAAAACTATAATGGCGTAATAGCTTGTGGCAAACAAACTAAACGAAGCAGAGGGTACCGCTATCACAAAGGACATGGCGGTGGCAGAACGGCGACCCTGTCTTATCACCCGTCTCATCTCAGGGAAGCTCTCCCGTCGCCCGAAGCCGATTATACTATCCCTTCAAACCCCTTCAGCCTTGATGAACAATGCAGCCTGCACGCTCACGCGTCCAGCAGCTGGCAAGCACGAAGGACGATGTTTGCAGAATTCTTGTCCTCTGACGACCGTTTTGGGGAGGGTCACGCTAATCCGGCTTGAGCCGTCCCGTAAATAACACTCCGTTTATTGTCAACGTTTTACGTTACAATAAATATCAGTCAGTACGTTCCTGAAGGTATGAAGCCGGCCATGTCGCGTTCCGCTCAAGCAGTTCCTCGTATCTGCGTTTATTACTGCGGGGGGTCATTTTCCTACTTTGCCAACGGCTGGAACGCGTACTTTATCACGTCGAGGGTCGTCTGGAAACATTCCTCTTTCGGATCCACCGAAAGATTTCGAAAAATCAGAAGCCGAATCCGATTTACAAGAGCAGAAGACCCGGCGCCCGGCTACTTCCGCGAGCGACGGAGCAAACGAGAATCGGGATGGTCCTTTTATGACGTAGTGGCGCGTCACGCGTCAATGGCGTGCCGCTGCGGCGATCGCTTCTGGTTTCTTCGCTTTTTTTCGCGTTTAGGGATTATTTTGAGTCAAACGGTTGTGATATTTGGACTCAGCAGGCACAGACACGTCAGAATCTCGAAAAGCTCTTCAGCTTCCCTTTGAGCGAGCTCAATTAGTTCTCTTGGTATGTGGACGCGTTTCGAACGGAGGGGCCCCCTTTTATGGTTTCTTCCGGTGTCGAAGCGGGTAACTCTGGCATATGTCCTCTGGCCACTCGTCGGGTCCGTTTCCCAACTGAGCGCCTTCCTGTCACCGTTGACAAACTGGCCGCCCTTTTTTTGCGGTTTTTGTTTGTCGTATGCTCCTGCCCGTTTCTGCCGCCTTTGCGGCCCGAGGCAGGCGAGCGTCAGAGCCGTATATTGAGAGAGTTGGGCCATTGGGAGGAGCAAGGGCCGCCGCCAGTGCCAATTATTCCCCAAGCGGTTATAGCGCGAACTCGAGGTAAGCCATTTGCGCCAATCAGCAAACCGTTACGTCACAACATTAAAAACGACATTGAAGGCGTGTAAGTGAAGCGTTCAATCTGGTTCAGTCGGTGCAGCGGCGGCAGCGGCTGGTCGTCGATTGAGTGCGGCGTGACTGAGGCTACGAAGAAACTGATAAAAAACGCTCCCATAATCGACACGGTAGTCTCTCTTCCGTGGAAATTAGACTTCCCTGTTTGTCAATAACAGGTGAGTGAGCGCCAATCTAATCGAAGACAGAAGACATCGGGATTTCCGCTGACACCGAACGGCTCTGTGCAGCGCCTTGCTTACAAGCTGCATGTACCAGAACCTTTATGCACCAGAGTGGACTGTACAACATCCCGCCCGGTGTCGGAGTGCGCAGTGATAAGCAACTCGCAACCGGCGGAAGCTAGCGGTATCATGCTATCCTGCGAGGGCGAGCACCACGCTTTTGTACCCACCTGCGCTGCTCGAGTGTTCGACGTGGACCGAAGTGGTGGACGCATCGATCTGAGCCCCGATGAGCGGCGCCGGAAAAGAAGCTACACCTCTGAGCCACACAAGCGACTTGTTTGATACCGTAACCTTTGAAGGGGGCGAGGGAACATCTGGTTTCTCCACCACTTTAATAATTTGTGCCCCGGAAGTATGCTTAGCGGACTCCAGTACCACACCGGGAGTGAAGAAGCTAGATCGAGATGAAGCTCCCCGGGTGTTGCGGTTTTGTCCAGTGGAGGTTGCCTTTTACACCAAGTTCGCGTCATGTAAAGTCACTTGATCGTTTAGGACAAAGACAACTCTCATTTGGACCAGTGCATAGAGGAAGCAGAGCATCAGTAAATATTTTCGAACCACTACTTTAACATCTGGGCGACATCAGTTAATTTGAAAATGTCATTTCTTTTGCTCAGGAGAGACGGGGGTAGAGCATATAGGCCGGAGGCCCGAACCAGGTGGCTGTCATAGTGTATTTACACTAGATTGGTTACAGGTTTAATTACAGCAAGAGAAATACTAATAGGTGATGCGAGCACTGGAAAATGTATCTCAATTTGTTGCTGTAATAAAACCAGTCCAATTGGAGCTTTACCTGAACAGTCATCATATTTAGTTGGATTTCTTTCTTGTCTGCAGTTGCCTATGTGGTCAAATGAGTACCATCCCAGGCTCTACGAGCTACAACACTCAATCTGGCTTTTTGGTACTGTTGCGATTTTCACAAGCGATCTCTGAATTTCTCAGAGTAGAAAGTTTGGGACTGAAACTTCGTATTCCAGTCCTACTCTTGACCATAACTTCAAAAACAGGAAGATATGTGACAAAGAAGAAAAAAGGCTGTTGTAGCTCATTGTTTGCAATCGAGTAAAAAGGCATTTTGGCGAAGTACCTTTTTATATGAGCAGAGCATAAATCTTTCCATATGAGACCTAAAATGTAAAGTTATGTTTGGGCAGACAGGCATGTGCGCAAAGTTTCGTGTCCACATACCTTTCTTGTGCCTGTGCCTTACTCACCTGCTGCAAAACTTTTGCTTCGATGTGCTGGCAGTCTGTCAGTGTGATAATTTTTTTTATTTACCTTTTATGTTTACCTTCTGTCCAAACGAGGTGAATGGGCGGGCAATGTTTTAGCAACACATGCATAGTGCCAAATGTTTTATTAGCACCTCCGTAAAACTTGCGCTCCTGGCTTTTAAAAAAAATATGCGTTGCAGAGGTGTGCCCACTGTACCAAAAATCACATCTTAGTATGCCTAAACTTCTCTTTCATTAGTCACGGAGTCTACTAGTATAAACTACTCCCAACGAATTATAATGTGGTGCTACATAAAAAGAAACAGACACAGCTACCAGTATGCAAATTTATTTTGAGAGTCACTCACAAAAGGTATAAAACAGCAGAGCAACTTTGTTGGTCAACGGTCAAATGGCGTGCTGGAAAGAGCGCAGGAAATTGCACCAATGATGATACATAGAAGAATAACATCGTTGTTTTGGATGCTCAATTACATCGACAGCGTTACCTTGGTGAATGCACCTCCTAAATATTGTGTTTACGGAATTACTACGCCACTCTTCTACCGACATCCCCTTGTTAAAGCAAAAGCATGACATTTTATTACAAAAAGTGTGAGGCAGTTTCAGTTATCCGAGTACCAATCTTCAGTAAAGCCTTTAAGCTTCTTAGAGAATGATTTGTGCACTCCTTAATTTAAAATTGGTAAGTTTTGATATTTGCTTGCAGACTTGCAGCCTACAGTAAAAAGAAGTGTTGGTATAAACAAGTCCTGTGTCTTTCATCAGTAAAAAAAAAAGTTTATTTAAAATGTATTAAAAATTACTGAAAAATAACTAACAGTGAAATTTTAAGCCTTATATTGTTCCCATTCAAGCAAGGGGATTCCACTCATAACTCATCCCAAAAAGAACAGAAGAATGATAAATACTCAAGATGACTTACCAAAATGGCACGTCATGCATGTATGAAATCAAAATATGTGGTTAAGGACAGCTTCCCAAGATCAGTGTTATTGTGCTCATTGTGCTCTTGGTATAACAAACAAATCTTACCACAATTGCTTTATGAACTACGGGTTAGAATCATAATCCCCAAGTTTGTCCATGGGTTTTCAAGAGTTTCGCAGGTACTCCACCAGCTGGCTTTTAAGACAAAGAGACTGGCATTCCTACCAGAAGCTATGAGCCGTAAAATATTGAGAGAGCACTCATCAAATGGTTGGAGATAATTGTAAAAAAATATGGGATGGGCACTTTGCAGGTTCCAGAGCTGAAAGTCAAAACGGTGCAACAGAACGCTGCAGGAGCAGTGTTGTGGTCTGGTGGGACCCCTATTTTCTTAAAGCAGTTGCTTGCATCCAGCCAGCTTTGTGCTGGCACTCTCGTGTGAAGCTTCATTGCTTCTTACTGGGGTGTGCATGAAAAGCTTCACCGCTCTGCACCAGCGCACTGGGAAATGTGGTTGATGCGGAGGAGCGCCTTGTTTCACTCAATACATTCAGAAGTTTACTGGCCTGGGTGCTTGATATGTTCTTAATCACTTTTTAAATGTTCAAAAGTGGGGGGTGGGCACCTATTGCGATATGAGCAGATGCTCAGCATTTTATGGCACATAGAATGGCAGAGATAAAAAAGTAAGGCAAATTTTTTGCCTATCACAATGGCGGGTAGTAGAAATGCATCGAAATGATGTGTCATGCGTCCCAGAAAGTTAAAAACATGAATGGTTAGTAGTGACTACTGCTGCATTAGAAGGAAGAAGGAAGGGCAGAAAAGAAGGCAAAGAAGTTAACCTGGGGTATTTTATGCTGCATTAGGTAAGTTATAGTAAAGTTTATAAAACACAACATTTTAGAGACAACATGCCTCCTATAATTTATACAATTTTCGTCACGGCAACATACATACACATCCCAAACATTTAAAACGCTATTGCGTGCCATTGTAAATAGGGTGCTATGGCAACAATTTAGGCATCTCTCTTCACTTGTAACATAGCAGATATTGTAACATATCAGGGCACAGGCAAGGCCGTGAATTTCAAACATTACTAAATCTTAGGCGCAGGAAGACAGAAAGGAGAAGACACACAAAAAAAGAGTGACAACACTGAACGAGATGGTGTGTGTGTTGTCCCTCTATTTTTATCTCCTCTCTGTCCCCTTACATCTCAGGTTTACTGATGCTATGACATGTTCCAATCAATATATCAAGACTGAGTCATTTCTAAATTGAGAAATATAACATACAAAGCATACTGCAAGATGTACCCACTTCTCTTACTGAACCATTCACAGTATCCTGTACTGTCACTCCAATATGAGCTGAAACGCCACAAAACGTGTGCAGGGTACTATCAGGTTTGCCTGCTGCAATACTCCGCAAACATTGATGCGCGCTGAGGCTGACGAGTCTCTCCTATCTTCACCTGCACTCGTCACGCCACTCTACACTGCTGGGTCGTCTGCTAGAGAACATCGGTCGGCAAAACCATTTCACAGTGAGTGCACCGTGCAGCTGTATGCTTACATGGTGCTATGTGCGAGGCCTCACCCTATGATCATCTGATTTGCACGTGTTTTGCGAGAGCAACGGACTATAAAATGCATTCTCATGTACCACACTCTTGCTCTCTCACTATCACACACTGTGTTGGGAAACACATTTTATGAACTGCAAATCCTTTTTGAGTGCTACCATGCAAACGTCTGAACGATTAGTCAATGTGCCTGTGACATCGTAGTTCCAGGCCTTGCGGTGTGTTTAATTAGATACGACTGACAAAGCCGAGTACAATTTTAAGACTATTTCATAACAACAAGACAGTCTCAAAAAGAGTTGGCTTCTCTATTGGTTTCGATGTAAAAAGAAATCTTCCCATTAACGCATCTTCATGCGTTGTACTTGCGGTTCGAATGCATTTTGCCCCAAATTTTGAAGATTAAATATGTTAGCACCATGTCTGTCTGCAGCATAGCTAATGGAAACTTAATTGTAAGACGTGTGGGCTTCATGTAAAAATGAAATTTTGTTCCTCAGTAACGCCACAACTATCCAATAAACTCTACGGCATTATACCACGTTCAACAGGCCCTCTGCATCACCATGGTCAGTACAGCACAATTTTTGTTACCGAAGCTACCGCACAAATACTTAATTAGTGCATGCTAATCTAAGCGGTTCGGAATTTCAACCTAGGTAGTCGCCTTTACCACAATAACTATTACAAGGACATAAACACGTAATCCAGCTTTCTAAAATACTGCTAACTACTCCTGTAGTTTCAGGTTCCTTGCCACCATTAGGAAAATAGGCCAGGTAACTTACACTTTATAGTTACCGATAATTTATGCCAAGCATAAGGCAGAGTTGCAATACATAGAGACTTATACAGTGGAAGGTTTTACTTGTGCCATCAACTTAATTCAAACTTTTGTGTAGGGTGGTCGTTACATGAAGTATCAGTATCAAACCTTTGCATGTTTAATTAAATAATACGACCGAGATCAAGGCTGCCCTTTAAGTATCTCCATATGGCCTGCATATAGATCGCTAATGTCTCTTTGGGGCATCTCACATAGCCTCCGATGCTGTGGCGCATAAACCCCGTATATTCCTTTTCTATATTCAACTTTTCTTGCATACTGTTTGACAGGGTTTTTGTGCATTTTCGCTCAGTTGCGCTTGATGATATGTCTCTGTATTGCAAGTAGAGGCAACATCCTATCTGTGCACCCTACTGAGGCCTTCCAGCTGTTTGGGAACACAATAAAGCATGATTGAATGAATTAATTACTCAGCACACAAACTGATAGAGCATTTTTTGAAAAGTTTTTTTTCTCCACCCCAGCCTACAACTTGCTATAAGCATTCTGCAATTGAGTGACTCGAATCAGATGCGTCGCCATATTCAGCAGGTATGCAGCTCAGCTTGAAAAAATATTTGCAGAGTGCAATAGCAGCCATGACAGGACGGTTCTTAGTGAATGTGGATCGCATAATTCAGGCCTAGAGACGAAAGTCGGCCTGTGGATGCACCAGGAATAAGGCGTCCTTAAGATACAGTGGACAGGTGGGACCACGAGCTTGTTGAAACAATCGCTGAACACTTTTCAGTCAGCGCAAAATCTGAGCAACCTGACGGATGAGAAGCTCGTCCCAACACTACTGACATCTTGCTAGCAGACGACGCAGAGGAGAGCCGATTGGCACAGTGTGCGAAGGAGGGGACTTGCCTCCGCTTCAGCGTGCATCAAAGTTTGCGAAACTATACAACAGGCGGCTCCAATAGCACTGCACACTCTGCATCCTGGCATTCTAGCTTATATTTAGGGTTCTGCATTTTTGGAGTTTATTTCTGGACAGAATCTGAGACAGTTTTTCAGAGTTTATCTTTTACCACAAATTCAGAGTTTTTCTGAGCTTTTTTTTAGTGAGACGTGAAATTCGGGGTTTCTCTATGAAAGGAACGAAAACTAAAAACAGCAGTTTACTAATTTAGTGCATCATAGGTGAGACTTGTTCGACTATTGTCGTAGGGACGATACCTTGTTGTTCTGATAAGAGGCTGAGATGCATATTTGTGACTTTTGGAAACGATAGTTGGACTAAAAATAAAGAGAAAAGCAAAACGTTCCCAGAAGACAGGAAAATATGAAGACCGCGCGGTTTTGTACAACTGGCAGTTCCGAAAATCGGTTGTCACTTCGCGAATTTTCGCGAATTTTTCGGATAAATCTGAATCCGCAAAATTTTTACCGGCGAGTGTTTTTCAGATTTTATCGGATTTATCCTAAAATGCAGAACCCTACTTATATCGGTCGAGATACTAGATAAAAGTGAAGGGTCCAGAAAAGACCTCTTACCTTCAGCATTTTACCCACTCATGATCCAGATACTCATGATCCAGATACGGTGTCACTATGTACTGCCCCAGCAGCAGACTCCTAACGACAACTGTGGTACTTAGCTCCAGCCAAACTCTCCCTGCAGCACGAGTGGCTGCTCTTACATCAGCAAACACTCTTGACCGCATAGGCTGTAAATAAAATGAATAAAGTAGATTATTAACCACACGGTCATATGAAGTGGAGGTAAACCCCCTATCTGCCGAGCGAAAATTCGATGGAGCAAGCAACACCCAACTGTGGATGACTTATCGCATTCGAACGAACCCTAGAAGAAAGGTGCACACCAGGAGTACGAGACATACCTCCAAGTGTATCTCGGGTTGTGGTAAAACGAAGTGACAACCGATTGTATAAAAGTGCCTGTTTGAACGCAGTCAGTCTGCAAGAAACATATTGCCAACTTCTGGATTTGTCATCTCCTATACACAACCAAGCACGTGGACCGGCGCCTACCTGGCACAACCCGAGAACCAACTCTACTCCCAAGGTAGTTAGTGTTATCCACAAACTTCAAAAGCAGGAATGGAGGTGAAATAATTCTTCAGGTTTGTGTACACCAGACATAAACAACGAGCAGATACCTGCCAGTTTAGAAACAAATTTAAGAAGCCATTGCACAACCAATACTTTAGTGGCCTCAGTCACATGATGGCTCAAAAACATTGCATCAGTATTGGAAATCTGTCTATAACGAGAGCTGTACACCAAGCAATAAGATTTGAAGCAAATGAAGATGACAATAAAATCCCAAGACCACACCTGCCCTCACTCATGATGGGATTAACAAGGTAGCAACACAACTGCAGCCTGTTGGCACCCCAGTATGAACCCGGAATCCCCAAAATGTTTGCAGCAAACATAAAAAGCAAATTAAAATAAATGTTGTTTGCACACGAAGAACCATCTATGAATAAAGAGGAACCATGCATCAATTAAAAGGAAGAGAGCTTGGACCAATACGCTGTCGCATGGAAAATGCACATACAGTCATGCCCCCAGAAAAATCGTCTATAATGCGAATTGCCCACATTAACAAATTACGGTCTAAAATACAAATATTAGACAAACGTAGCTCTCCGCCCAAAGGAAGAACACAACCTGGCTGCTGCCAAGCTCATTCATTTACCAGAGTCTTGTAAACCTGCACGCACTTTCGACCATGAAGATTATAGACATCGACGTACACTTTTTTCTCCTCTCCAGTTCATACCGCACAGGTGCCAAGGGCCTCGGGCTTTGGGATTTGCATAGTTCTTTTTCCATCTGAGCAGAAAGCTCAGTGTGCTTATGTTTTACACTTGCCATTATCTCGACTCACTTCCATTTCTTGTTTGACATGGCCTTCTATCTGACCCTGCATTGCCTTTTATGAAAAAGGTTGCAAATGACTCCAAAAAACAGTGAAGGTGCAGGCGAGATGGACTAAGTTTACCATTATGTAAAAATTATGTGAGACTGAGGTGCAGAAGATAAGAAACATCCACATACAAGCAAAAAGACAAGATAGGGAGTTAGCGTCCGAATGCCGTCTCCCTGTTTTTTCCTACCTCCATGTTTCTTTTCTATATTTCTGTCTCAAGTAATTTAACAAAAAAAAAAAGAGAAATGTTGCTTTAGGTTTCTCATTTACTACCATAAACAAAAATAGGGAGGGAGGGGCAAGTGAACCGTTTGGCATAAAAGCCCCGAAGAACCAAACCGTTTTTAGGTGCACAGGCGTTATGTCCAGACAATCAACGATCAACATGCTACAGTGAATTATGGAAGCGCATTGTGACCTCACGGATTCACTAGTGTTTTATTTTTATCTTTTTTCCGGAAGTTTCTTTTCACAATACCCACACTTGTGATGGCCACAACCTGGAGCCCAACACTGTGGCACCGCTCGATGAGAGTTCTCACTTCGCTAGCAGCGTCTTCTCCACTGAAGGAGCTGCCTGCACCAAAATAAGCAGTAGAAAAAGGAAGTAAATGTAGAACTCAATGTAGACACAGAAAATTTAGGAAACAGAGAAAAGTGACTGTTAATATACTATACATTGGGTAGTAATTCAATTACAGTAATAGACCGATCTCACCAGCCAGTTTAGCTAGCCGCCGCTGCCGCGATGCATCAAGGGAATTCTAGTTTTTCTGCACGCGCCCCAACCCCGCTGCGGGTCTGCGCGAGCAAAGCATGAGACGCCACGAGCGATCTCGTGCACTGCACCCTGCGTTCTGTGAACTAAAGTTATGGCGGCGTCACGCATGCGCCGAACGGCTGGTGAGATCGGTCTCTTGAATTACTGTCACTGATTACAGCAATTGAATTACTGTAATTTAATTACTTTTCTGCATAGTTTGTAATCGTAAATCATTACTATTAGGCAAATATTAATTTAATTACTTTTCAGCAGCAGTAATTGCGAAAATTTGAATTACAACAACTTCTTTCATTATTTCATCACGCTGCCGCTAAGCTTTATAACGTCACTGAGATGATAAAAAGTTTTGGATGCCTGCCTAAATGTCCTGCCAGCTTGTGGGGCTTTGAAAGTGTCAAGACTTCACCTAAAGGGCATATTGACTAAAACATTTGACCCAAAATAAGTTATTATTGCTTTAGGGGGCAAAATACAGTCAGCGAAAATATATTACATCAAAGCGACACCACAATCCGAATTAAAACAGATATTAAAAATGCTATACTAGGTGGTTGGGGGGCCAACAACGGTTTCGCTATTATTCAAGCAGAACTGGGCAATGACGTAACTTTCGTCCAACGCTCTCGTACTGACACTTCGGACATTTCATTCTTCGTGCCGTTCTGTGAATCAGGTGACAGGAAGAGCTACTCTCTGCGTTATCCTGCGTTTTCCTATCTTTATCTATGGTCCGCAGTGCTTGTGCAACTGAGCCAGCCATGTGTACTGCGGGAGAAAAGACGCGTCATATTGTTGACGCGACCAATGTTGCCGTTGCTCTCGAGTGCATTTTAGAATCTGCAGTGAACTTTAACACCGAATATCTACAAAATTATATACCTTTAACATAAACGGCCTCGGAGAGCTACAATTTTTTGAGGGGCTGGGCTGTGGAACACCATCTAAGCAGGCGCAATGGCTGTCCTCCGCGAAATATCATACGACGTGCCTGCGTCCACAGCCCAGTGACTTGGCATTCTTTGCCCGGATGAAAAGTACTATAAAGGTATAGTATAGCAGAAAACATTTTTACCCGTGATTCAGCGTTGCTGATTACGCTGAAAACAGTCACACCCCCCAAAATAAAAGAAATTGAGCAGAGTTGCCCTCGCCGATTATATAGACCCTATTCATTTTTACAAACAAAGGCCTTGCGTCCCAAACAACTTCGAGTCGCGCCTTTTTGTTAGAATTCCAGAGCTTCTGTATGCCAGCAGTGCTTGGACGCTTAAATGCTATACAAATGAAGACGTTGGAGATTTAGAGGGGGTAATTCTTCTATGCTATTCAACATATTATAGGTATGCGGCCAGCTTACAGGAGATTGAAAAGTCTTCCACTGATATTTTGCAAACCGATTTTTTAGGTGGGCGTCACGAGCATTGGTCCGATTTTTTTATTTGGCTTTTCATGGTGCCTCGTTAGATTGGGGATTGTTTGGCCTCTATTTGAACTGGAAGCTCGGGGGGACGTAAAATGCAAAAGGTCCACCTCGCGGAGCAATGCTGGATAGGGAGCACATTCAGACGCGCCCTGAAGACGCACATAAAAAGAAGTTCAAGCGAGATGACTTCGATTCGCGAAAATAGAAAACAAAATTCCTTTCAGCATAATATAATCATCATCATCATCATCATCATCATTTATTATTCCTTGAAGGCCCAGGGGGCATTATACAAGGGAGTGAACACTTCAAAAAACAAACAAATAATACAAATATTTATCAACAAAAACACGCTGTAATCTAGTTATGGGTTAGAAAAAATAAGCTAATGGCTGCAGAAAATTTCTTAGTGTCAGATAAGGAAACAATTACGTCAGGCAGTGAGTTCCAGTCGTCAATGGCCAATGGTAAAGTAGACATTTGGTGAGTGACGGTTGACGATGAAATAGGACGGAGTTTACAAGAATGGTCGAGACGAGGGAAAATGCGGTAAGGAGGTGATAACAAACTTTGTCTGAGATGACTGTTGTAATAAAAGATCCGATGAAGAAGAGAAAGACGAGACACCCTGCGGCGGTGAGAAAGAGTGTCAAAGTTAGCTGATTGGCGGAATCCTGATATGCTTGCGTAAGGGGAATAGTCGGAATAAATAAAACGGAGGGCTCTGCTTTGAACGGATTCCAGGTTGTTAGTTAGATATGCCTGCCACGGTGACCATATGGAAGAAGCGAATTCTAGTTTAGTTCTAACCAAGGTAGTATAAGCTAGTTGTTTTACGGGGGATGTAGCTTGTCTGAGGTTACGGCGAAGAAATCCGAGAGTGCGGTTAGCATCGGCGATGACAGATGTTATGTGAGTGGTCCATGACAGGTCAGATGTCAAATGAATTCCTAGATATTTATACGATGAACAAGCAGTTACTGGGATGCTAGAAAGGTAGCAAGAGGAGGATAGAACATGTGAACTGCGGGAAAAAGATAGCGATTTACATTTATTATAGTTTAAAGCCATTTGCCATTTATGACACCACTGAATTATAAGTTCGAGATCGTTCTGCAAGGTTAGTTGATCGTGGCGTGAATGAATCGGTCTATAGATGACACAGTCATCGGCGAACAAACGTACTTCAGGAGTGATGCCATGGTGGAGATCATTAATGTAGATTAAAAAAAGAAGGGGGCCAAGAACAGTTCCCTGAGGGACGCCAGACGTTACTGTGCTTGTGGTAGATTTTACATTGTTAATAGAACTGTACTGAGTGCGATTAGTGAGGAATTCAGAAATCCAATTAACTACAAAGGGGTGAAGATTAATATCTCTTAGTTTCATTAAAAGACGTTGATGAGGGACCTTGTCAAATGCTTTGGAGAAGTCTATGAAGATGGCGTCAGTTTGAACATTGGAATCGAAATTTGAGTAAACGTCGGTTAGAAATGCTGTTAGCTGAGTTTCGCATGAGTAGGACCTGCGAAATCCATGCTGGTGCTTGAAAAGGAGGTTATGAGAGTCTAGGAAGTTTATTATGTTAGAATAGAGAATATGCTCCAAGAGTTTGCATGACACGCTGGTGAGCGAGATGGGACGATAGTTGCTGATTTGTTGGCGATCGCCTGTTTTATGAACGGGTATGACGTTAGCAACTTTCCAATCAGATGGAACTTCAGAGAGTTTAAGAGATTGAGAGAATATGTTGCAGAGGAAAGTGGAAGAAATGTTTTTAGTGTTTATTAATACCTTAGAATTAATTTGGTCATCACCGGAGCTGGAGGACACCTTCAGTTGATCTATAGCCTTGAGTACTCCAGTGCGGTCAATTAAGATAGGATCCATAAGAGGGTGAGTGGATTGGCACGAGTCGGGAATATTTAGCAAGTCCTCGTTAGTAAAGATTGAGCAGAAGAAATTGTTAATAGCAAGAGCGCCGTGTTTATCAGAAAGCGGGAGTCCGTCGTCATCCACAAATTGCAAAGGAAGTGATAGTGCCGGATTGATTATTTTCCAAAACTTCTTTGGTTTGGTGGTTAGTATGTTGGGGAGGTCGATACTATAGAATTTGGTTTTGGCATGATTAATGGCGGATTTGTAGGCCCTAGCGCATTCGTGGTAGGCGTTCCAAGAAGCCGTAGTGTTGACAGCCTTTGCCCGCTTATAGAGTCTTTTTTTCCTATTGGATTGACTATGAATTGTTTTATTGTACCAAGGGTTAGTGTTATCAGATATAATACGGGTCAGTGGAATAAAACGTTCGATTAGGTAGATCATTTTATCTTTGAAGAGAGTCCAGTTTTCATTAACCGTTCTTTCCCAGAAGTTAACTGAGAAAGTGTGATAAAAATCTTCGAGGTTCGAGTTGATAGATGCGTAATCAGCTCTCGCGTAATTACGAATGAATTTGCAGTAATGTGATTTACGAGGAGCAGAGAGAGAGAGAGTTAAATCGATGACGAGATGGTCACTAATGCCGGGTAAGTACGAGATGTTGCTGAAGAGTGAGGGGTCTTGGCTTAAGCATAAGTCGAGTATATTGCTACAGTTATTAGTAATCCTAGTAGGCTGAGTGATAACATTTGAAAAGTTGAAATCTAAACAAAAGTCTATAAATTCTTGAGACAATGCGCAACTAGAAGAGAGGGCAGACCAGTCAATGTTCGGGTAATTGAAATCACCAAAGAGAGTAACAAAGGCGTTAGGGTATTTAGTTGTGATTTCAGAAAGACACTTATATAGCTTGGTAACAAATTCTTTATCACTATCTGGCGGTCTATAGCACACAGCCACTATTACGGGGGGCGTCGTAGCAACGTACACCCAAACAACTTCCAAGTCGGTAATAATCGGTATAACCCGAGACGGAATTTGATTTTTTATAGCTAAAAGCACACCTCCCCCTCTTCTAGCAGATCTATCACACCTATACACACGAAAGTTCGGATACAAAGGAAAAAGTTCAGTATCAGATATATCAGGGCTTAGCCACGTCTCGGTAAGAACAATGAAATCTGCGTCGCATGCTTCAACCAGGGAAATCACGTCATCTCTTTTTGGTATCAAGCTTCTAATGTTAGTAAATAAAATAGAATGATAAGAAGGTTTGTTACAGATATCACGGCGTTTTGCAGGTTGATTGGGTGACGAAAAACGAAATGAACGCTGGCATTGCTATGCTCTTTTTTCCTTCACGGCACCAAGAGCGGCGTCAAATACATAACACTTATTATCTATAAACAGCTTATCGTGACGCAGCTTGTAAGTTGTGCCTTTAGGCTTCGCAAAATCAAGAAGGTGACGGCGCGCAAGTCGGACAGAAATTGAAAGTCTTCACTGATGGCTACACCTGTTCCTTTGAGCTTAAATGCCGACGAAAGAATGCCCTCTTTATCCTTAAATGATTAAAACTTAACAATTATAGGGCGACATTTCTGTGGATTGAACGCTCCCAAGCGGTGCGCTCTTTCAATTTTACTTGATTCGATATTCGCGCCTAGGTGTCTGGAACACAGGCCAGTTACCAAGCCCTCGGACTGGGCCCACGTTTCCCTATCGGTGTCAGTGACGCCAAAAAATAGAAGGTTGTTACGGCGGGATCTGCCCTCCGCGTCGTCACAACGAGTTTTCAGCTGCGAAAGTTCGTTTAGAGCAGTAGTAAGCTGAGGTTCGGTAGGTGTGACGCTACCGATTTCCTTCTGCTTTAGTGAGTCGAGTTCAGTTGTTAGGTTGTTAACGCATTCTTCTAGAGCAGAAACAGATTTTTCGCTTTCTATATTTTTCTGTGTTAGTAGGTTTAGATCTTGTTGCAGCAGAGCAAGGCTACTCTGAAGCTTCGCGACTGTCTGCACAAGCGCATGGAATTCATCCTCTTGTTGCTTGGTCATAGGGCCTGGGTTCCTCTCTACATCCCCAGACATCAAAAGCAACAAAGCTCTAAAAGATTCAATACACGCTCTAAAAGATTCAATACAAGCTCCGGGGCATGGAAGCACAACTAGGCAAACATAATTCGACCTAAAACAGTGGCAAGGTTTACGACTACTAACCTGCGGCAAGACGAAAAACATGAGCCACCTCATCGCTGCAAATCTTCCATGCCCACTGGCGCGCTGTAGCCGGGGGGGGGGGGGGGGTCCCTTTGTATGCGCTGCCGTTGATGTCACTGTGGATGGCTTAGCACGAGCGAGGTCCTCTGTGATCTTGATCCCAGCAGGAAACACTGTAGTCGACGAGCGCGTGGCGGATGGTAGCTCGCGGCCCGTCAACCGGAGCAAAGCTGCGCCGTCATCGTGCCGCCAGCTGGATGGGGACGCACGCGCTGACACGTTCAGGAGCTGCGGCAAGACGAAAAACATGAGCCACCTCATCGCTGCAAATCTTCCATGCCCACTCCAATGTTGAAATTATTACTCTGGTTATTTCAGTTCCTGCATACATTATCAGATTGTTTTAACAATGATTTGCCATGGTCAAAGGAACACTAACAATGAAGTGTATTTACTTGACGCCAGACAGCCTTTTAATGTTGAGTAAGCACACGTAAGCATGGTCGACAAAGCCAGAAGGGGCTATCTTATTGGCAAGTTTGCTATGCCTTGCATTTTTCACAAAGGTCACAAATAAAACTTTGGATTTATCGTTTGGTGGCCATGTTAGTAGGTGATGACACAGAACGTGAATAACCCTTATAGGGAGTTCTAGTTATCAGAGAGCAAAAATTATTTACTAGAACTCCCTAATCTTAGTGTAGCCGAACAGTGGACAAGGACTCAGATCATACTCAGTACTTGGCGGCCTATCATATGCCTAGAACCGGCTAAATAAAGACACAAACACATGTAACGTCGTATACTGGACCCTTAACAGCGAAGAAAAGAATCGGCAATTATATTTTAGCGCACAAAGAAATGATGTCACATCAACATCATTGAAGACTGCTAGCAAAAATGAAAATAATTGTGAAGAAATTGCCTTACTTTGTACACTGGCAATGTGTAATTATAATTCTTTACTTTCTGTACACTGGTATTTTTAATTGTAATTAAAGTACTTTTGAAGCAAAGTAATTGTAATTGTAATTAAATTACTATTACAAAGTAATTTACCCAAGTGTACGACCACAACCCAGAACTATCTTATGGTCAGTAGAAACAAACACCTATTAGCTCATCCACTTCACAAAGGTGTGAACACTTTTAATGCAGAATGCATTGAGGGGCTGGTTTCAAGGTTATAAAAAGCAATCACAAGATTACTGTTGCTCAAGACTGACATCACAGCAACTAAACCACGAAAGTGTAAACAGTATATAAAAGGGTACACAGATTATAACAATAAAGAACTGATTTACTTTTTAGTTATCTAAAACAACGAACACATGTGTCCTCCACTGGGACTCGAACCAGGTGCCCTGGGCTCATGAGCCTAATGTTCTGCGCCTGCACCAGTGGAGCGTCGAAGGACAGCCACGCTACAGCTGTACTTTTGGCTGTACAATTTCGACTAGGCGGGAAAAGAGGATTTCCACACAGGAGAACATGCCACCTGTAGTTAGGGGCAGCGTTACTCAGGCCTCTTGTTAAAAAGAGAGACCTCAAAGGTACCGTGACACTTTTCATGAACTCATTTTATGCAGAAAGCGGTGCATGATTGCACCAGCTTCCCTCGAGCGAAACAGGTTTAAATATTTTTTACACATCAGGGAAGATGGAACAAAAAAAGCCTTTGGAGGTAGCAGCCCCACCCTGTGTGCATGTTTTATCCTTACTTGCCCAATGGGAATAGAGAACATAATGTTGTTATATCTTGAATTTGCTTCTGACAAAGCATATACTGGGAAGATTGGTGGACGAGTATGTTAGCACGCCACAGCTTGGAGCACTTGAGGCGAAATCCGACATGCACGAGGATTGAACTGACATACTGGGATCAGTCTTCATCCTCATCCATTTCGAAATGATGAAGCAATGTAGCAGTGTCCAGCTGTGTAAGTCATTACTTTATGATGCACGCTCAAGTTAGCAGTCATATTGCATTTGCGAATTACACCGCACACCTAAACCATAAACCCGTTAGGCATGTCTCAGCGGCAGTGTGGCCTTACATTGCGTAAAGACCCAACATCCAAATTTTATTTTTTATTTTTCTCTTTTTACTGACATGTGCAGCGGATAGTGTGTGTAAAGGATTTGGTTACACTTTCTTTCAAATAAGCTGCAGATAAACACCAAGTTCAAGCAAATCCTACGCAAGAAGGGCCTAAATTTTTACAACCTCCCTTTCGTGGCTACTCCACAAAAGAAAGCAAAAACCATGTTAAAATGAATACCGTAAAGTTCCGAGAGAACGCCCGCCCCCGAGAGGTCGCCCATCCCGTTTTTCTGGCTAAATATCTGTAACATAAAAATTCCGAAACATCGTCCACCCCCCGATTTCCGTCGAACGTCACGCAATGTCCGACGGGAATCGCATCAACCGCGCGATTTGCTGTACCGGCACATCAGACAAGCGAGTTTATAGCGGATTCCCGCGTTTTTGTCCGCGATCTGCGTGTGCGATCTGTGTGTGCGATCTCCATTCCATGCGAGTTGGTCCTGCGTGTACTATATATTGCATTGTGAAATATGATTTTGCTGCGTTCGCGATCTGCGGTATTTGTTCCCGTAACATACGAGTTTGTAGCAGATTCCTGCCTTTTTGTCCGCGATCTGCGCGTGCGATATCGGCTCCTGTGACAGGCAAGTTTGTAGCGGGTTTCCGCGTGTTTATCGCATCGTGAAACGCGAATTTACGGTGTCCGCGATCTGCGGTATCAGTTTCCGCGTCACATAGTTTGTAGCTGGTTTTTGATAAAGTTTTTCTGTGGCGTCCCCAAAGATAGCCCACCCCATGTTTTTCACCATTTATCTCTTCACTTTGGGTGGGCGTTCTTTCGGAACTTTACGGTATATCATATATTAAATTTCAACATGGTTTTTACTTCCTTCCTTCTTATAATATGGCCAAAACTGAAAACTAGCATATTGCTAGGCATCTGTGAATAGTGAATTTTAAGTTCAAAGCAGATTTGAAGCAAATAGGTATTTTTTTAAAAAACATACATATTCGTATCAAATAACAAATAGTTGCTGCACAATTCTCCCTCTTTCTCACACCAGCTATTTTCAACAAAAATCCACATCACCTCATTAAGGTGACTCTACAATGAAAAGTAGACGACATGGTAGCTTTTAAATAGTAGCTAAGTTAAGTAGCTTTTGAAATAGCCTGCACAGGACACAAAAAGAACAAATAAATTTCCCACAAAAACAATTTTCAGACCAATATTATTTATAGCTTAGGATGTAATTTCTTTACTTTTCTCTCGCGCATCCTTTCGCGGCGCGTGGAGAAGAGATATACCCCGCCCCTTCGTAGTGGATTGGCTTGTGGCATCAGCGGCTACTCCGCAATGTTGGTAGCCGCTCCGTAACGTCACAGGTCAATTTTCAGACGGTGCACATTCGGAAGAAACTAAACTGACTGTTTAGCTGTCAATATGCGAAGGGGGCGGTTTCACCAAGGAATGCTTTGCATTTAAAACCTGTTTTTTGCAATTTACGACGGCCATCAGCAGACAGTGCTTGCCTACTTGTAGGTGCTGCCAATAGATGCTAGAAGTGTCAAGAATGCGCCAAGGTTCCGTGGTATTTGTGGTATGGGACCTGATCAGTCGAGGTGCCGTGCCACACCTTTTCGTGTGCCAGGCCATGCTATCTGTTTACAGCATCCCCAAGCAGGCGAGCACCCTGCCAGAAACAGCTGTTTTTTCCTGTGGTAAGTTCATCCATTGGTATTTTCACCAACAACATCCACCACTTCGCTGCACCTCTGTATAAATCCCAGTGTGATCCGATAAGAAAGTGATTTTTTCGTTCCAAAAAAAGTGGGTTAGATCAATAGGGCCCATGCCATAAAAACCTCCTGTCACCATTCCTTCGTAGTGTTCTGAAGAGTTTCAACACCTGTCTGTTGAGCCTGCACTTCCATGTTCATAATGTTTCCCTCATACGACTTAGCACCATCATTGTCATAAGCAAAGAGAGAGAGAGAGAGAGAGCAAAAGTGTATCGTGTGGTAAATATTACATTATTTGTACACTGAGAGATATAAATGAATAAAGAGCATGGGAGTTACCGGTGTACTGGTAGCACATGACTTGCTTCCACCTAGAAGACACCCCAGCAACCATGTACACCAGAGCATGGGTGGCGGCTGGTGGCTCGGCGGCTGGTGGCTCGGCAGAAGGTGGCTCAGCAGACGGTGGCTCAGCAGACGGTGGCTCAGCAGATGGTGGTTCGGCGTGCTCGGTGGACGGTGGCTTGGCGGACGGTGCTCCTGGCACACGCATTTTCACGTGACCCCGTATGGAGCTGGTGCTGGGGTCGTACTCGAACTTTGGTACAATGGCCATCTCATCAACCAACAGTACGCATTTGCGCTCCTGCGACTTGAGGTGCGCCACTTTTTTCTCGAGAAGCCGAAATACTTCCCCCAGCACCCCAGGCTTGAAACGGATGCCTAGAATAGAAGAAAAGTGCAGTTTATTCAAATTATTACTGTCACTCGTGCTGGAATCTTGGGATCTCAAAGTGGATTCTCAGAAATCCTAACGCCTGCACATAGGGTTCTGTTGGAGGAAAACTTTTTCCGCTGTCAGCTAAACAGGCACCAACTTTTTCAGTTTGCCCCAAGCACAAACATGGGTCGGCTGTTTCCTACTGTCTTTGTTTGTCAGCTTTTGGATAGTTTCGAGGCCACGGGCAGAGTTCATTGCGATTAAAAAGTTAGAATATCTCTGGCGTGAATCACTAAAAGTACAAGTTGCACTGGAGCCATAAACCTCACCTTGTTTAGTATAACAAAAACATTACGTGGCATTCAATGTCACAACCATTGGTTTAGATACACACTTATGACTTCCGAAGCAAGCCCTGAAAATATATTTTTCAAAATAGTTAGTGGTAATTAACTTCCAGTCTTTTTAATGGAATTATGCTCTCTACTATGAGTTTTCATCACTGACAAAGATTCGAGCTCAAAATGAAGTTTTATTCTTTCTACACAATGATCCTGATTTCACACAGAAAAACATGCCAATGAAAAAATAATCGGCCCCCTTAATTCAAAAAGTAAAAATGGAGAAGAGTCGTTACGATACACAGAAGCACAATTGTGCTCACAGCATTTGAATTTTCAACTAGACTATCTACAAAAGTTCAGTGTAACTTGAAAGGGCCGTGCAACCACATTTCTGCTTGTAATAAATTCCGCATAAAAATAATTTTTGATTTTCATAACCTATGAAACACACAATTGTTCTCTTGACACAGTGGTAGTCGCAGGAAAGACTAAAATGAGCATCCTTTACCCCCTCAATTTGTAGCCAGAACAAGTGGCCACGTGGTCTGCTGCCAATGTTCACCATACATAGCTTGCACTGACGTCACCCAGTACCCAGCAATGGCGTCCTTTGCACGTGCGGCCAGCCTTCTACAGAATAAAGAGCACGATATGAGACGCTCGCGGAGGCGCGTGAAAACCTACCTTCCACTGCATTAATGGGACGCTTAGTACCTGGGAATGGCGACTAGAATGACGTCACGTGAGAACTATGTAAAGCCATAGGCTGGGGATGGCAACATGTGCTGAGCTGTAAACAATGTTTAATTTTGGCCATTCGTGTGCAGATATTAGTCATGAGCTACTGCCCAAATGTTTGCCGAGGCACTTACTGTCACGAGCCCAAGTCAAGTGTTCATGCAGTGCTCGTATGGAATCCATGAGCTACATTCGATTATCATCACCACAGGGTGCTCTCCTAGACACCGTCAGCATAATTACCTCCATGGTCGCATCAGCAAGGTTACAAAAATTGGGAGTGAAGAAAACACTCCCTCTCTAAACTTGAATCCCCATCTCGACGCGTGCAAGATACTGAGGTCAAACTAGTCTAGTATGCCTGCGATGAGAGAATCATTTTAACACAATATGAATAATCTACCCCCTCATACCACACTGCAACTAAGTGAAAAAGGAACCATGACACCAACTCATCATTTTAAAAAAAGATTGTGTAAAATACAAAAACACTACAGTTACTAACAAGGATATTATATCTGCAAATAATCAACAGGGAGCTTTGAAGCACTTGAGTAGCCTAACAACAAACTTGCCTTCAAGTCGCCGCCGCAGTGTTCTAGACGACGGCAATGGGAAGACCCCCTCCAGTAGCAAGTCGTAGCCCGTGCTGCCACACGCGAATCGCATCTGCAAAGACTCTTTCACCGTCTCATTAGACCACTTGGACCCTCTGTTGCTGGATCTCGATAGCGCTGCCATTTGGTCTGCAGTGAAGATCTTGTGCAGGTGAGACTGGAATGTCGCTTCTCTTGTCTTTTGTAAGGCAGCCTGCCTCACCAAGCAACGATTCTCGTTATCCAGCTGCTTGATCTTCCGGCTCATGTGAAGAAAGACATCTTCAGTGAGCCTAGGTGGAACGGGTGATGGAGAAAGAGGCTGGAGGGTTCGCTCAGAGCTCCCGGCCGCTGGTTGCTGCAAACACGGTACGAGAATTGGGTGTTGCCCACCTCACGAGATCACTCCAAGCCGTGCAAGAACCATGACACATAGCCAGCTGGTGGAGGCTGCCGACACCAAGGTGCCACGGGCAGCTGCGCTGGCCTGGCCGCGCTGGTTGTCACTGGTCACCTGCGGCAAAGAGTGCGGTGGTATTGCTACACGGGCGTACGCAGGACCCTGGAAGATGCTTACGAAGCACGCCCCGCTGGTGGTGGGGAGCGGCTGGGTCAGTAGGCCGCCCTGCAGGGCTGCTCCAGAGGTCCTGGCCGCTGGTTGCTGCAAACACGGTACGAGAATCCACGTTTTGCAGAAATATGGGTTCGAGAATAAATGGATTTGTCGCCCTTTCTCTCTTCGTGCTGGCCGAGCGGAGAGGGACGAAGGCTTCTTTGTATTTACCTCGGGGTGAAAGATAATCCTCAAGGGGGACAAAAGTGGTTTTGGGGGAGCTCTATTAAGTAGCATCTTCGATCAACTCGCACCGGAATCGCCCTGAAACTTGGACAGTGCACAGCGCTCCTCGATTGTGCAGCACGAAGTCGGTGCGACATTGAAGACAAACTGCGCCACGGCGGTGCACCGCGGCAAGCTCCACCAAGCGTCACCTCACATTTTGATCGTTTTTTCTTGCGTAGGTTCACACGCGGTGCCCGTCTACTGTCAATGTCTCCTGTTTTTTTACTCGCGGATTTGGCGGTCCCACACGAATGAACATCGTGGACGTGATTGTCGATGGGGTCACAAAGCGGGTGACAATTCCACAGGTATATGCTGCCCATCATTGTTGGTTCGAGAAAGAGAACCCACATAATGGCCGTACCTTGGTGTCATCGAAGCACCTTGCAACGCTTTCCACGAAGTTCATACCTTTCGGCCGCTCCTTGCCATCGCAGCAATCGCCGGTAACTGCGGAAATGATAAGAAGCTCGTTGTCTCGCTCTCAGAAAAGCTGAGGAATTCATTGAGTGCAGATGCGAGGCGTGTTCGTTTTCGCAAGGTTGGCACCTCAATGGACTGCGCGTCTGCTATTCCCGCCATATCCTCGATTCCCGCTCCTGGCCGCAATGCCTGATGGGACTGCACCCCGGTGCACCGTCGATTTTCTCGGTGCCCGTTGGGGCAACGAAAAGCTGCACCGGGAGGGTGCACTCCGTTGATCGAGGACGTCCGGTGCGCACCGGTGCACTTGATCAAAGACGATGGGGCGCACCTCAGTGCACCAGTGCGGATGATCGAGGACGCTATAGGTCACTGTGACACAATAAGCCAGCAGGACGCAGTTGACGAGCCTGCGGCCAGGGGACTCTCGTCTTCTAGCCATGTACTCTCGAACCACTAATTCTGCAAATGGTCCATTGGGTGTTGCCCACCTCACGAGATCACTCCAAGCCATGCAAGAACCATGACAGATACCTAGCTGGTGAGGCTGTCATTGCATTACAAGGCAGCTGAGAGTGACGAATGCCTCATGCATTAACTTAACAGAAGCAACAGAATATGAGTTACTGGATTTTGACTTACATTTCCATGAGGCGGGGTTTTGTGCTGTGTCAGGCTGCAACACTGACTGATGGTGTCTCATGCACTCTTGCACAAGGACCACTCCGAATTAAAAAAAAGGTCTCTGGCATGGAACAGAGATGTCAACAGCATACCAGGTCCACAATATTATAGGTCACCTGTGCCTCTTTCAAATCATATCAGTAAAAACATCTTGACACAAGATAAATTATTGCTTTTAATTCACTCTCATAATCTAGGTAAATACCAAAGGAGCAAAAATCTCACTTATCCTCGTTACACGCACTCACTTGACTTTCAGAATGTAAAAACAAGCTTGGAACAGCTGTGGCTTTCAGTCTCAGAGCACCTCGTCTGGAACTGGGAGGGCTCGAAGTGGTCCTGCAGCTAGCGAATAACGTTTTGGTAGACGTCAAAACTGTGTATTCAGCCGCTCAAGTCACAGTACAGTTATTCCGCTGACGAGAGGCTCACGCTTTCAAAATACGCGATCTTACAAATCCATCATCGCATGACGCCACAGGCCTGAACCACTTGTCTTTCTGCAGTGAAGCGAAAGCGCGCAGGACGCTTCCACGGCAATAGGGAATAGATCACGAAATACACGGTTTTGTCACAGTGCACTCACGTCCACCGTGCTCGCGTCACAATATTAACAATGAACAATACCTCACCTCGCAAAGGTACGTCCTGTCGAAACGCTTGATTCTTAAAAGCCAGTTTCCGTCTACTCGGAGGTTTCGGCAGCTTGAACAAGCGAATTCCCCTGGAAGCATTGTTCCGGCACTTCAACGCACAACAACTACCCATTTTTCAAACAAGACCGCAACTCCCGCGGCTACATAAACTTTTGTTTACGTTATTTAAACGCACGTGTCCGCGTGTTCGATCCAGAGAATATTCGGCTCTGGTGCACATTCGCTTATTCTACCATTAAAGAAGGCTATGACGAAAAGCTCACATGCACCAAGTTTTCAGTCACCAGGCGTTAACTGTTTTAACTCTAGCGACGCTAAAATGAAATTACCGAACCCTGCTTTACTTGTGAGGCTCACGACCGCCGCTAGGGGAGGTTTTGCGGCTTGTGATTGGTCACGAGCGGCCTGTCAATCAACTTTCCGGCCAATAGATTTTCGCCCCATTTGATACCAATGAATGGCCAAACTCTCTCAATATACGGCTCTGAGAATTTGCAGAGCCGTTTATTGAGAGAGTTTGGCCATACATTGGTTTGAATAGGCGAGCCTCTCGGGGCCAATCACAGGCCGCGAAACAGCCCCTAGAGGTCGTCGTGTGCTCTAAATTTGAGACACGACTAGTTTAATCCGTTTTAGCGTCGCTAGAGTGA
Source organism: Ixodes persulcatus (assembly GCA_013358835.2). Lineage (NCBI taxonomy): Eukaryota > Metazoa > Arthropoda > Arachnida > Ixodida > Ixodidae > Ixodes > Ixodes persulcatus. The sequence continues at coordinate 311,777 of JABSTQ010011306.1, read as the reverse complement.
AAAGGTTTAGCTCTCGGTGACTGAAAACTTTGGGCATGTGAGGTTTTCGTCACGCCAATATTCAAGTGTAGAATAAACGAACGTGCGCCCCAAACCAGGGCCGACTTGCTAGAAACAGCGTCTCAGTTGAGACGGGGAAAGAAAGCACTGCCTAAGCCAGCGCACGAGTCGAGCGGAACTCCGCGTCTCAAGACGCTCGCGCGCCTCACCCTTTGCACTGTTTTCTTTCAACCAGTCTCAGCTTAGACGCTGTTCTAGCAAGCCGGCCCAGAGAAAATTGTCGCCGATACTCCATCTGCACAAACATCAGCAGTGCAGACAAAGTCATGGGCACGAGCGCGTGGCTTTGGAAAGTGCCTCCTATGCGCGAGTTCTCGTACAAACAAAAGCATTTCGCTGAGCTAGGCTCACGCGCCTGTACCTTTGTCTTTACTGCAGACGTTTCTGGGATGGAGTAGAGAGGCCGAGATTGAACGCTTCTATTTCACGCTTTAAATGTCGTTTGCAATATTGTGACGTCGCGGTCTCCTGATTGGTCGACGCTGTGTCGTACCTTTAGTTTACGCTCTAACCGCGGGGGGAGTTTTCGGCGCTGGCGGCGGCCTTTGCTCCGCCTATTGTCCAAACTCTCCTAATATACGGCTCTGACAATTTGTAAATATTAGAATGGTGTACACGGGACGCCATTTTGTTGAGCGTCGTTTGCAGCGCATGCTCAGAACGATGCTCCGAGTACCGCTTTTTCCGGCGTTTCAGAAGAAGCGAACGCGGCTCGTCCACAGCTTTGATCGATGCTCAATGTTCGCGAGCACACGGGTACACCCATAGCTTTGACTTCACTGTCTGCGAGGAATGCGCGAGAATGCACGTTCAACGTCCATTCCACACAACCGGAATCTCCGTTTTTGAAATACGATAAATTATAGCTAGTTCTGAGCATGCGCTGTGGAACAAGGTTCAACAATATGGCGTCCCGTGAACACTGGAGTATTTACTGTCGGCCATAGCTGTGTGCGTGACGGCTGAGGGAGTGCTGCCGGCCAGCTTGCACAGTTCTCTTTCAACGTACATTCCACACCAACAAGACTGCCGGACTCTGAAGCCTTTTAATGTGACCTCGTTCTGAGCATGTGCCCTAAACATTCCCATAAAATATGGCGTCTAGTGAATACGCCCTATGGGCGACGTGAGTGATCGAAAGCGTCACTGTGATCGACCTTACACGATTGGCCGAATGCTGACTTTGACGCCAGCAAAGGATTTCTCATCGACGGAAATGAGAGGAATGTAAGAACTTCAATTCTGACGGTGTTGGGAGTGTTGGGTTCAGAGCGCAATGATTTCAATCTTCGCACGATGCTCGTTATTAACATCATCGAACGTGTTGTTCGCAAGCTAATGACGTCCCGAGAGGGAACCATAGGAGGGCGTCACCAAAACAACTCGCCGCTAATTGGCAGGGAGTTCTTTTCGGGTGACCGGCACCCGGCGCGCGCTTAATTGTTGCCTTCCGCCGTGCTTTGTCTGGCACGTGCACGCTCGAGGCTCAGGAAACGCCGAACCATTATTAAAAGTAGGAAGCTTGTTTGCGCCGGAGGCTCGAGAAGAACGTCCCTGTCGTTGTTACCCTGCCACGGCAAGTTGCAAGTTTATTTGAAGAAAAACCAAACAGCAACAATCTTACAAGAGAGCTTCATCGCAGCCATTTACGATAAAGCAATCGCGCTCAAATGCTAATCTGCGAAACTACCAAAACTAAAAAGAAAAACACCAACAAATATTTTTTTAATTTATAAATTTACTATTTAAAACCTCACCATATTGTTTTTTTCAGGTGAAAGTATTTACGGCCAACAATGAAAAAGTGACGCCAGGAGAAAAAAGTGGTTCACTCGTTGAACTGTAGATTTTGTTCGCAGCTGATTACATGCAGTTTCATGGTGTCGAATGAACACTTTGGAAGTTCGCTCCAGAACCCGCGCAGCAGCACGAAACGAATGCTCGGCATAGTCCCTTTTTAAGGCTGCCCGCTCGACCAGCGAGCCTGTCTTCCCCTAACGTCACGGCAGCGAAATGCGCGGGTATATTTGAATGTTGGTTTCGGCATCATTTTCAAGGCTTCGCAATAACTCGGAATTTTACGGTACTAGGTAGCATATCGGAAAGGGTAAGGGCCTGTGATTCCATAAAATATGGTTGGTTGGGACAGCTGAAAAAAACGCCGGAGTGCCCTTTCAAGGGTAAACGGAGTATAGCAGTACCGTACTTGACGCAGTATATGTTTATTATTTCTTTCCGCGACGAAAGAAAAAGAAATTCGTTGGATGCCACGGGCAGACTTCGAAAGAAGACCAAACTTCTGGCGGAAGCCACTCGGCATGCTCTCAAAATTATTTTCCTGTGGAATTTGCCAAGAGTTGTTGCCTCCACTTCTTTTGCTGCACGATGCTTCTTTCCCTTTTTTGAGCTAGCACACGTCTTTTTTTTTTGCGTTATATCTTTTTATTTTATTTCCGGCGATGGCGCGCTGCCGGTGTCTGGTTCATGCTAGAGCCACTCTATATGGCAGCGTAGCTGCCAGAGTAGCGCTACGCTTTTCCCTGTGCCGCCTCTCGCCGTGATTGGTTACACGCGGTACCATAGCGACCAGCTGAGCTGGCTCGGTTTCCTTGGCAACCGAGTGACGACTCGTCACGTGACCTCGCAAGAGCCGTGATGTCACCGGTAAGATGGCAGCGCCCAGAGTTAATAGGGAGTTTTAGAATAACGTACGCAATTTTAGCGCACGCTAGCGCTAAATTTAGCGCTTGTATTAGCGCACGAGACGCAAGAGAGTTTTAGAATAGCGTTTCTCCGTCGCGACGTAAAAGCCCAAGCATCTCGCGCTTGCGACGCAACCAAGATACAGTAACAATTTTTATTTCACACACGACTTGCTGTAACTTTAGAAAAAAACAAGTTTTTTGGTCCAGAGTAGCATTTTAGATTTGTTTAAACATGAAAATGCGACGCGAGCGGTTGACCGGTCGTGTCCGCTTGCGTCGCCTCGGCAAGAGAGGTCTCGTGTACTGACCTTCGCACATCGTACCTTAGCCGAGAAATGTTCGTGCGTCGCATGCATCAAGTTGCCGGTGATCGTTGCCAAACCGAGTACAATCTCGTCCCGTATTGAAAATTGCAGTCGCGAGGATGCCGCCGACGTCGCACTCACGACGCCGCCAAAGCAGCCGCCGACATAATCCTGGAGGCCGCCATTTTTTTAACTCTGCTCGTCTTGGCTTTAGCCAACTTCTCATCACGAATCCTCCTTGGAGAAGCGCAAAGACTCTTTGCGTACGCACGCTATTTCCGAGAAATAGCGCACGCTAAAATTGCGCACGCAAAGCGCAAAACCTGATTTGCGTTCGGAGCCTGCGCAGTGGCGACGACGCTATTCTTTGCATACGCAAAGCTTTAGCGTGCGCTATTCTAAAACTCCCTAATGAATACGAGTTTGGTCGGTGCGCGGTAGTCGTAATGTGCCGCTGCTTGAAGACGATTTCGGACTTCTTCGTGCTCTCTGACACAGGTATAACGTCAAGATCTGAGAGAACGAGACTTTATACCTCTGCTGTGCAAGATCGCTCTGGATATTAGCACCTGTGCGACAGCATCAGTCATATCGCCGTAGCGGTGCTCGGATTCCTGGGTGTGTTCCAGGATCGATAAGACTTTTTGCATGCAATTTTCGCATACTCCTAGCCTTGTTTGAACGTTGGAATGTCTTAGAATCGATGCGAATTGTATGCGTCGCATGTTGGGCCTAGGGGAAGTTGTTTCTGCCCCAGGTAACCGCGTAATCACAGAAACATTTAGCGAGGAAGCTCCTGCGATCTTTACGTTTTGAACTAATCAACGATTTTACGATATAGCTTTTAGGATAACATTTTCGCATTTTCTAGCTTCCTTTGAATGTTGTAATTTCTGAGAATCGAAATGGAAGTTATACGTCGTGTGTAGGGCCTAGGGGAAGTTGTTTCAGACCTGGGTCACCGAATAATCACAGCAACTTTAAGCGAGGAAGCGCCTGCGATCTTTAACCTTATGTACTAATCGACGATTTTACGAATTGACAGAAGACTTTGACAAACGTGCTTTCGTTGCAATAGCTTGCATTTGATCGCAGTTTTTGGGTTTTTTTTTTCAAGTGACAAGCTGGCGTTTGCTCAAATGACGTATATGAAATGACCTGCTCTATAGCAATGCATCAACACATACTGTTAAACTTACATGCTCAGAGGTGTGTTCGTCTTTGGAATTAACAAGTTACAGACAATTATTTTTCACGAGTGTACTATTTATTTTCTGTAGCTGGGCCCGTTTTGTGCTCGTTAAAATCCCTGTGCTATGATATTATCACCATGCGAGTATGGTTTTAAATATCCTCTTCGCAATGCCTACAAAAGCCAAAATGACGTCAGCCGACCCCAGCTCACGCATTTGACACAAAAACTGCGTCACTCGGACGTATGCGCTCGTCAACAATCAATTCGTCGACGAATATTTGAATTCGCGTTCGTGGCCAATGAGTGCACATGAGTGCACTTGCAAATGCCAAGTTCTATGGTGTGCTTAAAAAGCACGGTGGAAGCTTGGGGTCATCACACCGGTGCCCTAGCATGTCACGAACGCGTGATTCCACTGCTCTCTTTTGAGTTGAGGATTAAAGCTAAGGAAGAAGAAGTTAAAAAAAATCATTTCATGGCCCCTTTAACACGGGTATGCGTGCTACACCAGAAAAAATATTGACTTTTTGCATGCCGGTAAACTTCCGGACGGTCACTTGGCCTGTCGGCAAGAACACCTCATGTCCGGCGTCCATCTCTTCTGATGGCGTTAACAATCTTCTGTAGACCCCCGTGCTGTCCTTCGACTGTTCATCGCTCAAAACGAGGGTGATACCGTCGTCGACGTCGCTCCTCGCCAGTCAGTGAGATAATCTCATCTTGAATGAATGATTGGGTCTTGAAGAAGTATGGTGTTGACGAGTGGGCTAGTTGGTCATTCATATTAGCGGAAAACAAACAGCGCAGGGACAAGGAAAGAGTAGAAGGCGGTAGACACACGTATGGTGTGTCTACCGCCTTCTACAAGTATGGTGCTAAGCGTACATTCTCTTACTATGGGGCAGTCGAGCAGCAGTCATGTCCCAAGGCAATCGTCCTGTCGTGGCCAGCGTAATCGGATTTTGTTCCATATGAGCGAAGTCCGAAAGCACAAGAACTGTACGTTTGTCCCACGAAGCGGCCGCCATCCCGGCTGCGCGGAAAACCACTCGCCTTGTTCGTGAATCTACGATACTTAGCAGCTCCTGTCGCCCGACAGTCCCCGGGCTGCAAATCGTCTCACTTCACAGAAGAAACAGGCACCGCTCCTCCAGAGGCCCGTGCCGTACCTCCATGCACAGCGTATTTTAGGTATTTTACCACTTTTCAATTAACGAATGTAGATATCAAATAGATAAAGGTTGCCGCCCGGCGTCGCTAGCAGTACGGTTATCATGGCAACCTCCCAGGCCCAAAATGGAGATCACTATAGGCGCTTCTGACGTCGTGCATCTAGAGAATTTTGCTTCGTGTCGCTACTCTGGCAGCTACGCTACCATATAGAGTGGCTCTAGTTCATGCCGGTTAGAAAAAGCGGTACAAACTTGTCTCGCCAAGCCCGCCACTTGTTTGGTCGAGCGAATGCTGGAGGCAGGGGTTTCCCCAGGAATTGAAATATTGAAATTAGGGGGGGGGGGGGAGGGGGGAGGGCGGTGTAGATTTTTAAGGGGCGGGTAGGGGGGGGCATTGATAATAGAGGAGTCGTTACGAATGAAGGGCGTGCCTTCATAAAAACAAGCGGGGGGTGTACATCCCCCCCTAAGAGGTGTGTAGAGAAATCACTGGCTGGGAGGCACTCGCCTCCTCTCTCACCTCTTGTCCAGTCTTCGATTTGGTAAAGTGGAAGGAGGTTTTGCGGGAGCAGCCTGTCCTGCTTTTTGTAACCGGCGACAGTGTACACTGGTAGTCCAAAGAGGGGCACATAAACCATCCAGGAGCGGACATGTTCGCTCCCTTCGTCCAACTGGCCGTCCTGGCAATCATGGATGATGTGCTCACGAAGGTAACGTTGGCAGGCTGGCTATCAAACATGGTGGCTCTCACGACCGAAGTCATATGTGTTCCAGCGAAGGGCTTGTGGCCGTTGCCATTTTCAGCGGTCGTGCGTGTGATGCCAATTGTCTTTCGCTTTTTAAAGCGACGCTAATATGTGTCAGCATGCGGAGGTTGCACGCTAGGCTCAGATATGGTGGTCAAGCCCACCACCGCAAGTTGAACCATTCGAGGATTGGGCAGTAATACATTTATTTTAGATAATTTATTCGGCGTTTTAACTTGATCCAGGGATAATTTGCTGCAGACACCGCGAAGAGAGTTGACATTGTTCTTCAACATTAATCGAGCCTTTTCCTAGTGAGACAACACTACAGTAAAACGCAAATATAAGGGACAAAGAAACAAAATTCGAGCTGGGATAGTTTGGTTTAGATTGGAATTACACCTATCGCATATTGTTCAATACATGGGTTGCACTGACGTCACATCGCATACCTTTGACCACCGTGTAAAAGGAGGAGAGGGAAGCTGCTTTTGCAAGAATTTTGAGTGACAGGGGAATCTTTATACTCTTCTGAGAGGAGAATAGCGACTTCTGTGCAAATCCGGGAGGCACAAAAGAGGATCCTGATTAGAGGGAAGCTCCCTCTTCCCCTCTTCTCTGGTGGTCATCGGAGTGCTCTTTGAATGACGTCACGTGCAACCCATGTATAAGACAAAAGAAAACTAGAATACAAGGGTAGAAAGCCAAAATCCCGTCGGTACGAAAATTTGAAAATAGAGCGCACCATTTCTTGCCTCTTTTCCTTTAAAAACTCTCCGCCGTTTCACTGCGCTGCATCCACGGTGGCCAAGCACGTACGCCGAACCCAGCTTATGCATGGGACACGAGCACTGCGTCACTCGGACGCTCATCATCATCAATCAGTCTGTCGACGAATATTTGAATTCGCGTTTGTGGCCAATGAGTGCCATGGCGGCCTTTATTATCTCTTGCAAATGACAAGTTCTATGGTGTGACTAAAGAGCACGATGGAAGCTTGGAGTCATCGCATTCGGTGAAATATCTACTACGCCACGACCACGTGATTTCTCATTTGGTGTTTATGAGTTGAGGAGGAAAACTATGGAATAGGTTAAAATCATTTTATGGTCTCTTCAGCCCGGGTCACACTGCTTATACATCGAACAAAAAAAAAATAGTCTGCAAATGTGGGCCACCGCAGTGTCCCTGGTTAGAATGCCGCGTGCCAAGTTCCCTCCCTGAACGCATTGCCATGCGGCATTCGAAGCAGGGATCTCGCGGTGACTCGCGTACAAATCTGTATGCAGACGGTCTTTTCTTTGATGTATAAGCAGTGTCTCCCCCCCCCCCCCTACTTTCCCGGCTTTAAAGGGATACTGAACCAAAGAATTTAGGGTCCATAATAAGTGGCGCACGTTCTTTTCACGAGCCAGCAGCCGCCGGTGTGCGCGAGCACACGCAACGAAAATGACGTCAAAGACCTTCATTCCCGCTTAAAGGCCGACGTACACTTCGCACTTTCCACTTTTGCCCGTCACCTCCTTTCGTATATCCTCTCCACGTTTTACCTTGCCTCAACCTGGCTCCCCCTCGCAGCTTAGGAGAGGGGAGCGCTAAGAGGATTATCTTCCCTGCAGAAAACCGAGGTTGTACGTCGGTCTTTAAGAGGACAGTGAAATGCATGGGCCTCGGGCCAAAGCAGGATAAATACAGGCTTTTCATCTCTACAAGTGAAAGCTACGTGCATGTTAGACCAATTAATCGCTTACCTTTTACACCAGACACCACTGTGTAGATGAAAAACTTGACTTTATTCTCGTTTGGCCCGAAGCCCATACATTTTACTGTCATCTTATGGCTAATTCGGGTGGTCATTTCCCGGCAAAATATTTTGCCATATCTCCGGCAAGGGCGTTCGCGTGGTCAAAGGCTGGCGAGTGCGCGCCGTTCGGGTGGCGCTTCTCAGGCGTGTGCCGGCAATTTACCGGCACAATTTTTGCCCGAGCTTCAAGAGGTCGGGCAGCTTGTCTGCCAGACTGTATCCCGTATCGTCATATCCGAATCGGGAAAGGGAACCCAACTAAACAATGCTCGCCGATAGCGAGTTCGAGTAGAAAACGAAGCCATTGAGACAGACACCCCTCTGTGGTCTGAGAAAAGGCAACAAAAACAACGGAGATAAAGATAAAATATCTTCAAGAAAGCTTGCGCAAGATGACTTTGCTATGGGACACACCGTTTTATTGCACCGCTGTAAAAAAAAAATGCATTTATCGTGCTGCAGCTCGACACTTGAACGCGCATTACTATTTCAAATGGCTGAGCAAAATAAAAATGCTGAGGATTCCAGAAAAAAAGTAATAACAAGAAAATAGAATATAAACAGCGACGCTGGTGAGCCTTCTGGGATTCTGCTAAGATGGAGATAGTTCTTCGGGAATCCAAACAAAATATATTAAAATTTGTTTACCCACATCTCACAGTCCAAATATATGTTGCTGATTCCTACAGCGTGCCTATAGGGCGTATTCACTGGCCGCCATATTTGAGGTCACTGTTTAGAGCGCATGCTCAGAACGAGCTCACATTAATAGGCTGCCAAGAACGGCAAACTTGATGGTGCGGGGTGCACGTTGCAAAATAACCGTGAAAGCTAGCCATCAGCACGTGCTCAGCATTAGCGCACACAGATATGGCCGCCAGTGAATACACCCTATTGTATCATAAAATAATCGAGGAAGAGGTTAACAAAGTTCACGCGCGACCCAGGAAAACAGAAACGCCAGTTGCCGGCGCTTTTTGTTCGGGTGGAGAGGGTCACGTGGTACGCCGCTGGCGCGGTTTTGGTTGCCTGTGCCGCCGGCGTGGGCTCGCCGGCGATTGACCACCCGAATTCGCCATTAACCGCGAATGGAGGCCTTTGACGTCATTTTTATTGCTTGTGCTCGCGCACACCGGCGGCTGCTGGCTCGTGGAAAGAACGTGCGCCACTTAGTATGGACACTAAATTCATTGGTTCAGTATCCCTTTAAGGAGTATGCCGAATACACACCACCGCGTACCAGCCACGTTACAGAATCACTCCGCGAACCAACAAGCAAACGCAGTGGCCGTGAGGGGTGACGTCAGGTCCGTCAAAATCAGAGAAATCCGTTGGCGGAACACAGGGCGCCCGAGGAGGATTTATCGATTGCCGGGCCTGTTCAGGCAAACCTATCTGTGTCCAGCCTCTCTCCTTTTTCTTGCAGGTGAGCAGTAGACACCGATCCCCTGAGATGTCAGCCCGATATGCGCCTCGGTGGCGGACTATTTTCGCGTTGCGGAGGAACCCCATGGCTGGCGGTAGTGAGGGAGTGGAAGGAGCTCCTGGAGCATTGTTACCTGGTTAGTTATGTTAAGAACACACCAGCACCACCATTAACACTGCTCTCACAAGTAACCTTTCTCGAACGACGCTCCTTTTACGCAAAGATTAGGCTTACCATAAAAGCAACAAAAAACAGAAAGCGAAGAGAATAACTTTTCATTGCCGCCAATGTGCATCCGATGTTCCACCGCGGAACCGTCGTTTCTGTCCATAGGGCGGGCTGATACAAAGCCCCTTGATGTGTTTGTCTTACGCGAAGCGGGAATTTCATCAATGGGCTCTAGACTGATTGATAGCTTGGTGAGTGCCACCGAGCGGGCGCGACACAAAAAGCGCCGGGTGTTCTAGAAAGCTTGTGAACTGTCTTTGATCCGTCGGCTGGAACGTGCTGGTGCTTATGTGGCTCTTTTTAAACTTGTATTTGACTATTTTAGATATCGCATGTTCTAGAATGGCCTCTATGTTTTAAAATTCGATGACAAAAATAAAATAGATAAAATGTGGAAGACGTTTACAAATCTCTGTAATGCGAAATTAAATCGCAGCTCATGAGGTATTTTGATTATGCGATATGCCGTGCTAAAGAATTTGAGGAAGAAATATCTATATGTAAAAATATAGACCTTGTACTGCTGCGTACAAAATGTAAAATATAAATCTACAATACAATACAAAAAAAAACATCTTTATTTACTTTCTTTGAAAACGATACAATATAAAGTCCGCATAAGGCAATAATGGCTTGCGCGTGGGACGCGACAGGAGCCCCTGCTTTTTATTGTACAGATAATTAAAAACAACCAAGCATACCAATATAAGTAAAAATTACTGCAGTTCTACCTCCGTTTACTGCTTATATTAAATTCCTCTGAATTGATGAGTAAATATGTAAAAAACGTCCATTTATATTGAATTAGTATTTACATATCTTGAAGGATACGACAATTCGTTACTTGCGAGGTAATTTGAATATTTGAAGATGAAAGAGAACCTTTTATATTATTCGTTTCCGGGGATACTCCATTATTTATTCCTATTACATTTTAATGAATCTTTTTTTTTTTTGCCTGTTCAATTATTCATCGTTTTGCTAGATTTTTTTTTATTATATGGGGATTTTATATTATGTAGCTCATCCGGTAATGTATTATAAAGCTTAGGTACGTAATATTTACTTGTGGCCTCTCCATATTTTGCCCTTATAAATGGTTCAACAAATTGTTTATTTGTTCTTAATGTCCTTTCCTTTTTTTATTTTCCCGCCTATGACCCTTATTGAAGAAATGTTTTATAATAATATCATACTTCATTTCATCTCTGAAAAGTAACATTCCAAGTTCTTTATGCATACAATCTGAGAGATCAGTTTCTTCGCTTCGGTAACCAATATTCCTAACTATCCTTTTTCCAATCGATTCTATCCTTGGTTGTAAATACTTGGCACAGCACCCGTAAACTGTTATTCCATTTTGAAGTGCGGATTTGCCCAGTGCATTGTATATAATTTTAAGTACGGATCGCGGTACTAGTTCTTGGATTCGGTACATATGTGCCATTAATACCCTTAATATTTTACAAACCTGGTCTACGTGAATATCCCATTTAAAATGTTTGCCTATGTGCCTACCCAGGTATTTGGCATTTCAGCGTATTTTAGCGGAATGCACAAGCGGTTGTTGCAGTTCTGATCATGCATTTTTATTGGAAATTCATTTACGATTTTTTTTATCTCTACAGCATATTGTTTGCGGTTTAGGAACGTTTACGATTATTTGGTTTTTAGGCTACCATTCAATAATGTTATGTATATAATCTTGTACTTTCATTGCAGGTACTTCGTAATTTTTATGTCCGTATACAATTACCGTGTCATCTGCAAATTGAAGGAGCTTACTTTTTAACCTAACCTGTGCTACCTTGTTAACAAATAAATTAAAAAAAAAAGTAGTTGACCGAGGACTGTACCTCGTGGTACTCCTTGTTTGACCTTAATTTCCTTGCTATATTTTGAGCCTAAACGTACTACCTGAAACCGATAAGTAAAATAATTTCGGAATAAATCATGTGTCTTCGCTCGAATCCCAGTATTATATAGTTTATCCATTAATGCATCATAACTTATTGTTTCGAAAGCCCTGGTAAAATCTATTAATAAAGCTAGGACATAATTACCGGTGTCCATGTTTTCATTTACATAGTCAAAAAAGTCTTCTAGAAGGTCACTGGTTCCTATATGTTCCCTAAATATATATTGCGTGTGAGTTGATAGGCTATATTTTGCGATATAGCACCAATGTTGTACATTAGTAATGTATGTTTTACATTATATAATTTATCATCGAAAGGATTCCTTTTTGTCTATAATTTAGGAATTTATTTTGCTCATCTTTCTTGTGGATAGGCCAACGACGGATGTATTACGCTTTTTTGGGATGATGCCGCTGGAGAATATACGATTGTACAACTGTAATAATGCGGATTTCACTATAGTGATGCGGTATTTAATGTCTCTAGCCCTAATTTGATCCAACCCTGTTGTTTCATTAGTCTTTAATTGTTTTACAATTTCAATTAGATCACTGTCATTCATTTTGGGGAAAAATATTGAATCACTATTTCTTGTTTGATTAGGTTGTCTTTCCGTTGTCGTACAGCATAGAGTTTCAATTGACTGCACATACTCTGTATTAAAACTATTTGCTAGTACCTCTTAGACGTGTTCGGGACCGAAGTTTGTTAAATAGTGCCTTCAATCTTTTTTTTTTTTTTTTTTGTAACAGTTAGTTTATTTAAGAGGCAGTGCCACCCCAAGGTTCGTATTTTTTTTTTATTGTCTAAACGAGGCAAGTTGTAGTCATACACACGTAAAAAAAAACCGCATCGAAAAAAAAAAATTGCCACGCGCGCGCGCGCTTTTTTATTTTTGGCGTCTTCCTCTCCCGCTCTTCGCCTCCTCGCTTCTTTTGATTCGTGACGTCAATAATCACGAAATTTAAAAGCTTTGTAGGCAACATTTCTATAACATTTAATAACGGCAATTGTAAAACCTGTTTTTTAACGCAATTGCGAACGCATTACGGCCCTTCTTTTTGAAATACCAATAATCGGAGTCCGGTGTGATGTCGCCTTCTGGAATTGTACCCTCCCTCGGAAAGCATGCCGCCTGCCCATTAAAACCGGTTTTTCGGTCTGCAGGCGCCCTCATCTCCGGCTCTTTTCCTCCTCGCATCGGGTCGCGGTGGCAACAGCACGGAGTGGTGTAAGAAGGTCGTCTCTCAGGGCTCCGCAATATTTGACGTCAACGCACCGGCGCGGATCGCGCGGGAACTTCGAATTCGGCTGTTGGAACTTGTTTTTTTTTTTTTTTACTTCACAAATACTGAATTCCCAAGTTTCGAATTGTGAGGGTAATGTCCCAGCATCTTTTTCAATTGTTTCGGATACTAAAAGAAAAAAATGATTTTGATGTGTCAGTGCCCCTTTAAGGACCAGCATTGTGCTGTATATTTAGTCTAAGAGAATTTATTCCAGTAATATTTTATTTTTGTTAATCTTATTAATGATGTTACTTTATTCCTAATTATTCTGTGATTTTCTTTGTACTTCTTATTATTAGGAATCGTTCCAGTAGTTGCCAAGCTTTCGTTTTGTCGTTGATCAGGTCATCAATTTCTTTAGCTATCCAATGATTCTCTTGTTTACATTTTTTCGTACTGCATCTTTGAGTGGACTTTGCATAAATATCTTTGAATATATTAACATATTATCGGATAATTTTTTGGGGTTCTGTATTTTGGCGGCAACGTTCCAGTCTATTTCTTGGATATATTTATCGACTATCTTATTATTTATAAATGAGCCTTCGATAGCTTTATTACTGTTTTGAATAAAATCTGCAATAATTACTGCCACAAAATAATAATCAGCTACGTTTTCAGAAATGACTTGTCCTTCGGGCTTCCCCTCTTTAGACCGTACACGCATATGATCTATAGTCAATTGTGTTAGTTTCCGCCTAATATTTTTTCTCGTGTAAATTGATATATCATCAACTCCAGTTTCGCTTGTGCCCTATCATCTAGCTAATAATATTTCGTTAAACTAGGTTTTGTGATGTCTAGATTAATGTCCCCTACAACTATTATGTCTCTGCCTTTCTTGTCTTTTAGCCATTTGTTGATATCATCTAAAAAAGTGTTTACGTTTCCCAGTAGTGCTCGATATAATCCTAGTATCAGTTTTCTTTCCGATTTCTTCAAATTCAATGGGAGGTGCCCCAGTTGAGCAGAAGTTTACTTTCTCGTGTTTGGTTATTTTTTATTTTTGATTTATCATGATCATGACACCTCCTCCTTTCTTTCCGTCTCTATTATGCGAAAACATCTCAAAATTATCTATACTTTGTCTCATCCTACGCTGGACTAAAGGCCAAAGCCACAGGCCGCCAGGTCTAATCACGTCCCACGCTAAACTATGACAGGTTAGCATTGATTCGGGTGGACGAATAACGCTCCGAACACCAAAACGCTGTATCATTTCTACAGCTTCGACACTGCAAACAGCTTGTACGGCGTGGCTTTTTTGCACTGTAAAATTGTCGAGTCACTCACTGCTATTCGATTTGAACCATTGTCCGCCCATCCTCATCAGTGATCCGAGACGCGGGTACTGATACGTGCATCAAAGCGCAATGCACGCAATTTCTAAGTGGCTCGTGATTGGATCCGGCGGTCTGTAGCTTTTGCCTTTAGTCCATCGTAGGGTGAGACGAAGTATAGAAAGAACAACAGGATGTAATATTTGTTTCCGAGAATACAATTACGTCTATATTGTCCAGATAAGGGTTTACCAGACTGTTCATTTTATCAAAATGTTTTTTAAGACTGCGTACATTGGTGTGCAAAAAAAAAATAAATAAACCAAGACTCGTTAACAGCAGCGTTTATACTATCTCACTACTTTTCAAAAGACAGACACGTTTGTCTCCTTTCTATGTCTAATCCTGTAATTGTAATGTACGTCCCTATTTAATTTTCGCAAAGTCACTTTCATGCTCAGTTCTTAAAGTTGAGTCGCCCTCTCGTTTTCGCACATACGAGGATTCTTTTTTATGTCAGATAAACTTGTACCCGAAGTGTTTTGCGTTTGTTCTGACATCAAAAAACAACTTTCGGCTCGAAGCGGTCGAGTTCTCTTCTAGATAGACGTTATCTACTTCCGCGCCAGTCCTCAGCCTCTGCTTATTTTTAAACCACACATCTCAATCGTTTCGGTTGATAAAGCGTACTCTCGCCATGGGTGTTTTCTTTGCTTTAGTGGGGATGCGGTGAACTGCCTCTACGTTATTTGTAGTTAGTCTGGGCACTTCTATCTGGTCGGCGAGTTTGTTCAGCTTTTCCAGTAGGTTTTCGTTCAGAGATTCGGCAATTTCGTGTACTTCGAGGTTATTTCTACGTACGTATTGTTCCAGCTTGTTTGTCTTTTTTTTTTTTTAGTTGATTCGTTTTGTCATTCCTTTTCTCGTTTTCAAGTTCACTCACCCTCTCTTCTAGATCTTTGATCTCGCTGTCATGGTCTGTCACTTTTTTTTAAGCAGCTCAATATAGCTTCCCGACATCGATTCCACAGACTTCTCTATGTCCATCACAGTTTGCTTCATTGTCACCATCTCCTCGACTTGCTGTTTGAGGGGCGCGAGCACGCTCAACATACTCATTATCTGAGTCTGATGTTGCTGCACAGCCAGGCTTTTGTCATTGGGCTGTCCGTCTTCAGGTGTGCTCAGAATTTTTAATCTTGCCCCTTACACGAATTGACACTTTCATAGTTCTTTAAATCCTAGTATCTTCCCTCGGAGGGCGATTTCGGTTACTCCTGAGCAAGGTCCGAAGTGGTACTCGAAGTGACATTCGTTACATTCTAATACACTTTCTTCTTGTTCTAGAGATGTTTTACACTGCACGTATAAGTCGTCGGTATCATCGTCTTTCGACATTTCAGTAACACTTCAAGTAGTAATCATCAATGGGCAGTCAAGGGCCAGCAATCAACAAGCAGCAGTCGGCGACGGCAGTTGAGTGTTTCAATTGGATAATGAAAATGTTCCTACCTGCAGAGTCAGGTGGTTAATATTTGCAGATAACTCGATCGTCGACTATATATATGTATATATAGAAAGAGAGAGAGAGAGAGAGAAAGAGAGAGAGGAAGAGAGAGGAAGAGAGGGAGATGCAGGGTAACGGTGGAAAAGAAACCAGGAGGATTTATTCGACGTTTCAAGCCGTCGTCAGGAATGACGAAGACCTGCCTCAGCTCGAAACGTCGAATAAAATCCTCCGGGTTTGTTTTCCCCCGTTACCCTGCATCTCTGTCTTCTACGCCTTCGGCCTCCAAGCCAACATGCCTCTTATACATATATATATAAATTAATTATTTAGTATAAAATATTTATGTAGGAGGAGGAGGGAAAGGTACGGAGGGCCCTCCCTTCCTCCTCTCTCTTCTCCTCCTTCTACGATTACGCCGACGGCGACGTCGACGCCGTAAAACACGGGAACGAGCGCCTAAGAGCTGCGCTCTAAAATTGGAGAAGGTTGAATCACAAAGACCTTGCATGAGCAGCATTCCAGGGAAGCGTTCCAAGATTAACACAGGCTCCAGAATTACGTGACCACACCTTTTTACGTTTCAGTTATAAGAGCATCGTTTCTCTGCTCTCCTGCCTGTGCTCTCCAGCTTCGTTTTTTCGGTAAATAATGGGATTAGGTTGTGTACTATTTTGAGTGTGTATTTAGGAGTGTATAAAATAATTTCTAGACTGTGGTTAAACGATGCACATACTACCAAAACCTGATATTAGCAAAATGAGTCTTCACCAGATGCTCCAATATATTGTTTTAACGATTGCTTTTCCAATATATTGGGCAACTGTTGCGCAATTAACTGTGCGGCGTTTTTCTAATAGATATTTACAGAAACCAAAGCGCGCCTCTGGGTAAAAAAGAAAAGCTCAGTCATTACATGCCGCGCACCGGATTCTCTGTTCCAGCCACCGCATCGTTGCCAGGGAACGGCTAATTTAATTAGCCCAAATACAAGAGCCATTGTAATTCAAAGCTTCCACTATAGATAGACAGGACCAACGTCTGTCTGAGATTAAGGCCTCAAGCAAAATGTCTCCGACAGCAATTAATATTTTATTCGCTAGTCTTTGCTTGCTTATACTCTTTCCTCTAGGTTACCCCTTCGCTATTGTGCCTTGAATTCAGGAGAGCCCGAAAGTGCTAAGAAGGCCTTCGCTGTTCGTTTATACGGTCAATAAAGTGTGTTATCATTATTCTAACCGACGGGATTGGGTCAGAAAATGCACTAATATAAAATAAGACCAGGTTCCATAAGCTCGAAATTATACGGGGTGTTTTTCTCTCGACTGAAAATATTCGATAAAAAAACACTTAAAGGAAGGAAATTATTCTTTCGGGACTGCGTTATCGAAAGAGGCGGACGTCAAGTTAGAAGAGTAAAGTGATGAATATTGAATTAAATATACAAGTGCTACAAAGGAACTCCTAACATATTTGCTTTAGCTCGCACGTTCTAATTGGATATGCGTTGCTCGTCGTCAAGATATGCCATAACTGTAATTAGAATTCAGACCATTAAGTTATGCTCGGCGATGTATTTCTCTGGAAAATTTAAGCCGCGATGAGAACGAAATGCCGGGTTTAGTTCATAGGCCTCCTCCCTTGCCCACGAGGCGCTGCGAAAAAGGGACTAGTGAGAACTTGTATTGGGTAGTACAAACTTCAGCGTCTCAAACGGTCACACATGTACAGGGTGCGGCCGTAAAAACTTTCACATTTGGCACGCCTAGCGAAAATTGAATTTCAAACGTACACACCTGAAATTGGGCACACGAACGTCGTTTATTCCAAAGTTTTTTACCTATTTTTTTCAGACGTCAACTCGGGAGTAGCAAATTATTAGAAAGATGACAAAAATGGCAGACGTAGATTTCCTATGGCCTATACCCGCCCGTTTGCCGCCTGCAGTCTGGTTCGCGACGCTGCTCCCAGGTAGCGCACTGAACGCAAAAACGGGTGAAACGCCGCACGAAAGGCTGGCGTCGGGCAAGATAATCGCGATAAAAAGTAGTGATTTTAACGAAATATGTGAACGATAGTTGAAATTACCTGTTTCAAGTCAAGTACTTGACAGATCGTCATGCAAGCAGGAAGACACCATGATTTGACGAGATCATTTATTAACAGCCTGGAATAGCAAGTGGTGCTGCTACCGTTGCAGACAAGTTCGTTTTGAGTTCATTCTGACTTTTACAAGGCCGCTGTAACTCATTAAGTAATATTTTGTTTCATACAGCTTGGGTATAATTAACACACATATGGCAAGACATATTTGTAAAAAAAAAAAAGAAATCATATTAATTGGAGTAATATTTACGGCGCTAGATTCATTTCGGTGGGCCGGTGATAAAATGGCTGGTATTTGAGAGACATAGTCGTCCTTTTGCTGGTTTTCTATTGGTACCTCTATCAGTAGCCCCTACCTTGCTCTACGCGTGCCGCAAGCAGCACGAGAGGCAGCAGTAAAAGGGAAACTAATAGTTTAGATTCCGTCAGGAAGTGGAAGTTGTGCGTTCGTTCAATTGTTTATTCTTGAAAAATACATCTTCTGATACCCCTCTTCTGTCATGGCGATTTGAAATAGTGTTGATGCCGAAGCGACCCTTTAAGCGACTAGGGTTTGGCCAATTCGATGTGCCCGCCGTTCACAGACACGCAAAGCCGAAGTCGAGCTTCGTACGCCAGGAAAGCCCTTTCGCGAATCCCATCGTCGATCTCGAGGAACGCGCCCTCAATTTTTTCTTTCAGCTCTTCCATGCTAGGGACCCTCTTCTTGTAGACAAGTCCTTTTAAAAATCGCCATACAAAAAAGTCGCACATATTTAAGTGGGGGATCGTGGAGGCCAGTCCTTATAGTCTGATCCCCGACCCCTCCACCGCCGAGGGAACGTGTTATTGAGCCATGCCCTCACACTCTTTGCGTAATGGGGAGCCGCTCCAGCCTGCATGAATATACAGTTTTCTTTTGTCATGTGGTATTTTTCAAGCTCAGTGAGACTTTCCGTTTTCAGCATGTCCAAGTAGGCACCTGTGTTAACGGTGCCATCGGAAAAAAACAAAGAGGCCCACTATGCCTTCACACCAAATCCCACTCCATACTGTCACCTTCGGTGAATGAAGATGCCATTCGTCCACGGCATGAGGGTTATCGCGAGCCCATATCCTGCTGTTCTGGCGGTTCACACGTTCATCAAGGTGAAAGTTGGCTTCGTCACTAAATGAAAGAAATTGCAGGTGACCAGGGTTTTGAATCGAAAAAACTCCGCCTTGCAAACGTCTAAACGTTGGACGTCGTCGCCGTCGTGCAGGGCTTGGACAACTTGCATCCTGTACGGGCGCAAATTATTTTTCCGCAAAATCCGTCGTACGCTTTTTTCCGAAATTCCAAACAACCTGACTGCTCGTCTTGTTGACGATTGCGGGTCGCTCTGAAAGGCAGCAAGCACCGCTTCAATGAGCTCCTCATTTTTCAGCAGGCTCTCACATTCACTGACTGGATTCTTCTTTTTAAAGTCTTCTCCGCTCGCGAAGGGATCCGCCCAAGTCAAAATTGTCGGGCGTGAAGGCGGGCGTTTATGAAATGCAGTGCGAAATTTTTGTTGTGCTGTGGCCACCGAGTTCCGCTCCACGTACTACTTCACTGCCTGGGCACACTCATTTGCCGAGTATTGCGGCATCGCAGGGCGGCGCAGAAAATATTTTGATAATAACTGCAGCGGATAGTGCAACAAAAACAATAAATAGGGGCAATCAGGATGCTTCAGCAGCGGCACTCTTGATTCCAAAGTTGAGCGTTCACCGGAAACGGACCCGTCAACAGATGAGCAGACGACAAAGGAAGACACACGTTCGTCTGCTTTAGAAGATATTTTTATTGAACGAAAGTGTCCGCCAGTTTCTAAATTTCAAGTAAAAGGTCATAATCGTTCGTATATTTCGTTAAAATCACTTTTTATCTTGATTATCTTGCCTGACGCCAGCCTTTCGTGCGGCGGTTCCAGCGTTTTTTTGTTCAGTGCGCCACCTGGGAGCGGCGTCGCGAACCAGATTGCAGACGGCGAACGGGCGGGTATAGGCCATAGGAAATGCACGTCTGTCATTTTTGTCATCTTTCTAATAATTCGATACTCTCGAGTTGACGTCTGAAAAAATAGGCAAAACTCTTTTGAATAAACGACGGTCGTGTGCCCAATTTCAGGTATGGGCGCACCCTGTAGAAGCGTGCCTGCTCTGGTGCGGAACGCGATGACGAGAAAAAACATAAAAACAACAAAAAATCAATTTATCGCTGTCGAAGCACAAGTCAAAGCTAAGGCGATACGAGCGTGAGCAAAAAAAAAAAAAAAAAAAAAAAAACAAAAACAAAAAAAACGCCGTATTACGACTCACAAAAAAAAAGAGAGAAACAAAAAAAAAAGAAAAAAAAAAACGTTGGCACGCCAGATATTTTAACGTTACCACCCAGACATAAGAGACGCGTACCCTAGCGGTGGTGTCAGGAATCTGGAACTTTCGGTTGTCTTGCGGCGCTGAATCTAGCCGATTTCGGAATTTGAAAAGTGTTTTTTTCGTTCTTCAACACTACACAAAAAAAAAAAAAAGAAAGAAATACTTAGCGATGGTGCCACAAGTAAATTACGAGGCCCAATGAAGTGAGCTTGTACCATACAGTTATTATAATGTACGCTAGAGGTTCAACTGGCGCTAGTGTGCTGTTGCAAATTGAAGCAGACAGCAAGCAGTCGGAAATTAACTTCCGGTAATGCATTTCTATGGAAAAAAGCGAGTGAGTTTCCTCTCTGCGCTCGATTATAAGAGCAAATATCACGAATAATTCGTACGTACTAGGCACATTGGAACATTTCCCAGTCACGCAGATGAAATAATTGGTCAGTTAAGGCGTTTTTATTTTAAAATCGTGGCATGAAAAACTGTGCTAAAACCGCTTTGTACATGTATTTATATGCACTGTCGGACACTGTTAGCGCGAACACGGCGTCGGCGCTTTCCAGTGTGGGGGATATACGTGCTAAACGAACGAAGGACATGTGGACAACCGAGAGAGACGGCAAGAACTACGCAGTAACACTGGATAAGTAACTCCTTGTGCTTGCAGACGATCAAAATAAATTGAAAGTCACGTAATATATAGTTCGATTTTCAATAAATAAGTACTGCTTTATTCTTTCTGCTCATGAATATGTGCGAAGGTGCTTGTTCTGGGTTCAAATCATCACCCGCACGCTCCAAATCTTTGCAAATAGAGAGAAGCCAGAGAACAGGTGCCCGATAAACACTACCCGACATAGAAAATAATAAGAAAACACACCTTTTGTAGCCCACGTACTTTATTCTTTACGTTTCGAACGTTTTTTTTTTTTTTTAACCACTCGTAAAGATACACGACGGGGTCATTTTCATATAGTGACAGCAGTGACAGGACGGGCATGTTAGCAATATATAAGCACCAACGGAACACTGGCGAACTTTGAACATACTCTACATTCCTTTCGATCGTTATTTTGCTTAGAATCGTCGCTCGTTTCTACATACCTGCCATGGAACAGAGGTTTGGGCCTGAAGTATAGCGAAGCTTAACATCGTTCAGCGGTAAAAAAAAAAATGCTGTAACTAAACCCATTACACTTTCACGATATTAATAAAGGTACATACTATCCGGTACAACCGAAATAACAAAAGTTATTCATGTTATTTTACGGCGAAGAGACAAAATGCACGCGCGTTTTCCCATAGGAATACACAGGGAGGCTGGAAAAGTAGACTGCATGCTGTCTGCTTCAATTTGCAACCGGAAGTCCCGTAGACACTAGCGCCAGCTGAGCCTCTAGCGTTTATTGTAATAACTCTATGGCTTGTACGACCCAGAAAATGAGGGCACCACAGTTTGTCCAAAGCTTCAGCGCAGGAGGCCTATACCACCTGGAAGACAAGGCCCGCGCATGATGTCATCGTTCGTCCCTCCCTAAGAGGCCAACACCTGAATGAGAGTCGCCGCAAAGGAAAAGACCCCTCCGTCTTGGTGCTGCCGCTTGCTAGCGTGACGCTTGTTGTGCGAGGCCACAAGACGCTCTGACGGCGGTGCTGATGAAACCTAGGTGGCGCTGACTAGATTCACAAGTGATGATGATGTTTTGAGGGAGGAAAAGGTGGGAAGAAGGGGGGGGGGGGGGGGTGTTTGGTCGGACGCTATTGGCGACAAAGCCGCTGCATTTTCCCAGCACTTTAGAATGTTTCGAGATACCTCTTTGCTTCTAAATAAATATGCAAGTCAAGTCCGTTGGCATCACATTTGATAATAAAGCGGACCAAAAGAAAAGTTGGAGTCATGGCACGACAAGAAAAAAGGTTCAAGGCGTATATATTCTGCCGTACGCGGCGCCAGCAAAATGATGTAATCGTTTCCATTGTCACTTGAATACGATGCACTTCCCTTTCTTAGCTGATGACAGCGGTTATCTCGAGATTTTGGCTAGATGTTCGGAAATTAGCGCATATAAAAAACGTACGATTGGAATATACTGAAAGGGTGCATGACTCTTCATTTGAAAACTTTGGGTTTGATCTGTTCCCGCAATGTCGTCTGGTTTTTACGCCTGCTTTACCTGAGGCAGTCTGCTCATATTAGGGCGTTTTAGAATGACGCACGCAATTTTAGCGCTCGTTAGTGCTAAATTGAGCGCTTGCGTTAGAGAGTACGCTACGCAAGAGCGTTTTATATAGAATAGCGTTTCTCCGCCGCGACGCAAAACCCCATGCATCTCGCGCTTGCAACGCCATCGATATACAGTCACAATTTTTATTTCACTCACAAAATGCTCTAACTTGATAAAAAAAAAAGTTTTTTTTGGTCCAGAGTAATATTTTAGATTTGTTTAGACATGAGAATACGACCCGAGCGATCCGTTTGGTCGTGTCCACTTGCGTCGCCTCGGCAAGAGGTGTCTCGTGTACTGACCTTCGCGCACATTACCTTCGCAAGGAAATGTTCGCGCGCCGCAAGCATCAAGTTGCCGGTGATCATTACCCGCCTTACACGGTTTTCCAAACCGAGTGCAATGTTGTCCCTTATTAAAAATCGCAGTCGCCGTCACCCTCATGAGCCACAACGCCGCCAAAGCGGCCGCTGCCACGGTCCGTGGGAGCCGCCATTTTTTAACTGTGATCGTCTTGGCTTTAGCCAACTTGCCACCACAAATCCTCCTTGGAGGATCGCGAAGACCCTTTGCGTACGCACGCAATTTCCGAAAAATAGCGAACGCTAAAATAGCGCACGGAACGCGCAAAACGGGGTTAGCGTTCGGCGCATGCGCAGTGGGGACGACGCTACTCTTTGCATATAAACCAACACACTGTTTACAAACAAGCCCGCTTTGCCCACAACAGGTGTGGGCACTGCGCATGCGCAGAAGCCAAATTTGGGAGGAATGAAGCACTAGCGCATGTGCAGTACCGACAGCAGCGCCACCGCGGTCGTATGACGTCAGCAAGTTGAGTTGGTCTATATATACAAATCTTTAGCGTGCAGTATTCTAAAACTCCCTATTATATTACGGGATTTGTCGCAGTCTATAAGTCTCGGATCGCCGTTAGTTTGCTACTGTGCTTGCAGCCGGCGCCTCTAGTGAGGAGTCTGACATGCGCTTACTGACGAGATCCCGCGAGGAGGGCCGATTCGGAAGGGCAGGACCAGATAACGTAGCCTAAAGTAACTGGCTCTGCTTGGTGAGCCAGAGTATCGCGTTCCTTTTCCTTGCACCGCCGACTTCGTATTGGCGGAGAAGCGGTGTTAGTGGTGTTACGGTATCACTCGAGCACAGCCTCGGCGGGATCAGCGAGAGCGGGACATTGTGGGACACGCAGGTGGGTGTCATCGTCGCTATCATGATTTGAAAATGCTGTCGGCGTGCTTGAGGCTACGACGCGGCGCAAGTAACAAGTCCTCCCGCCGACCTCACGCACGTCCTCCCCAACCACCGGCACAACCCCGTTCCGGCTACTAGGCCTAATGGACTTAGGTTTTTTTTTTTTTTTTGTGAGAGCACTCCTTCGCATGTTTGCTCATCTGTTTGGGCAACGAGTGGTTCGTCCAATCTACAGTGCTACTCTCCGGGGACATCGCTCTTAGCTCAGGGCAGCCTCGCAACATCTGCGCCCGCTGCTCAAAAGGTGTGATGGATAGCCAGGCTTCTTTGTGTTGCGACAGATGTGACGGCCGGTTTCACTTCACGTGTGTTTACGTCCCCCTGACACAGTACCGGAGGCTGGGGGCCTGCTATAATAGGCCATGTTTTGGTTGTTCGCTTCCAGGATTTGCGAACACATTTTTTTAAGCTTTTAAGCTTCCGTTGTCGGTGCCACCACGGCATCATCCACGTTTCCACCTGCCAGCCCGGTGCCTACGCCCACGGCACCCTCGCAACCCACGTTACCTTCAATAGTGACGCCGCTCACCAACCCTGCCGGCAAGAACGTGTTGTCTGGTTTTCAAATTTTTCGGTTAATTAAAAACAAGTTACCAGATTCCCAAGTCATAGTTGCGTCTGAACCATCTTCCATCTTTGCGGTGTGTGAGACGTGGCTGGACGCTTCGGTGTATGACGGGCAGTTGGTGGACACGACCCAGTACGCCGTTTACAGGAGAGACGGAGCTGGGCAAGGTGGAGGAGTTATGATCGTCGTACTGCGACTACTACACTCCCGGAGGAGACCCGAGTTAAAGACTGAAGGCCTAGAGGCAATCTTTATTGAGGTGCACCAAACTGGCGAGACATTGATTTGTTACGTTCATTGTTAACTTTCCGCCCGAGCTTCTTTGTACAGCCTACTCCACTACTCACTTCAACAATTAAACCCTCATACCTACACCAATGTGTGCGTCGTAGGCGACCTTAACGCTCACAAAAACTGGAACGACCTCACGCTATCGATACCATCCAGCCCGCCCGACAACGAACTCCTTGATGTGATGGAGACATCTGGTTACATACCGCTGTGCAGAGAGACGTCCTACAACTTCCGCAACCAGAACAAACCCTCCCCCGACCTGGTGTTCACCAGCAACCCGTCCTTGATTCAGAGCTGTACAGCGCAACGAAGCCTTAGTGGCTGTGATCACAGTGCTATTCTTTTGCGCAGCTTAACGTCCTTGCCAAAAGTTGGTCACTTTGCGAGGGAAACGCAACTTTTCACGAAACTTGACACTGCCCACCTGGACATGCTACTCCCCCTGGCACCATGGTGCATGGTGCTGGACTAAACGTTTGCCAACGAGATGCATGGGACGTGTTTGGGCTTTATGCACGCTATTAAAAAGGAATGTTTGCCCACAAAGACTAACTGTAGGTCTCGCACAAGCTCATGGATCACCGCTGACATCTTAAAGTTGGCCAACTATAAACAAACTATTTAAAAAAGCAAAAAAAAAGGAGATTTTCACAGTCTTATTCTTGCTCGCCAGGTTCATAGAAAGCAGAAAAAGAAAACACGTGTGCCTTAAACAGTCTATGTACAGACGATTGCAGAAAAGGCTGCCCGAAGCCCAGGGCTGTTTTGGTCCTTCGTGCAACGGCACAAAACGACTTCCTCTGCTCCTGTGTTCGAGAAAAACGCAGAGGCAGTTAGAACACCGCAAGAGACTGCCGCCATCTTCAGTACCTATTTTGCGTCCGCATGAACACACCAGGACAACCCTTTAGGTTATCCCCGTCTGCGAGACCTTCCCTCACCCTCCGAGCCCCTCACACCTTTAGATATAACTTGGGAAGACACCTGGGAGCCACTGTAAGGTGTGAACACGGCCGAACAAGTATGGCCTGATGGTATCCACCCAGCGTTCTACAAGAAGTGTGCAAGAAACTCTGTCCACTTTTCACCAACATGTTTTCTGCCTTCCTTGAGCAGGGGTCAGTCACACTGAAGTGGAAATCAGCTTTGGTTAAGCCAGTGCACACGGAAAACGGCGCCTCCGTAACATATGTGTGTTCATACCGCCCTATCTCCAATAATCAATTGTGTGCAGAACGAAGGAGCGCCTTATCAACAAAAAATACTTGATCAATTGGAGCAGTGGATCCTGCTTTCAAGTCTCGACCCACCAGTATGGATTTCACCTACGCCGTAGCTGCGAGCTTGCTCTGGTCACATTGGTGCACCAAGGGAGTGAATGTCTGGACAACCGCACGGCATGTGAGTTGGTCCAATTGGATTTTAAACAGGCATTCAACAAGGTCGACCGCAGCCTTCTACTGCGGAAACTGCTGAGCATTGGCGCAGCAGACACCACTCACAAATGGATCACAAATTTCTTGGCAGGCAGAAGCGAGAGAGTTGTATTCCAAGGAGCCAAGTCTGAAGACCTAGAGGTAATCTTGGGCATCCCCCAATGCAGCGTATTGAGCCCAACCCTCTTTATCATCTTCGTTGATGGGGTGACTCGTTCTCTTAACTCGACGCAATTCCTATATGCCGACGATCTAACAATTCTTCTGCCCCTCAGGGGCATAAGCCTTCACAAGCAACTACAGGAAGACCTTTGCTAGGTTCAAGAATGGTCTTTGACAAACCGACTGCCCCTCAACACCGTAAAGTGCTCCGTGATGCTAGTCACCACCACCCGACATTCCCTGCGCCCTCCAGACATGACTATCAGTGACACCCCAATCACAAGGACGCAGCGAACGAAGCTTTTGGGGATCACGCTAGATCCGTATCATCAAATCAAATCAAATCAAATCAAATCAACTTTTATTTTCCATCACATTATGGGGGATACCAAGGGAAAAAGCTGCTTATATGCAGCTTGACGAGCCCCTGGCACCCCTACATGGCAGACAGCGCAAAAAGAAATCATCGAATAAGCAAACAAATATAAAAAACAATACAATGTGCATTTTTATACAATGTTAATGAGTCATAGAATGTGCTTTTTTTTTATACAATGTTAACGATGCTATTTTTATTAAGTGAAGTGATATCAATTTCTAGTGATGCGATATGATTTAGTAAGTAAGGAAGTGCATGTTTAATTCTTTGATGTCCGAAGTTCGTACGTGATTTTGGTATTTGCCACGGATGTATTTGACGGGTTTGATAAATTGGAATTTGCAAATGAAGGTCAGCGAGGTTCAGAAATGTTTCGGATTTACCTTTTAGGGCCGATTGGTACGTTAATATTAAGCGTTGACTGTAAAGTGTTGACACGTCGGTTATGGAAAATTTATCAAAGAGAGGCAATGATGGTGAGGTCGTAGGAACATTGGCTATTGCACGAAGAGCTTTTTTCTGCAGCACGCGGAGCAAATTTAAGTTGGTTAAACCAGTGGATCCCCATATCAGATGCGCGTATCCCAAGACGGGGAAAAATAATGATTTAAAAATTTGAAGTTTGATATTGGTAGGTAAAACGTTTCTATATTTGTTTATTACACCAACTATTTTTGAAAGTTTAGTACGAACATATTTAACATGTTCAGACCAGGACATGTTAAAGGAAAAAAATACACCCAGAGTTTTGACATTTTCAACACAATGAATAATATCGGAACCATATTTGAAAGGAAGGAATAAATTTGCTTGAGTTCTAGAATGTAGTTGAAATATTACAGCCTTGCTCTTATTAGTATTTATATGGAGGGAGTTAATTTCGCACCAAACTTTTAATTTAGAAAGAACAATATTTGCTCTGGTAACAAGATGTTCATAATTTTTATCAGAAATGATTATACTCGTATCGTCTGCGTAAATTATAAAATTTACATCAGGGTCAATAGTTACAATATCATTTATATAAAAAAGAAATAGAAGTGGTCCCAGAATGCTTCCCTGGGGAACACCAGAATTAATACCTAGTAAAGAGGACATATGGTCGTTGATTGAAACATATTGCCGACGACTTTGAAAATATGATTTTAACAAAGAAAAGGAAACACCCCGAAAACCATAATAAAATAATTTATCTAATTTTTCCTGTCAGATTAGCGAGGTGCTTTCTAGGGCACGACGCGCTTTTTGCTTCGTGCAACGTGTAGGAAGGGAAACTGGCACGAAGGCACTGCGACGTTCGCACACTGCGCTGATGCTTCCGCAGCTTGAGTAGTGCTCGTCTGTATGGAGCCCCAGACAGGTCACTAGGATTGCTTCTTTGCAGAGCGTACAACGGCGAGCTGCCTACGCTGTATTGCGTCGCCAGTCACCGTCTCAGCTCCAATGGTACAGAGCTATGGACACCTCTGAAATTCTCGGAGGTGTGAGGTGGAACCGCCTGTTCCTCCGTAGACAGGTGGCCTCGCTTCGCCTCCAAGAATGCGTGCTTAATGGCCCTCCTACGACCATTCTGTACTATGTAAGAAAGAATCGCTCTGGCGGACTACAATTACTCCTCGCATGGACAGAGCGTCACAAAAGTACGCTCCTCCCTATAGCCACTAAGCTCTGGCGCTCCTTCTCAAGCGAAGTTACGCAAGAGCCATTTAAAGAAAAATAGCACATAAAGGAATGCTGCAAGTGTGCAACCCTCCATCTAAAATAACAATGATGAACCTTTCGGACCTTAATTCAGTGTACAGTTTCGGTGTGATTTACTATTTATTTGATTTATCTTAGTAGCGCGTACACTTAACCTCCATGGTATGAGAAAAAAACTTTTCTTTGTCATCTGTGCTTTTATAAACAAAATAAAGCATTATTACTATTATTATTATTATAGCTGAATTCAACCGTCATGAGAAAAAGCCACGTTGCAGGCGCGGAGTTTCGGGCGGAGCATGGTTCTCTTTTTGCGCTTGCGAAGTATACATCCTAAACTAAAATCGAAAAAAAAAATGGAAGGTTTCTTGTCCAGTGAACGTTATGTGTAGCCACCGGATATAGTATAATCGCGTTGTTTTATAACGCGAGAGATGTCTTAAACCATGTTTCCAAAATCTGGGAAGCAGACGACACGTAGGACGATCGCGTTGTTCGCGACTGCGGCGCAAGAAAAATGACGGGATGACGGCGTACGCGCTGCATGTTGCTGCACTATACTTTCTCTGCTCCGCAGGCCACAACACGCCGCCGTATAGCAGGGACGCCTTTTTTTGCAGGTCGTCGGGCGAAGCCACGTGACAACAGGGATCACGTGACCAGTTTGTATATAACGAGCGGGTTAACTACGAAGCGATCGGGATGTTAAATAAAAAGTGGTAAATCCAAAGATTGCCTCCTTGATGTTTCTCGACCGGTATGAACCGGTCGAGCCTGATTGATATAGATGCCTCAGGCGCCGCGATGCTCGTGCCGGAACATCACGGCGCCAGAGGCATCGATGGACCAGTGTCTGCTCTGTTCCATGGACGCCGCCATGTTTGCTTTTGCTGATGTCATGATACAGTAGGGGGGCTGCGCATTTTGCAAGACTCTGTTTTTTTTAGAAACCTTCGCACATATGATAGTGCAAGAACACCAGAAATGCATAGTCACGAAGCTCCAAGAACAACACCGATGCCAAGAATGTAGTAGAAAGCAAAACTATTGTCTTATGCGCAGCCCCTTTCTTCACAAGAGCCTGCGTTTGAGATTGTTATTTCCCATTTTTACCGCTGGAAGCTATGATTTCAGACACTGGTCTATACCGTCGGTGGCCGCCACCTCGGCAGTAGCGAAACGTGGCTATCCACGCTAGTACACAGCAGACGAACTAAAGGCCCGACCACATTAGCGTCGCGAAGGCTTGCCGCGCGACGCTGGCTGCCGCGGGCTGCCGAACAAAACCTGTTTTCGCCCTCAGCGGCGCGCTGGCCGGCACCGCCAAGCCAACCTGTCCTTGCGCGGTCCAGAGCTCGCCGCTCCTAGCCGCAGGAGAGAAGAGTCAATGGGAGGTGGCGTAGATAGTGACGTTGCAATGCCATGGTAACGCGCAAGCCGGTTCTCCGTGCATCTTTCACGTTGCTAAGGGGCATAGCGTTGTTTCGTTTCGTCTGCTATCCCTATTTTCCCTAGTGCCTTTCCCAGCGGAGCTATTCCTCGAAACTGTGCGACTGTTTTCAGTGACAAGACGGAACCAGACTACCTAGATAAAGACGCCGAGAACAACCGCGGGGAAATTAAAAGAGAAAAATTCGCAATTACAGGTGAGTTTCTCCGTGCCATTTATTGCATGTTGCCTGCATTGTAACGGATATCGTGTTGATTTGGTGATGCTCTCGAAAGTAGCCTTCATCTCCGGCGCGCAGCCGAGGCAGCAAAGCACTGACCTGTCCCTCGGTGTTTCGGTAGCGCCAATTCGGCCGTACCCAAAACCTGCGCCTCCTTCCTTTCAGAGCACGGAGACGTCGTAAGATCAACGAGCTGGCTAGGATGATCGCATTCACGCTGATTACCAGGCCATCATGGACCATGTAGACAACGAGTGCGGTTTCGATGCTGATATATGCGAAAGGTGAGAGCCAAAACAGAAGAATCCAACGAAGAACAGACGACGAAAGAGCGATCGCGAGAGCCAGTGCAGTCACATGACGCCCGCAAAGCGGAGGCCAATCTGGCCTCCTTGCCTTGGGACACCAGACGGCGGTGCCGCCGTTCCCGCTAGTGTGGACAGGCCTTAAGGGAGCGGAAGTGCTTTTGTGTTCACAACTCATAAGAAGTGCTTAGGTGTCTTCAGAATTTTTTAAGATAACTGAATGAAATTTTCATAGTTGTATTGCTTGATGTCTTTTTTTTTTTTATAAATGTTGTGTTAGTCTTAATAGAACTCGTTTTTTATGTTCTGAATGCAACGCACATGCAAAAACTAAACAAAAAAAAATCAATATGTTTTTGCGCAAGCGTGGGACATGGCTTATCAGAGCCTTGTCAAATAAGCTAACTGGCTTCTTTTAAGCTACTGAGTGCAATGAGCAACAAAAACAAAATTTACAAGTCCTCCTCGATTTAAAAAAAAAATGGAAATCACAAAACGCCATCCTTAAAAAGCTTACAAAGGTTTCTTTATTTTTTTTTAATGTATGCATTGTAACCAAATCTCGATAGTTGCACTTTACATACCATCAACCATTGTTATAAAAATTTAGTAGTGATAGGACAATGTTAAGAACAAAATCTTTTGTGCGCAAACTGCAATTAAAGCGGCTCGAAAATTACAATTTGCCGTTGAACATCCTTCCATGCAGCTGTGACACTGGCACTGTCTTGGTTTTCTGCTCCTTCTAGGTGCTACGTACTACCTTTGGTTCGCGGCTTCCCCGTTCGGGACAGCCGACTGCACGGTTTAGCTGTCTTTACTTGGTCAAGACGACTTCTGAGGCTTCTCCGATTAACTGTTTAAGAGTTTTCTGCTGCGGTCTTCTTGGATCGGATCTCCGAATAAACGAAAATTTATCAGTCTTGAGAGGGCTTCTAATAAACGTCTCTGGTAAATTGCGGCTTGTTTTTTGTAATTAATTCAAGTCCAGAAGGCAAGGTTCGGCAAACGAGAGGATTCCTGCAGCTATCTCACCCATCCCTTGGCTCGTGAGCTTGATCCCATTTCAACCTGACTTTCCGAACAACTGAAACTACAGCGTTGGAGTGGGGAAAGTGTCCTCTTGAGGATGCGGTTGGGAGGTTTGTCTGAAACCCTTTCTACCTCACCGTCACAGTAGCATGCCGTCTTCCTTCCGTTGCAATATTCTGTATCTGACGTCAGAAAGTTTCTTTTACTGGAACCGTGGAACGTTCCAAAATTATTTGCCACACTGGCAGTAACCTTGAGTGTGAACAGCACAGCTGCCCTGGGGTTCTAATCTGCAGCGCGCACTCAAATATCCCTGGTTTTGGTAGATGCCAAAACTTGAAAATTGACGCCTCAATTAAAAATAAAAAAAACAGAGGCAATGAAGATAAACGCTTACGTAAGATACTTTATTGTGATGATTAATTAGTCACGACAATTAAAGCGGATTTAGTATTGCCCTTTCGCAGGACGTCTTCAGGTGGCGCTTGTATTCACGATATCCCCAGCCTGCTCTGGAAGCTAACTTCTCCTAAAAAAACCCTGGGAATGATTTCTTCTTTTTACAGCGCAGCTTTTAGGCGCCCATTTCCGGCTTGAGCGGCGTCGCCGTCGGCGTAGCCGCGCGGTGCATTATGGGTAAATTTTCCCGAAGGAACCCGAGGTCCTCCCGAGGTCCTTCCGAAGGAACCCGAGGTCCTTCGGGAGGACCTCGGGAGGACCTCGGGTTCCTTCGGGAGGACCTCGGGAGGACCACGGGTTCCTTCGGAAGGACCTCGGGAGGACCTCGAATTCTTTCGGCATGAACTCGGGAGGACCTCGGGTTCCTTCGGGAGGACCTCGGGTACCTTCGGTGACCTCGGGGAGGGGGGGGGGGGTCACGTGACCCCCCTTCCCCGAGGTCACGTGCCCCCCCCCCCCCGAGGTACCGGCATCGTCACTGATGACGTCATCAGTGACGTCACTAATGACGTCATCCGCATCGGCATCGTCATCGCCCCTTATGACGTCATCAGTGACGTCACTGATGATGTGATCGGCATCCGCGTCGGCATCGTCATCATCACTGATGACGTCATCAGTGACGTTACTGATGACGTCGTCGGCATCCGCATCGTCATTGTCACTGATGACTTCATCAGTGACATCACTGATGTTGTCATCGGCATCGGCATCGTCACGTGACCCCCCCCCCCCCCCCCCCGAGGTCACTTGACCCACCCCCCCCCCCCCCAGTACCCTTCCCTCCTCCTCCTCAAGAGCTGCGCTCCAATTCGGCGTTACAGGGTGTTGTAAACGGCTTTAATTTTTTTTGTTTTTAAGTTTAAGCTCCAGTCTGCTCTGGAAGCTGACTTCTCCTTAAAACACCGTGAGAAAATGTTTTCGCTAAACGTTCGTCGTTTGGCCTTCAACGCGAACGGACGCATCCCAGTGAGCTCCGTCAGAGCGTTATCAACGGCTGCTAATAGCCGTCGTTTTTCTGCCGACGATGGATACAGGGTAGTTCTGCCCCCTTTGCCGACTGGCGTTAACGCTCTAAACTCGGTGTTGCCGCAAGGTGACATCCGTGTACGCCCCTTCCGCATCGTGGACTTTTAGGCTGGTCTGGAGACATCCGGAGTGCTGGGAGACATTGCCGCATGTGGTTCCTTCCAAATGAATCACGTGTGGATGGCGACCCTCAAGTCCCGGCCTGGCAAGCAGAAGTTGGTGAGCGCCGGTGCCTTTGAGACCAAAGGGAAACGCTGCCTGGTCATCGACCCGGACAAAACGGAGGTAAGGGTCAAGCTGCGATAGATTATATTCCACCTGCCAGACGACACGGTGAATAAGGCCTTGGAACCATACGGCAAAGGTGAAGAGGTTACCAGGGAGGCGTGGCGCGTCAGCGGGTGTGAAGGAGTCCACTCTACTACGAGAGTGGCAAGGCTAACCCTAAATGAGGGCGTCACCGTAGAACAGCTGCCGCACCAAATCCGCCTGCCCGGCTGCATGGCGCTGGTTCTCGGCCCAGGTAATGCCCCGCGCTGCCTCAGGTGCCGACGAACCGGCCACATACGGAAGGAGTGCCACATGTCCCTTTGTGACAGCTGTCGACGATTCGGACGCACGAAGGAAGACTGCAAGAAGACGTACGCCGACGTGGCTAAAGCTGCAACGGTTGACGAAGCCTCAGAGCTCGTCATGGACCAGAAGGAAGCTGAAGAGGCGGAGGAAAAAGCCCTGCCAGTTTGCAGCCTCCAGGACGAGCCGGGACCACCGCAGGCACGTCTCCCAAGACTCCATCCGTGTCGAAGACTTCTCACTGGTGGGGCCAACGTCCAGCCAGTGGGAAGCGATCCAGAACGCTGTGCGTCCCCTCAAACAGTGGAGCAAGAGCACGACTACTCGCTCCATGAACTGGACCCAGAGAACAAGAGAGGGGAGAAAATTCAGTACAACGATGAAGAAATGGATACGTTGAGCGGCACTGCTAAACGACCCCTGGAAGAGACGCCATCGAGAGAGGACGCTCTAGAGGTTATATGTGTTGACAGCCAAGCGGGAAAAACACCTCAAAGCTCCTCGGGGTGCACAGGGGGTTCCAACAACAAAAGACACACAGTCAAGTGAACTGCGTCAGTGCGTCTTTTTATCGCTATAATGATAACAAGTAAGCTGGTTGTGTTTCCATTGCTAGTTGGTTGGATTACGTACGGACCTTATTTGTGTAGCGCTCTAACCGCTTGTGCGTGACTGGGCCCCTTACATCGAAATTGGAATGGCTCTTAGTTTCGCCACATGGTAATTGTTCGGGGGTTGGCCTAGAGAAAGAAGCAGTACCAGCTGCAACGCCTTTTAACTAGCCAGCAGCCGGATTTTCTTGCGGTGCGAGAGACGAAGATGCGGGAGGATGTTAGTATCGCCAAAGAGGTGGGCCCGTGTCCAGTAATTTTTATTTTGGTACACGGAAGCTGCATAAATTAATGTTTAAACTACGGCTGAAGCCCCTCCTGCCCGGGGCGTGACGTCAAACTATGAGTTTTCGGAATCCCTGGTCTCGCGCATCTTTAGCGCCTGTCAAAGCGATGCACACGCACTCGTGCTATTTTCAAAAAAAAAAAAAAAAAAAGATCAGAATTAGGCGTCAGGACTTGCGTCAGTAGAGCAAAATATAACTGGCAAGTTTGCAATTGCACGCGCTGCCCACAAAAGCGACACGCTCTTGGCGGTCCAAAGATCCTAGTATGACGGCACGACTAGTCGGAGGTTTTTCGTGTTTTCTCTCGTTCGGTTACATCTACGGGCAAAATGAACGTGATATTCAGATTCACGGGATAAAAATTACGCCAGAATTGACCTCTAACTCGTTTTTTTTAAGAAGTGTTTTAGCTTCCCTTTAACGAAGGTGTGATATTGGCTGCGGTTTAAAGGGCAGCAACATCACCTTCCGAAATCGAGCTTATAAAAGAAAACTGAAAAACTGCAACAATATCTGCATGCACTCTGCCTAGCAGAGTTTGAACACCGGGGTGTGGGTAGCGAAGGCATTTGGTATATTAAATCCGAGCTAGACAAGCTATATCTCGAGAAGTGTAAGGAGGCAGTAGTATGCGTACGATCTGAAAAGGTTTTGTTGGGGGAGCAGCCAACCAAGCGAGCTCTGGCTGAGAAAAAGAAGTTCGGATTGTCTAAGAAAATCAGTGAAATAGAATATAAAGGAACAATAAGCAGCGATAAAGAACTAATTGAAGAAGTGTTCATTGAGCATTATGAGCGACTTTTTTGGGGGAAAAACCGACTCCCATGGTGTTTACTAAACTTAACAAATTTCTACTACTCATGCCGAAACTTGAAGATGTTAAAACTTGGTTGCAAAGGGAAACCACCCAAGTGGAGGTAGAACAAGCAATAAATTCACTAGCAAGATGAAAAAGGCAGGGGCCTGATGGCCTCTGCACCGAGTTCTTTCAAACGTTTAAAAACGCCTTTAGCTTGTTATTGTTGAGTGTTTTCCGTGAGGCGTATGCAAATAAATAATTCCCGCACTCTTTCGCGGAAGCACACCATCCTGATACCAGTCAGATGACGTAATAAAAAAACATAGCGTCACGAATTACAGACCTGTTACTCTCTGTAACATAGATTATAAAAGTGTTACAAAGATCCTTGCGCAGAGGCTTGAAAGAATCATAGGCACTCTGACTGGCGAACACCAGAAGTGCAGGATAAAAGGACGGTATACCAGGGGTAGCCAAGCTGCGGCTCGCGAGACGCATGCGGCTCTTCCCGTGTTAAAGTGCGGCCTCGCAGCTTCCTACACTACCCCCCTCCCCCTTACACACACACACCCGCCTCCCTCCAGGTCACACGAGCACTTCCCCAAAAAGAGAAATGGAACGCGTTTTAAATCGAGACAGGTAGCGGTTTGGTAGTCTTGAGCTACTGCTACCGTACATACAGTTGGACTGCTTTCGACTCGGATCCCTACCGAAAAATCCGGTATAACTTTTCACTATCTGGATTATGGAACCAGAAATTTGTTTCTGGAAACCCGAAATCCAGATTGCAGACAAAGGAATAATTTCTGAAAACCTAAAATTCAGATAGAGTCCAGATAGAATCCAGATAGATTTCCGGTTCCATAATCCGGACAGTAAAACGTCATACCGGATTTTTCGGTAGGGATAGATTGAAAATAGTTCGAATTTCGTTTATTGCTGTGGACAAAAGTCCCCCCCCCCCCCCCCTTTTCTGCCTTTCCTCTTCCATGCGGCTCTTGGAAGTTTCGTGGTTTTGTTTGCGGCTCTTAGGCCAGGTCAGCCTGGCCACCCCTCGTCTATACAAACAGATATTCATGTCGCGACAAGTATTTTGGAAACTGGGGAGAGTACCTGTTTGGCAATGATATAGCAAGATTTGCAGAGTATTTTGACGCATATGAATGTGGCCGAAGTTAATTTACAAGGGGTGGTTATGGCCCTACAACGGGTGTACCACGAGGCTCAAGCTAAAGAATCGTGTATCTAAAACTATCGCTGCTGACGTTAGTGAGGCAAGGCTCTCCCTTGTTTCCTTTTTTTATGTACCTCGAACCCTTCCATTTGGCAGTCATAGCCAACAAGGCCTTACAAGGACATATTTTAAACGGGGTCGAAGTTAAAGTGTCGGCGGATGCCGATGATGCTGCCGTGTTTTATAGTGATGAGGAGAGTGTGATGGAAACTTTTGTGCTCACAAATAAGTTCTGTAACACCACGGGAGCAACAGTATGGTGGGGTAAATGTTGTGGAGTATGGCACGGAAGATATATTTTAAAACGTCAGTGTTTTGTAGGCATAAGCTAGAAAAATATACACTGTAACTACCTGGGCGTGCCAGTGGAATATTACAAGAGTAGCACGCCATACTGAACCGAAGTAGCTAAAAGTATTAAAACTAAGACAAACGCGTTGGTAAGTCAAAACGTTTCAATATTCGCGCGAGCTACAGTATGCAACATTTGCCTCGGGGCAAAACTCTGGTATAATTTGCAAGTCCTGGCATGTACTCGTTTAAGCATTCAGAAAATCCACAGTGTGTTTGCCACCTTTGCTTGGAAATCGCGGTGGGAAAGGATGATAATGGACAACCTCTTCCGTAGGATCAAGTCTGGAGGCCTGGGCCTCTCGCATCTCTTTCTTATGCAGGTCGTTTCGCGCTTGTTTTTTGTACAGGACCAGAACTAGCCCTTTTTACGCACGGTAATCCAGACAAGACTGGCGAACTCCCTGACGATAATGTTGGCAGCAAGTGAATGTACTGAGCCTTCATGCCTTTCGGAGTACTTGAAGGAGGTGAACGAAGCTATACTTTTTTACAAGCCCGTTTCTCAATGCAGTATCTTGGGAGTGTCACGAAGAAGAAGCTTGACCGCGATCTGATCGGGCTCCTCTTCCCCGCGTCATTGTATCGATCCTGACACAGTCCTTGCACAAGACAAGATGTTCTTTGTCGCGTTAAAATAATGTGCGTCCCACCTGCTCTTAAGTATTTTTTTTAAGCTGCAGAGTGACACACTCCCGGTTAAGCCGTGGCTAAGAAAAAAAGAAATCTTCGTCCCTAGGTCTACTAATTGTTTATTGTGTAATCTCCTGGAGACAATTGAGCACGTGTTCATAAATTGTTGGGATGAGGTATTTTTTTGGGACATTCTCAGTTGAAAGTAGTTATAAAATCCTGTATGACCTATTCATGGTGTTTGGTTTGTGTAGCATTTGGAAAACAAGGCCGGTATATGCAGAAGTGCAGAGACTGCGCCCGATGGGGCGCACTTTTTCGACGCAATCTAGAATGTGAAAGAACTTTGGTTCGCCCAGAGTGCATCGGCCATCTGTGTTGTACTGACATAGCATTTGAAACTGCACCTGTGTTCAATAATAATAAAAAAACAACGTTGCATTTAGGGCTAAGTTTTAGTCTGCTCTAAAAGCTGGCTTTTCCTTAAACAAAAAACAAAAAAAACTGTGGTAACATTTTTTTTTTGCTGAACGTTGCAATTAGGGTTAAGTTCCAGCCTGCTCTAAAAGCTGGCTTCTCCTAATCTCCTAAATTACCCGTGGGAAATTTGTTTTCGCTGAACGTTGCATTTTGGGTTTGAGCTCCAGTCTGCTCTGGAAGCTGGCTTCTCCTAAAGACACCCTGGGAAAAATATTTTTCGCTAAACGTTTCATTTAGTGCTATTCTCCAGTCTGCTTGGGAAGCCGCCTTCACCTAAAAGCGAAATGATCATGCGAAAGGGCTTCTGTTGGGAAAGTTTACACGCGTGCTCAAATCACCACTGGTGTTGGTAGGAAGTCGGGGCCTGTGAATTGACGTCCAAATAAAAGAATTGAAATACAGCGAAACTCTTACCAAAAATACTGTATTCGGATGCATATTTAGTTACGCCGATTAAAGCGGATTAAATACTGCCCTTTCAAAAGTCACCTTCAGGTGGCGATTGTTTCCCATTATTATCTGGAAGTAAGCTTCCCCTTGAGACAGACAGGTTTTGGAAAGGTTTAGCTGACCACATAAACACACGCAATCGTGAAACTGATAAAAAGCACTGCGTGAAATTTTCTGATTTATCTCTGCGATATTTGGCTTGTGCATTCAAGTCAGTCCTCGTGCTGGTAAAAATATCAGGGAAACAAACGTTTAATTGAAGACCTAAAATCACAGAGAGCGTTTCCCCCAAAACACGTTATTTGGATGTCTTGTTTAATCGCGCCAATTATGGACTAATTTAATTATGCCCTTTCATAAAAAGCCTACTTTGAGAAAAATTTAGAACCTGCGGGTTATTATTTTGCACTTTTATTTGCTCGAGTATATGAAAAGGCGACGTTCAGTTCGTGTTCTTACCTTTGACCGATACTTTGATTCCATTTCCATGTACTTTATTTATTTGTATGTTTACTTTCACCGCTTTTTTCATCCCCTAGGTTGCGTGTGGGACTGGCAGACCAAGCACGCATACGAACCATTTCGTCTGGACGGCTCATTATTTTTTTGCAGAAGCATCGCAATTAAACATACTGGTCTGTACAAAGTACTAAACACCTTAAGGCTCAGGAGAATGTCATGGAGCGATATTCCTTCGCTATGAAAAGCTTTCTTATTCGTATATTGATAAACTCCCCTTACATAAACATTATCATTAGAGAGATACAAACCAAAAAATGAAAGACTTTTACAATTCCCTGCAATGCCGAATTAGAGCGCAGCTCTTGAGGAGGAGGAGGGGAGGGTGCGGAGAGGAGGGAATGCCCCTCGTCCTCCTCCCTTCTCCTCTCTCTCTCCTCCTCCCCTCATCCTCCCCCTCCCTCCCTCTTCCCTCGTGACGTCACTCGTGACTCTAGTGACCCTCTTGACATCACTCGTGAAGGCCTCGTGAAGGTCGTGACCTTCACAAGTGAAGATCACGTAAAGGTTGTGACCTTCTCGTGAACTTCTCGAGCGACCTTCGTGACGTCACGTGTGACGTCAATTTGGGAAACGTCCCATGATGCAACGCCGGTTGCGCCAACGGCGACGCCGCTCAAGCCGGAAACAAGCGCGTAAAATATGCGCTCTAAAACAAAACGACATAACATTTACGTTTTTTGCATTGTAGTTGGGATTTATCTCACCAAGTAAAATCATCAAAAGAAGCTTGTTGAGAGAGAAACCAACGTTTTCATTTGTGTAGCATTTATGGGGGCAAAGTAAAAAAAACAAAAAAAAAAAACGAGGTTTTACGGCTGTTTATTGAAGAGACCCAAGGCCTGGGATACTGCGAGTACCGGACCACTCGGAACATGTAACCTGCAAAAGAAAGAAAAAAACAGGACAGCATCGCAAACACAAAAACAATATTTGCGCTAAATCAGTTGAATCGCGTTACACGAATGTAGTCGAAGCTGTCTCAAAATATATTTCCTGTGACACGAGGAACACACAGAATGAGGGATATATTATAAATCTTGGAAGAAAGATCAGCAGGGAGGCCAACCGCGCAGGAACTGAAAAAGAAAAGAAAGTAGCAAGTCTCCCACAAACGTTAGCATCAAACGAGTAGTTTGCAGAATGGCGATGCGTGTTGTGAGGTGTCTTCGCAAATCAATTTCCGAAGATGTATATAAAAAAAAGAGAGTAATACAGGCATGGCAAACGATACCAAGAAAGTTTGTATGAAGAGTTAAGTACATCAAAAATTAAAAACGAAGAAACTATTTTTTTTTTGTGGTCAGATGTTTCATTTTGGGTCATTAAAGTCCTTTTTTTGAACAAACCTCTCTCTGAGAGTGAAAAACCCAAAACAAAAATGACCCTCAGCTGTAGATATTCAGTTTTGTATACTCAAAGTAGGACTGGTAAAATAATGTTACGCTTTATACGTAACGATCATATAGCCAAGGCTCAAAAATCTCTCACAGCTTTAAAATATTAAAATTAAATTGAATACTGAGAGCAGTGACTAAGGAAATGACTGGCTAGACAAGAATTCTTGTTCTGTAAATAGCTATTGCACAGAGTTTAAGCAATGTAGTAGTTTTAAATCGGTTACTTGTGCAGATAAAATAGTATTGTGCAGAAATGAAAAAAAAAAAAATCTGCAAAAGGCGGAGTGTGATGTTATCATCAAATATGGTGAACGTATGTTTATCGTGCAAGGTGAAAAGACTGCAATAGCTCTATGTTTTAGTCAAGCCTTCGAGAGCGTCGAGAGCTCTTTTAGCGAGCCCTCGGAAGGTGAGGGCGCATCGAGCGCTGAAGATTGTACACTTATTGCTCAGGTCACGCACGTAGCCAGGATTTTGTTTCGGGGGGGGGGGGGGGGGGGGGGGGCGCCCATGACAAAATGCTGTATGAGGGGGAGGGGGCAGAGGAGGTCCCAGCAAAATGGATGATTACGGGGGGCCACGGCCCTGGATACGTGCCTGGCCTCAGGTACTAATGTTTGCATTTTCATAGTCTCATTACCTTTAAGGTGCAACCCCACCTATAATGCCATCTTGGTTCTTCTTTGACGGTTTATAGCTTTTTCCTCTGTATTCTACAGTCATGAATTTAATGCCAAATTAAATAACTATTCTTTAACTATTATTCAATGTATCGATATTAAGTCTATTCGCAGTTAGTTTATTATTTAACATTTAATATACCACAGTTTTATAGATTGCGATTCTTTTTTCTCGATTCGTAACGTCCTTATAACCGCGTTAATTTACGCAAACGATCTGTTGGATATAGCAAATGGCAAATTAAAATGTAAGCGATAAACTGCATAACAAATGTACATTTGTAAAAAAAAAATAAAGTTTAAAATAGTGTTATTTCGTTGTGCTATAAAAACGGAATCACGTCAACTAACGAAAATAACGAGAAATCAAATTACGAAGCATATTTTGATATTAAATCATTCGGAAACTGCATAATACTAAAATGTACGTGATCAGCCCAATAATTAATCAAAATGTAAACATGTGTTTCCAATGAGAACACACGTTTCTGAAACCAATATGTTTCCGATATTTTATCTATTCAGATATCTTTCTGATATCCACATGTTCCTGATATCTAACCACCTATATCCAACGGACTAACCCCCGTGCTATACTGCCCAAACCTAATCAGATATCGGAAACATGTGTTTCTGATATCTGAAAAATCAATTCAATTTTCGATAATCGATCATCGACCGATAGTCGTTCATCCGTCAATAGATGGACCCATTGCTTGGGACGTCCTGTCACGTGACATCTGCAAAATTGTGATATTTCTCCGATAATACTTTTCGCTCTTGTCCCTCGGCTGGCGTCAAACCAGCCGAGGGGCAAGAGTTGCGTTTCAGTTTGTTATTTTACCTACACGAGAAATGCAAGCGAGTTTGAGAGCGCTTGCCCCCTGTTCCTTTCGGGTAAAGATTTTCCTTCTGGAAGGCGAAACTTCCATCGCGCGCTCTTTTCCTCGGCAATAGCACCACCCAGTAGCCTTTTGTCCGATCTTGTTAAAAGTTCGTTTACAAAAAGAGAGCTGCTGTTCCCACCGTAATCATGGTCTGTCGTTGTAAACCTCTGTTTTTTGCATTTCCACAGGCTACTGTCTCGTCTTGTGCGCTGCACAAAGCAGACCATTATGTGCTTTTCTAGATGTTTAAAGGTGGAAACTCTATGGCACACGTCAATATCCGAGTCTAAAATAGGCTCGTTCAGAAGGGTTCCAATTTTTTCGATAATGTCGTATGCGTATCCTGTTTCGGGCTCACCTTTTTTTTTTTTTTTGTCTTTCTACGTTGTTAGATCGTTGGTCCCGCTCATGCTCTTCGACTTTTTCGCTTAATCTTCAATTCTCTCCGTTAGTCCTTCGTTTTTGTTTTGTCAGTTTTTGCATCTTTTTTTGGAGTTCTTTCATTTAGTTTTCAATTACGTTCGCGCCATCACAAGTTTCATCACAGTTTTTAACGCTGTCTTTGAAAGACCTAAGCTGAGCACTTAGCTCGCACTTATGGTCATCATCACCAGCCTTCATAATATTCTTCCCTTCTTTAGGCATGTCGATCGGGAAGGCAGTGGACAACACCCGATGACACGGTACTTCAACGCTTACAAATCAGAAATCTTACAAGACTAACAATCGTTGCTCTGTTCGGCAGCACTGCACAGAGAGGTTTCTTGGTTTATTAAACAAAAGATAATTCTCACCTGCGAGAGCAGAGGCGATTAGATAGTTGTCCGATGCACACTGCTGCCAAACTGATAGGTGTTACAATGTGCTGGCCTCTTTTGTAGCAACTTGTCGTCGTCCACGGCGCCTTCGTCTCGCCCTGTTGCGCCAGGACGTGGTGTCTGTGGCGAAGGATGACGGGTCGATGTTGTGGCAATCTTGGGCGCAGCTAGTCTACGTGCGGCTAGGGAACTGCGAGAGCAGAGGCGATTTGATAGCTGTCCGATGCGCACTGCTGCCTCGTTCTTTCATACTCAAAGTATTTATGGATCCAACTCAGAATGGTTCTTTGCACGCGTTTTACCATGGAAGCCTTTTGCTTTGAAAACACGAAATAATATTTAACTCCCATCTTATCTAGAAATGATCCGACTAATTTCCCGAAACATTCACGGCTGTTGTCCGTGCATCGAAACCTACTTTTCTTCATCCTACGAAAGACAATTTTAAGCGCTCTTACGAGCTCTTCTACCGACGTTCGAGCAATCGGAACGGTGGAGTGAAATTGAAAGAACGTATCGGTCATGAACAAAATGTACCTTTTCCATCATTATATTTGGCAATTGTTTGGGTTTCCACGAGGTCCGCCTGATAGACGTCTCGAAGTCCCAGGGACAACGTGTAGCGGTATAGACTAGGTCGTTTGGTTTCCCTAAAGAAGGTGTAAGCGTCGGATTCTTGTAAAACATTTTCCGGCGTTCTTCGTCCCGCATGACTCGCAAGCGTGTTGACTCCACCGAAGGATGCGGGATGGATGGGCTGCTCCTTAGTAGACTGCTTTGCTTTTATTCTCTGACAACGGAAACTCGTCTTCCGCCGGTAAGAGTGAGCGCGAAAGGTTGACAGGTCCAGAAAGTTGTTAATTACGGCGGCAACTGCACCTCTTACCCAGGAAGGTTGTCTACTGTAGAGTTCGTAGCGTAGTAAATCGATTATGTTGGATTCCTCAATCTTTTTTTTTTTTTTTTTTATGAACAACCAATTTTCGATCGGGGTGTAGGAAATTATCGACGAAATGCTCTGCAACATTCCCTCAACCTTCGTTCTTTGACGTGATGGAAATGTGGAAAGTATTAGCTCGTCGTTGAAGTAATCTTCGTCTAAAATATATTCCATACCTTCTGTACCAGGCGTTTGGATATCTGTGGAGCAGGATCAGCAGCGGCACCTGCAGCAGCAACAGGGAAGGTCGACGGTGAGTGCGGCGATGGTGGTGATTCCTGCTGCTCCGAGGAAGGCTTCGATGAAATGGTCGGAGAGGACGATCCTCGTCGACTGGTCGATCCTGCTTTGACCCTTCTTCATTTAAAGCGATCGTAGTTTACGATGCCGTTGGCAGATTTTGTCTGACCAATAACGACCCGACACGTTCGAAATGAACGGGAAGTGGCATCTATTTGGCTCGCTAAATTAGATTAGATGCCATATCAATGATTTTTGACTCCTGGAGAGGCTTCTCGTTGATTACAAGCTCTAACGTCTCAGAGCCCCATGCAATCACCAATTTTAACAAATTTTTAAAGTGATCGACCTTTTTACTATATGTTATGCTCAAATAAATGATGACTGCATCGCTGTCGTGATCTTCCGTGACATCGTTCGTCTGTGGCGTCTGCTTTCTCGTAAAGGAAATCGATTCGTAAAGCGTGACGGAGTTAATATCCGGATTGTAAGGCCATAAACTCTTATAAAACGCCTCAATGACGTTGTTTTTTTTCAGTCCGACGTCATCCACTTCCCTGTCTTGTCTTATAATATCAGGAATATGTTCTTCTTGGTAAGGTACGAGATGGTATTATTTTTCCTTTTCACACTCCGATGGCCTTGGGAATAGCTCTTCCACCGAGCGTAGATAACACACCCAAGAGAGCCGGAAGAATCAAGGGTAAAAATTAAAAGCCTCTTTCTATATTAATACCCTTTTTATATTCTCGTGACTTTTCTTTCGGTTTCCCAGTGATCTTA
The DNA here is from genome assembly GCA_013358835.2 of Ixodes persulcatus. NCBI lineage: Eukaryota > Metazoa > Arthropoda > Arachnida > Ixodida > Ixodidae > Ixodes > Ixodes persulcatus. Next base: position 267,439 of record JABSTQ010011306.1, on the reverse strand, counting down.
TGAGAGGTACAAACCTCTTTACCTCCCTTTTTATAATTCGTGTAAGAGGAACGTTTCCTGTGCAAAGGTTTAAGAAAATTTCGCAAATAATGTTTAGATGGCTCTTTTTGACATCAAGAAGGACTTCTCTTTGCCTATACGATTTAGCTTTGGACAAGAGGTGCAAAAACCGTGCATGCCCCTTCATACGATTCATGAGGACTTGTCGTAGACAACTTTTGGTCCCTCGTCCGGCAAGATCCTTGTTCTCACGCGGAAATTATCGAGACAAGTTTGCGACAGGTCGATCAGGATGTAATTGAATGGTGTTTTAGACGGGTCCGAATCTATACTTGGAAAGACATTTCCGCTCCTCCCTCCAAACAGCTGTCGAGATAATACTTAGAGTTGATCGGCAATCCTCACCGACCGGAATATCGTAAGAGCCGTAGAATTTAAGTTGATTATTCGAAACTATGAATCTTGATAAAACTTGTTTTGGGTAATGTAAAATCACAGAGGCGTTATGGTGGTGAGCAGCGCCTATGATATACTTGCATATCTCCTTCAGTTTTGTCCTATTCTATAGAAAGTCGTATAGTTAGCGAGGTTTCGGAATCCAAATTTCGTGGAATTTTCTTTTTGAACAGAATGTCGAGGTGAGCTTTAAAAAACGGTTGCTCGTACACGTACACGTAGAAAATGACATCCAACTTCTTATCAAACATTTCCTTTCTATAGTGCGGCAATTTACGAATATACGTGGGTTTGCCTGATTTCAAAGAAACAAACATTGTGACAGACGCAGGCGTCTCAAATTGGAATTTATCGAGAACGAGCGACATGACGTCCAATTTGCGAATGGGAAAGGCAGTGTGTCTATACGTTTTTATATATACCTGATACATTTACCGCTTTCCTCACTAAAAAAAACACGATGAGACGACCCGTCAGTTTGCTCGCGCCGGCTTATCATAGCGATAAACTCGCAAGCAACCGCCGCGCTGCTGTGGTATTGCCGCTTAACACGGATCCGTTTGTCAGCTCGTAAACAGACTGCTTTAATGGCGAAGATCGGAAGTAACAGACACCTAATGCGATGCGTGGTGTCAAATTCTCAATTGTGGAGGACGTCACATCTAGACATGTCTCGTTGTCATCGTTTCGTAAACAGGTTGCTATAAAACTGACGGACGTCCATCGTCTCTTCGAAGCGTGCCACTACAAGTGAGGTGAGGAAAATTATTTGAAACGAGTTTATTATTTTTTTTTAACATGCCTTTTTATTAGAGGATCCCTCTGCCGCCGCCTACTCAATGAAATGATGAAGAACCTTCTGGACAACCTTAACTCCCTGTGATCGTTGTCAAACGTTGCTAAGATGAATCTCATTCCGACTGATGTTAAGCTGCTTGTGTTGGACATTTCACGTTTAGATACACGTTACGGGCCTCCCGTCTTCGTATCCCTCCAGCTGGCGGAAGACATTATCAATGTATTTTTACCTAAACGAATTTCAGAGCTCAGTGACGAAGAGCTTGAAAGTATGCCTCCCATGACGGGATTAGTTCTGCAGAAAAGCAAAAGCGATGGGCGGTCACCCGTTATTGTCTTCTCAAAGTCGGATATTTAGGTGTTTTTCTCCGAAATGGTAACCTGTTATCTGTGTGGCGTACGCGAGAGGTAACAATATCTCAACTGAGAGGCAGTACAAGTTCATCTGTGTCTAGTACATAATGTTTCATATCAAGATTCCATTCTATTTTTTGAGAGCCTCTGCACTTTCTAAACTTTGCGGTGCGCTATGATGTGCTTTTGTACGAGCGCGACGACGAGACCCACGACGTCTCTACTCTGTTCCGTCATCCCTCCGATGCAATTTCCATCCTGTGTCTAAAAATTACAAAATGCGGCTGAGTTTTCTTTTTTATTACGTTAATTGCAGAATTGACACGACTCAACTCTGAAGGCGAATTTGACTTTAACGTGCATTCCTTTCACTCATTCGTTCACACGATCTGGGTCGAGGCTCGAGGGGAACAATGGCAGCGCCCTGAAGCTTGCCTGCGTGGAGAAAAGCGTTCGCCTAGAGCAGTATCAGGAACGTGGCTCCGCTTTCGCGCTCGTCGCCCTTCAATAATGTATCATCACAGTTGGACTTTTCGTTCCCCAGACGGTCAGATGTCAAAGTTCCAATTTGCGGAAGGAACTGGCAAAGAAACATTGTCTTTTGAATGTGAACGAGCGCATGATGGACTCCTAAAAAAAAAAAAAAAATGTGCTTCGCATTTTTCGTGCTTGCGGGGCTGCATCCCGCTCGACATAAAACGAGGGCTTCCTCGTACAGGGACCTTCTGAGTAAGTACTCGTTTCTTATAAACTATCCAGCGACGTTTCCAGAAGACGTAGAGTGTTTCATAAGAAAACATTCCGTGTCCATAAACGTGTACGATAACGAATGGGAAAGAAAGTTTGTCTATCCTCTCAAAATCAACGATCACGAGTTGGAAAATAATGCAGATTTGTTTTTTTTTTATCGACGATCACTTTGACCTCACTACCAACTTCGCCGGTCTTTTTGAAAAAAAGGGCTAGCCACCGATTCCGTTGTAAAAGATGCATAAAGGGTTTTCGTTTCTGGTCTTCGCTAAGTAGTCATTTCGCGTTGTGTAAAGAAAAAAAAAAAAAAAAACAGTCCGAACGGTTTCACCTAAAAAAAAAAAAGAGAAATTACGCGCTTTATTTCCGTAGCACACACGCCATGGAGCCTTTTCCTTACTTCTGCGTCTACGACTTCGAGGCCATCCTGAAATCGGAAAAGACTGGTCATCTTTACGAGAGCCACGTAGCCAGCTCGTTTTGTATTCTGGCGATTCGCTCTACGGACTCGCGAGTCGTTGAACATTTTTTTTGTATCGAGGCTAGGATTGTGTCGACCAGGTCATTTCCATCCTAAATCGAATGTCCATACTCATTTCCGAGCGGGTTAGGAGCGACCCCACGACCGTGCATAGAAATCCACGTTTTTTTCATCCTACAAAAGACGATTTTAAGCGCTCTCAAGATCTCTTCTTCCGTTTTTCGAGCAATCGGAACCGTGGAGAGAAATCGAGAGAACGTATCGATCACAAACAAAATGTATCTTTTTCCATCATTATATTTGACAATATTTCTGGATTTGCACGTGGTTCGCCTGATAGTCGTCTCGAAGTCCCAGGGACAACGTATGTCGAGATATACGAGGGCGTTTGGTTTTCCTAAACAAGGTGTAAGCGTCGGATCCTTCTAAAACCTTTTCCGCCGTTCTTCGTCCCGTATCACTGGGAAGTCTGTTGACTCTACCGAAGGATGGCGAATGTACTTCTCTGTAATAGACTGCTTTGCTTTTATTCTCTGACAACGGCGCCTCGTCTTCCGCCGGTAAGAGTGAGCGCAAGAGGTTGACAGGTCCAGGAAGTTGTTAATTACGGCGGAAACTGCACCTCTCACCCAGGAAAATTGTCTATTGTAGAGGTCGTAGCGTAGTAGATCGATAATGTTTAATTCCTCGATCCTTTTTCTATGAACAACCAACTTTCCCTTGGGGGTGTCGGCAATTATACTGGCGAAATGCTCTCCAAGAGCCCTTCAACCATCTTTCTTTGACGTGGAGGAAATGTGAAAACATTTGCTCGTCGTTGAAGTAATTTTTGTCTAAAATATCTGCCATGCCTTCTCGACTAGACGTTTGGATATCCGTGGAACAGGATTAGCAGCGCCACCTGCAGCAGAAACAGCGAAGGTCGACGGTGAGTGCGGTGTTGGTGGTGATTCTTGCTGCTCCGATGAAAGCTTCGGTGAAATGGGCGGAGAGGACGATCCTCCTGGACTGGCCGATTCTGCTTTGACCGTTCTTCATATAATGCGATCGTAGTTTATGATCCTCGTTAGAAATTGTTGTGTGACCAGTAGCGTCGCAACACGTTCGAAATGAACGGGAACTGTCATCTGTTTTTCTTGCAAAATTAGACTCGAAACCAAATCAGTGATATTCGACTCTTAGATAGGCTCGTCTCGACTAGTCGGTTATATTCTCTAACGTCTAGAAGTCCCATGCAATAATCGGGTTTTACAAATTTAGAAGCGATCGATTTTTTTTCCATTCACGACTCCAATTTTCTATAGGTGGCGCCACTCGTTTTCCAAAATGGCGGTTATAGTGAGGGTCGGAGATGCGTGCTGGTATACCAGTTGCTGAACCTGTCTAGTGTGCTTGATCTACTCAGCCACACAAATTATTCCTGCTTATAGGAGGAAGCTGGGTTGTTATGAGCGCAGGTCACCTCTTTGTCCTGAAAACGAAAACGTTGTTTAGACTAGTATTTAGCTAAGAGGCAGGTTTTAATTCTAGAACAAAACCGAAACTAAGCTCTATTTTGGATTTAATTTGTCGGTATATCTGTTAATTTTGGATATTTTCAGAACTGAAGATGTGTCTCACAGCGTAGTTATTGAGCTAAAGATGCTGCTCCCGGAAATTTTGTTTTTGTGACATACGTGTCCGATCCAGGCACTCCAAATATATTTGGGAGTTCAGTGTACATTTAAAAACAGGGACTTTTGTACACCTTAGAGGTAACATATAATATTGTATTTATTGAAAATATCAGTCTTGATATTTGTGTGTTTTTGCTGCCTTTTCTCGCTCAGATAATTGTCTTGTGAAATAATGAACTGCCGGCATTTTAGTTGATTTTGGAAATTTAAGTAATTAATTGCTTTAATATTATTCCCAGCCCAAAAATAACATAATCAATCCCAATTTTACAAAATATATAATAATATTGACAGTAATAATAATACGTTTAAAACAAAAAAAAAATTAAAAACAAATTGACCGCATCTCTACGTGGTGAATGATGTTGCTTGAGGCGAAGCTCTGGTGGTGCTTGTCTGCGTAGACGCCGAGCCGCAGCATGCCGAGCCTTTTCATTCATGTCAGTAGGAGAATGTGTGGTTTTCTTCTTTTTCTTTTTTTAAGCAGACAGATGGGATGGCATCTCAGAACCCCCTACTCTTTTTTTTCTTCTTTTTCTTTGAGCCTTTTCATTCACTGTCAGTAGGAGAATGTGTGGTTTTCTTCTTTTTCTTTTTTTAAGCAGACAGATGGGATGGCATCTCAGAACCCCCTACTCTTTTTTTTTCTTCTTTTTCTTTTTTCATAATTTTTTTCATCTTTTTTTTCCATTTTTTTTTGCCCTACACGAGCACGTGAGCCTGTGCTCACGTGCTCGTGAGCACGTGATCTCACGAGCAGAAGCACGAGCACCCGACGCCGGGCCAACGGCGGACGGACATACGGACATGGCTAGCCCCTAAGGAGCTTCCCCCCTAAAAGTCTGCGCTGTGGCATTTGGCATGGCATTTCAAAATGCTCAGTGCCACATCGCAGACCGTTTTCCTTTGAGGTCTGAACAAAATATCCGCCCCGTCAATCGCCGAGTTCCCGCCGTAGAGTGCAGCAATCGGCTCTTCCTGCTTCGGGGGACAGCAGTCACTCCAGATACCTTAGAGTGCTGTCCTAACTTTGGAAATGTAGTCGAATACCCTTACATTACCGATCCCCGATAGGATTACCTTGGATTTCAGCTGATCCGGGAATTCCTTCTAGACGCCCACGCACCTGGAATCTCCTACCGCGTCGACGCACTTCGTGAAGTGATATTAGGGAATTGTAGTAGACCGTTTTTCTCCTCCGTTACGGTATCCCTGAAGAAAACGCCGCAGCTGCGCATGCGCGCCGCCAGCCTTATCTGCATAGTTAAAGGTCTTGTGGCGGATTACGGAGCGCTATCCGGGGGCTTAGCGGGCTGCGGAAACTGTCTACTACAATTCCCCATTGACACCCCCGGCCGACGACATCCGGAGGGAGGGAGTTAGGCGTACCATACCCTCAACAAAACAAACGCGCGCAAAGCTCTCGGCTACGTCGCGATATCCACAGGCAACGAGGGGAAGTCCGACCCCGTGTTTGCGTCCAATGAACACGGGCTTATGGGCTCAATGAAGCTCGACAGTACGCGTCGGCGCCCGTCAGGGTTTCCCTGTGAGCATGATGGAGATCCGGACTGCTCGTCTGCGGCTGCCTACACGCCGGTCTTCGAGCGTCTCACGAGGATGCCACCCCTTAGACCAGCCAGCGCCTTTTGCTCTTATGATTACAGCCAAATTAAGAAACGCTGGGTGTTACGAGCTAGTATCACACCGGTGCTTCCAAAAATACATAAAGCGGGGAACCCTGGCCGGCCCTTTATTTCCGGCACGGTCACACGAACTGAACCTATCTCAAGTTTCATAGACCGCCTTATTAGTGGAATTCCACCGACATTTGATTCTTTTGTAAAGGACACTAACCATTTTCTCCCACAAATCTCAACGGTCGTAGTTCCAATTGGCTCTTTCCTGGTTACATTAGATGTCTCCTCACTTTACACAAATAATATCTCCCCCCCCCCCCCCCCCCCCGACGACGGAATTGCCTCGCTGACTGATGCTTACGAGAGCATAAGGCGCCATGACTTCCCCGATTGTGGCACTCTGGCAATACTTGCTCGCCTTGTATTGGAACTAAATAGCTTTGAATTCAACAACTTTTTCTTGCAAGTCAGCGGAACCGCAATGAACACTAGAATGGCTCCCAACTACGCAAACATCTTTATGAATAGACTAGACAAAACATTTATTTCGGACAGACCTCTGCGACCCTCCTTTAACAGACGATACATTGATGACATTTTTTTTTTTTAATATGGGAACACACGGAGGAGCAGCTTTTGGATTTTATCAGGGATTTCAATTCGGCGCATTCAGGTATTAAATTTACGCATACGTGCTCCCGAGCCGAGGTTAACTTTTTTGACGTCACGGTCGTGGTGGTGGGAGAGAGTTTAAAAACAAAACTCTACACGAAACTTACAGACAGCTTGAAATATTTGCATTACAACAGCTGCCACCCACGCCACTATAAAACTAGTATTCCATATGGTCAGGCGCACAGATTCCGACGGATATGCACGGACGAAGGTGACTTCAATGTCAATGCAGCCCACCTCCGGGCCGCTCTCATCGAGCAAAATTATTCACCACCCGTCATTGACAACGCAATCGAGAGCGCCAAGGCACTAGACCGCGATAAACTGCTAATTGGCACGCCGCCGGACCGAAGTAAGAATCGTAAAAGTAACTGAGTCTTAACGTATTCAAACAACACGCCTAACATCAACAACATTGTGAAAAACATTTTAATATTATCCAACAAAGCGAAAGTCTGAAAAATATAATTCCTTCCTTGGTATTCAGGCGCCCTAGAAACCTAAAAGATATGATGGTGAGAGCCAGGACCACCCCGGTGGAGAACACTGGAAGCCGACCATACTTGAGACCGCGATATGAGGTTTGCCCACAGGTATCCCCCACCCTGACAGCTAGGAGCACGGGATCAAACTTGACCTTCGAAATTCGGGGTGATCTACACTGCTCTACCGCCAACGTTGTATATTTACTGGAGTTTGGGGAATGTCACATGCAGTACATGGGCCAAACAAAATCTCCATTCCGGATGAGGTTCGATAATCATGGATCTGACACCAAAAAAAAGTCCTCTGCCACTCCCAAAACACCTAAAACTACCCGACCATTCATTCGAGAAGTTAACTCTACAATCTGGATTAGAATCTGGCCTTGGTTCGCATCGCGAGCGGGAACAGAAGAAATCATACCTAATTCGTGAGTTCAACACACTGTGAAGAGGGATTAACGAAGATCCCGAGATACTACACCACTTTAAGCCGTTGAAATCTAAATTTAAAAGCGAACGCAAGAATTACACTGGAATCCCATTTACAGTTAAGAGTCGAAAAGCAATTCCCAGATTTCTACATTTCCAACAAAACTTTGCCAGTAACCTTTTTTGCCGTTGTTGTTGCGTCCCCCCCCCCCCCCCCCCCCCCCACACACACACACACACTTTTTAACCTTGCTTGCTTCATTGCTGGCTTGTTGATTGCTGTTTCTACCGCCTTCAAAACCATGTTGTTGTTTTTTTTGGTATAGTCGCGGGTTTTTTTTTGTTTTTGAAGGGGTCCTTCCCGTGTCTGTTCCGCCGCCCCGACCGCGGAGTGCCCCGGCGGTTAGGGGTCAGGCCGTCTTCGTCGGAGGCGACGCTCGTTTTGCCTCTTGGCTAACTGGAAGTGAGCCAACCCTCCTCCTCTCCTTTATTGGTATTTTTTTAATGCGAAAGCATTAACTGTCCCATGAAGCGAGCTGACGTCGTAAGTTTGAAGCGCGCAAACGGCACCTAGTCTATGCATTTCGCCTTCGATTCCATCGCCGTTAACACGGAGCGTCCAAGGTCACCATGCCCAGGGAAGCACGCACGCTGACCGGCGACGAAAAGTACGCAGCAGACGAAAAAGGAAGCGGACGAGCGGCTTCACAACTCATAAGAAGTGCTTAGGTGTACCTCAAGCTTTTCTTTATTGTTTTTTGCAGTGTAAGTTTTTGTTGTTACTGTTTACTTTGCGGGACTACAGAAAAATCGTGCAAAGTTCCCTCAATCGTCATTCATTTTTTTGTCTAGTGGCTCCGTCGTAGGTACCATAGAGTTATTACAATAAACGCTAGAGGCTCAGGGGGCGCTAGTGTGCTGTTGCATTTTGAAGCAGACAGAAAGCAGTCAGAAATTCACTTCCGGTAATGCATTTCTATGGGAAAAAGCGAGTGCATTTTCTCTCTGCGCTCAATTTTAAGAGCAAATATCAAGAACAATTTGTACGTACTAGGCACATTGGAGCATTTCTCAGTCACGCAGACAAAATAATTTGTCAGTTACAGCATTTTTATTTGAAATTTGCGGCATGAAAAACGGTGTTAAAACCGCGTGGTACGTGTATTTATGTGCACTGTCGGACACTGTTAGCGCGAACACGGCGTCGACGTTTTCCAGCATGGGGGAGATACGTGCCAAACGAACGAAGGACATGTGGAAAACCAAGAGAGACGGCAAGAACTACGCAGTAACACTGGATAAGTAACTCCTTGTGCACGCAGACGATCAAAATAAATTGAAAGACACGTAATATAGTCAGATTTGCAATAAATAAGTGCTGCTTTATTTTTTCTGCTCATGAATATATGCGAAGATGCTTGTTCTGGGTTCAAATCCTCACCCGCACGCTCCAAATCTTTGCAAATAGGGGGAGCCAGAGAGCAGGTGCCCATAAAAACTGCCCGACATAGGAAATAATAAAAAAGACACTCCTTTCGTAGCTCACGTGCTTTATTTTTTGCGTTCGAATGTTGCTTTAACCGATCGTAAAGATGCACGACGGAGTCATTTTCATCCAATGACAGGACGGGCAAATTAGCAATATATAAGCACCAGCGAAATGCTAGCAAACCTTGAACACACTCTACATTCCTTTCGATCGTTAGTTTGCTTAGAATCGTCGCTCGTTTTCACATACCTTCCTTGAAACAGAGGTTTGGGCCTGAAATACAGCGAAGTTGAACATCGTTCAGTGGTAAAAACAAATGCTGTAACTAAAGCAATTACACTTTTACAATACCAATAAAGGTACATACTATCCGGTACAACCGAAATGACAAAAGTTATTTATGTTATTTTCCTGGCGAAGAGACAAAATTCACGAGCGTTTCCCAATAGGAATACACAGGGAGGCTGGAAATGTAGACTGCATGCTGTCTGCTTCAATTTGCAACCGGAAGTCCCGTAGACACTAGCGCCAGCTGAGCCTCTAGCGTTTATTGTAATAACTCTATGGTAGGTACCGACGCCGCCGACGACGCACGTACGTACCTTTGCACGTTTACCTTTGCACGCTGGGAAACTGTTTACTGTGTATAAAAGCATCGCACGAAAACAGACGTGTCCTGTGTGCCGTCAATTCTGCTGAAAGGCGTGCGGCTCGCTGGGCTCGTCTCTCGTCCTGCTCTCGGCTGCTGGCCGCCAAGTTTCATAAGGAACACGCTCAACCGTGTTTTGCGGAAGGCAGACACGGTGCATCGTGCTACGTTTACACGGGACCTCATGTGTAGACGAATAACACACATGGATGCGTGTAAAACGAACACGTTTTGACGTTTTCGCTATGGGACAACGGTTTACACGTCTGAGCGTGTTATTTTTGCTAACAGTGTAGGTCGCTGGAGTCGCGAATAGCAAATGAAAGAGTGAAGTGTCTGGGTACCGGTTGTATCCTTTAACATTTCGGTACTGACGACAAGAAGACTGAGTGACTGCTTTCTAAACGCTGGTTTCTGTACCTGCGCGGAAAGATGGTCTCGGCATCGCTAAAAGCTTGTGTTACGCTTTTGTTAGCTGCTCCCTCTTTCCCCGGACAATAGACGTAGCTTTCTCTGTAATCCTTATGACGCTCGATTCGCTCGATTTGGGGACGCTATAACAAGATGCAGACGATGGGGGAACTTTGCTCAACTGCTTTCATTGACGAAATTTTCTCTCGTTTTGGAAGGAACATAGGTTACAAGAGCGTGCCCACCTTTAGGGAGGACTATTAAGGCCGGTTCCCACATGCAGTGAAGCGCTAATGTAGCGCTTCTCACGTGCCGTCAGCTACTTATCGTCTGCCATGAGTAACAGTTTTGATGGTGCGATACAACGCTGGTGAACGCTCCCGTCAGCACGCGCTTAGCGCGAGGTCAGCGCTATGCTCGTAGCGCTCCGCTACATGTGTGAACAGGCCTTATAAATCCCTTTTTTTTTCTAAAATTGCGGTTGCCGTCTATGGGCGATCTGGCCCCTCGAAAATGTTGCTCCGTTTAGCTGGCGGGCCTTTCCTTTAGCTCGGGTATGAAGACGTCCTCGGATCTGGCAGATCCGATTAAGAAAATAGAACCTTTTCAAACTTCATTGCCATCTGGTGCCACAAATAGCCGTTTACCTTTTACCATACTCATGGCGGTAATCAACCTGCAGTCTGTAGTAATATAAATAATGGGAATAACACAAAACACAAAAATAGAAAGCACAACGTTCTTGTGTTTTGTATTCTTCCCATTGTTTATATTATCCTTACCATCGCGCTCTTCATACCAAGTCTGTAGTATTTAGCCGGGCACCGTCACTTTCTAGTCAACAGCAGTCGAGAATATATGTATTTACCTTTTAATACTTTCTGGATATCTCACTTTCGACGTTGACAAATATGTAACTAGTAAGGACGAAGCACCGACTTACATTGAAGCCGTGATAAAATTTTATACATCAAGGGGCTGTAAAGCCGATTATGCGCCGCCAACAGATTGACTAGACCCGACCTATAAATGAACGCTTGTATTCAGTTCCCGAGTCCCATCGTATACTAACGTCTCAAATGCATTGGCCTCGCATCATCTGCTTTTTCTTCTTCTTGAAATACTTCGATCATCAGAAATCAGAAGGCCGCCACTAGTCCGACACCATGTTAGCCATTCCTCAGATCAACGTTCTTTGATCTATAGGTCAGTTGACAAGCTTCGGAAAACGCCTGACGCGTTTTTGACGCGTCAGCTCGTTGGCGCTTGCTACACTATCAGCCCGCCCTATGGACAGACACGGCGGAACCGGTGGAGCATTGGATGCACATTTCATGCGGTGGAAAGTAATTTTATTGTGTTTTGAGCAATACTTGACGCAAAAAGAGAGTCGTTAAAGTTATGTCCCTCTCCGTTACCCATGGAGGCGTTGACGCTGGTTGCGCTATAGGAACGCTATCCGTAAAGTCCCTCGATAAAATTCACGCTTTCAAGTACCGCGAACCATTGTTGTGAAAACGCGCAAGACACGCACCAGGAGTGGGTGCTCCGCCGCCATTCGCTTCCAAGGGCAGCTCGTTTCAGTGCTGCCGCGCGAATTTACCGCCTCTCACAGTCGTGAAACTGGGGCAAAACGCACTTAGTACAATGCTTGCCGATTTCTAAACTTTTTTGATATTTGCTTTTCCGACCGAAGTGATAGTGAAGCTCATGTTCGTCTTGAGTACAAATACGAGCACACGACAATAATGTCTGATCACGATAGGGCACCAGTGCGTCATGCTGAACAGGTCGCTTCGGCTTCCACAGACAGCAACACATAAGAACACCAGTACCTGGTTTTCTCACTAGACATTTTAAACAAACGCTTTTAAATATGGCATTTTCGTCAGTATACTGATTTTTGTCAATAAACCTAAAATAACCGAGAAGTTTGTGCGTCTACAAATATTCACCGCAATAAACCGAAAACTTCTGTTTGGACTATAAAAAAAACGAAAAAAAGAGTACGCCGAATTTCAAAATAATATAATGAAAACCGAAAACGCCAAAACCCTAGCTATATTGTCACTGTCCTAATTTTGACGCTGTGCTGTTTTGTCGCGGTTCTGTTTTGACGCCATTCTCTTCTGTCGCGTGCCCAGCTTTTGACGCTGTGCTGTTTTGTCGCTAGGCCGTTTTGACGCTGTGCTATTCTGACGCCATGCTGTTTTGGCACGTGCTCTTCTGTCGCTGTGCCGTTTTGACGCTGTGCTGTTTTGTCGCGTGCGATTTTGACTCGCGCTGTTTTGTCGCCATGCTGTTTTGACGTTGTGCTGTTTTGACGCGTGCTGTTTTGACCGTGCTGTTTTGTCGCGTGCTGTTTTGTCGTGTGCTGTTCTGTCATGGTGCCGTTACAAGAGCGTGCCCACCTTTAGGGAGGATATATCCCTTTTTTTTTTCTAAAATTGCGGTTGCCGTCTATGGGCGATCTGGCCCCTCGAAAATGTTGCTCCGTTCAGCTGGCGTGCCTTTCCTTTAGCTCGGGTATGAAGACGTCCTCGGATCTGGCAGATCCGATTAAGAAAATAGAACCTTTTCAAACTGCATTGCCATCTGGTGCCACAAATAGCCGTTTACCTTTTACCATACTCATGGCGGTAATCAACCTGCAGTCTGTAGTAATATAAATAATGGGAATAACACAAAACACAAAAATAGAAAGCACAACGTTCTTGTGTTTTGCATTCTTCCCATTGTTTATATTATCCTTACCATCGCGCTCTTCATACCAAGTCTGTAGTATTTAGCCGGGCACCGTCACTTTCTAGTCAACAGCAGTCGAGAATATATGTATTTACCTTTTAATACTTTCTGGATATCTCAGTTTCGATGTTGGCAAATATATAACTAGTAAGGACGAAGCACCAACTCACATTGAAGCCGTGATAAAATTTTATACATCAAGGGGCTGTAAAGCCGATTATGCGCCGCCAACAGATTGACTAGACCCCACCTATAAATGAACGCTTGCATTCAGTTCCTGCGTCGCATCGTATACTGACGTCTCGAATGCATTGGCTTCGCATCATCTGCTTTTTCTTCTTCTTAAAATACTTCTTCGATCATCAGAAATCAGAAGGCCGCCACTAGTCCGACACCATGTTAGCCATTCCTCAGATCAACGTTCTTTGATCTATAGGTCAGTTGACAAGCTTCGGAAAACGCCTGACGCGTTTTTGACGCGTCAGCTCGTTGGCGCTTGCTACACTATCAGCCCGCCCTATGGACAGACGCGGCGGAACCGGTGGAGCATTGGATGCACATTTCATGCGGTGGAAAGTAATTTTATTGTGTTTTGAGCAATACTTGACGCAAAAAGAGAGTCGTTAAAGTTATGTCCCTCTCCGTTGCCCATGGAGGCGTTGACGCTGGTTGCGCTATAGGAACGCTATCCGTAAAGTCCCTCGATAAAATTCACGCTTTCAAGTACCGCGAACCATTGTTGTGAAAACGCGCAAGACACGCACCAGGAGTGGGTGCTCCGCCGCCATTCGCTTCCAAGGGCAGCTCGTTTCAGTGCTGCCCCGCCACCTGCTTCCAAGGGCCGCTCGAGGCACGGGCCTCGTGCACTGGCGAATTTAACGCTACTTGCAAGGCAAACGCAAACACATCGAGGAGTTTTAGGGGGGGGGGGGGGGGGTGATCGGTGGTTGAGTAGCCGAGCGCACACCAGCTCGGAGCACGTGGACCGAAAGCTCGCGCTGCAGAACCCAGGATCCTGGGGAGCTACGTTGCACGTTTTGGACTCCCAGGAGACTAGCTGGGCTCAATCCCCACCCCTGCCCGTTTCAATCTGGATGAGCATCGTACCGGCGTGCGGTCGTGTACCACTACTGTGTGGTGCACGTTAAAGTTCCCAGGTTAGCGGTTGTACCGCACTGGCTAAATTGCTCATCTACAGCTGAGACACCAGACGCCCACTGAGGCAGAATAACTTCGGGCTGTATAAACATACACACAACAATTTGCTTTTGCTTGAGGAGCTTTAGCTATCCGCCCTTACCAGCTCGCGTGCCGGCAACAGAGAAGAACCGTTTTAGAATGTCGATCTTCCGTTGAGCTTGTCGACCACTGTTGTCAACTGATACATCACATCTAAGAACGTTATCTTAGATAGTGATAGTAATTAAAGCGGCCAGACTAAATTTTGAAAAGGGTCGATTGGAGCGCTGGAAAGAGACCAGCCGAGTATACCATTTGTCTGTACAAAAACTCGAGCATGAATAGCGCTTTACCAAAGCTATACTTCGTTTCACCTTATGTGCGAGCGAAGGCAAAACTGGAAGCACGAGTAGGAAAGCTCCGTGTGTTCAGGGTTTGCTCGAGCGCGCGAGCTGGGGAGAAATGCAAAAAGCGCTGGTCTCGCGCTTCTAGCTTTGGCTTCGCTCGCAGATAAAGTGAAACGAAGTATAGCGCGCTTCGGTCCGAAGAAAATTCAAAAGAAAGAAAGAAAAAGAGGAAGAAGAAATTGGTGAAGGATGCCCTGTACGGATTTCGATGAGGTCGGCAATGGGAGATCCCAGGGCGCGGGGGACCTCAGGGGCGAGCGGCAGGGAGGCCGACGTGCCGGGGCCTGTGTTCGCGTCCAACAACGGAGGAGTCGCCGGAGCCCTGATGACGCTGGTGATACTCGCCCTCCTGATTATCTTCCTGGTCACCATGGTGGCGCGATACGTTCGCACGCCGACGCAGGTACGCGTTTCTCCCGACCCACATTTCTCTCAGCAAGGCTGAATGTTACTAGCGTTTTTTTCTTTTTTAATGAATGATAATTTGTTTAGAGATTTTGCCACAGTTCCTGCAGTGCCACGTACCTACTTAATCTGTCTGTTAAATATTTGCGTGTTTCATTGCCAAAAAAGCAAATTCAGCTTTCGCGAGAATAGACAAACGTACACGGACATTTCGCTCTTTTTTTTTTTTTTTACTGAGCTCTACGTCATGAAAGGCTTGTAGTAGACATAATTCAGCGCAGGGCAATTGTAAATCTTTTGACGTTCTATGAACTAGAGCGTTTAACCAGGGTCTCCTGTGTGCTCTATGCCTGTCGGAAACGCTCCCCGATCCCGTCGTGTCCTCCTCGTCCTTCTCCTCTAACACCCATGTGCGCCGCGGGACGGCGCTGGCTACGTTGGGAGGCTATATAGAAAGCGGATTGGAAAAGACGGTCTGTCTCGAACCACGGGGAGCTTTGGCAATTTAATGGCGGGCACTTCTTGCGGAGATTGGTCGCAAGGGCACATGCGCTGCGTTTTGGCGTGGCGAGGAGGAAAAAAAAAGCGGGAAGGCGGAGAGGTTTACAGGCGATCAACACTTTTAGCACCACATTGCAGCTCACATTGCAAATTCGGCCCCTAAACCACGTGACCCGAATCGAGCAGTTGGAAACTCTTTGTAATACAGGCTCTCAGAAGCAGAAGGCTAACGCCGGGGCTTAGCGCGCGAGGTATGGTCTGCTCCTGCCGTAGACAGTCCGTATTACAGAGAGTTTCCAACAGATCGATCGGGACCACGTAGTTTATGGCCCGCATTTGCAATACAAGCTGCAAGGAGGTGTAGGAAGCGTTGGCCATCTGAAAACGCCTCCGCCTTTCCTGCGATTTTTCTCCTCTCCACGCGAAAACGCAGCGCATGCGTACTTACGACCGATCGCAGCAGGAAGTATCCGCCGTTAAATCGCAAACGTTACGCTTGGTTTGAGATGAACTTTCTCTTCAATCAAGGTTCTCTATCCTGCCCCGACAAAGGTGGTGCCCCCCTCTTGAAGCAACGGCGGCGTCGCCCAGCTTCTAGGACGGAAGACCCCAATGTATTTTCCTCCGTCCGACAGGCGTAGAGCATAGACAGGTGAAACACGTGAGCAAACATTCTGTCGCGTCGCGCCCCTTGAGCGGCGTAATCGCAGCAACCGCCAACGATGCCATGATGAGGCTGAGCGCCACGCCGCCACGTCCTTGCGCAAAAAGCGGCGAGTGCAGTGGTTACGCCGTTCGATTGCGAAACGCTACGCGATTTTTGCTCACATGTGTTTGACGCTTTGCAGTTCGAAAGGGTTAGAATGCCAGATGAAGCACTATTTTTGGCAGTCTAGCCATCACCGTGGCGGACAAGGGCACACGCCATGGACCACGCTACGTCACGTCAGGTGATGTCACGTCACGTGACATCCAGAAGGCAGAGGTTAGGTTTCCCAACTAAACAACGGCTGCTCCTCATAGATGTCTGGAAGACCAATTTAAAGTTTGTTGTAAAAACTTCGACTGTTTTTTAAAATGTAATGCTGTGTCTGTATTTTCGCCATTACGCTTTATAATAAGATCATGTAGCCGTTGGCGCGTTGGCCATTCAGCAGTGACAGGCAAGAAAACAATCACAAAATTTTCTCATCTACCACAGGGTACTGCACGCAAAATCTCCGCCAACATTTCACGCGGGGATCTACTAGCAAATGCACCGGAGAACAACTCTGTTCAGGGAAGTGCCATGTGGGTCCAAGCCATGGAGACACATTACAACAGGACGACCTAATGAGTCCACTAGCGCTCGTGTTTGCTGGAATACAACTGCGGAAATGGAAGGATCTTCCCTTTTATCAAGAAAGGATCTTGAAAAAAGCCTTGCCTTGACTGAGGGACCCTGGTGTGATATTATATATCATTGTTACAAATCAAGAGGCAAGATGATCTTTGACTATCCCGTAATCAGGCATATTGATTGACGGGCCACGTGATCAGAACTCCATGTCTTCACCAGTTCACATATTCGCAAGCTTACTTGGTCACAACTCTGCTTCTTCAAGAGAATTTGTCACCTTTCGTAATCGCTGGGCTTTATAGTTGTATGTCTTCATGTTATCCCATGGTTACGTCGCTTTACGTGCACCTCACTTCTTGGTGACCTCAATTCATGGTTACCTGGCTTTACCGTCATTTGACATAATGATCACCATACTGACTCTTTGCCTGTCCATATAGTCACCTGCCTGTTTCGTTATGAAGCTGATTGCAAGCAGTTTATTTACCAGGCCAATTGTGCACAGGCATAGCCTAGCTCCTCTATACTCACAAAGCCTGGCAGTTCGATGACGGAGCCATAGAGTGCCCTGCAGCAGATTTGGAGCGCGAGGGTCTGGTAGCACAGAGCAATCAAATAGCCATTTCTGGGGGAACCTGGACGTCAGCGCACAGCTTTTGCAGTGACGAGGACCCGAAACACACTTGCTCGCTCGGGAGAAGTGTGTTTCGGCGTCGCGCCGCAGCGGGGCGCCAGTCACGCGACTATCTTCTCGTCAGTTGTCTGCCGCTCCGCCTTTTCCATTTTGGCGGCCGCTTCTTGTGGTGATCCGTTAGGCTTTGATAGTGTATAGGAAGCTATGTATCTATGCCTTCCGCCGTGCTTTGACCGCGCGCGCGCTCGAGGTGCGCGAGACGACGAACCCTTGCCAACAAGGGTAGAGGAAGGCTCGCTCTGGAGGCGGGAAAACTGAAGCTCCTCCCCACAATTCTCGCTTGTCAGAGACTATAGAGGAACTTAGTGACTTTTGACATATAGTCAAGATGTACAATGTTCAAAATGAAGTCAACAGAAAGTCTGTAGCTTTTCTATTGACACTGGCTACAGAGAGTCAACTGATCATTTTCAACACGAAGTAAACAGAACATCTGTAGTTTTTCTGATGACACTGTCACCAGAAATTCAGCAAAAAAAAAATCAACGTAGAGTCATTAGAAAGTCAGCAGCTTTTCTTTTGACTCGGGCTGGAAAAAATTATCAGAGAAATTTCAACACAAAATAAACAAACTTTCTGTTGACAATGCACAAAATGAAAAAAAAAAAATGTGATCAGAGTCAACAAGAAGTCAGCACGTTTTCAATAAAAAGTAAAAAGAAAAAAACATTTTTATAGGGGTGGGCTGTATGGAACGCTAAACAAACCAGAGGGAGACCAGTCTTTTTTTAGATATTACTACCATATAAGTTAATGCTTCTAAGTGTACGAAGTGAGGGCGATAGATAGATAGTTTGATTGATAAATAGATAGATAGATATTTATTAAAGCATAGAGAAGTAAGCCGGAGTTTGTGCTTTCTCTGGCCGGCTACTCCGTGGGGAAGGGTAGAGGGGAATAAAGACGATTAGAAGAACAGTAAGGCACGCGCACACAAACACAACACACACACGCACACACTCAAAGTTGATCGATCAGGCCGGTGTCTTCGATATACTTTTGTAGAGCTTTTAAGAGGATGCGTTGATGCCGCTTGTTCTTCCTTGAGCCTAGGATTTCTTTTCCCATTGAATGGTCTGGGGTTCAGCTGGTGAAGTATTCGTTTCACGCATTCGCGTTGAGTTTGGTACTTAGCGCATGCGGACAATATATGCTCTACATCCTCTTTGTAGTTGCATGTGGTGCACATTCTAGTGTCACTTCGGCCAAGAAGAAAATTATAGCTACCAGTGTAAGCCACCCTGAGTCGTAGACTGTGGTACAAAGTTTCGGGTTTTCTAGGTAGGGTACGTATCTGGTAGTTGCGTTGTCAATTCTGGATGCACTGAATGTAATTTGCTATTTCGATGAACTCATGAAGACACCGACTGCATAATCATAGTGTTAATTAATTTATTTATGAAACATTTTACGTCGTATTTGGGGAATGGAACTTTTTGAAGCTTTCAGAGTTTGTATCCAGTTTTAGCAGCCTTGTCAGCTTGTTCATTTCCGCTGATGCTGCTGTTACCTGGAATCCACTACAGTATTATGTGATGCCCTATGTCTGCGGCTTTAGCGTATGCTTGTCTCGCCTGCAATTGGAGAGTATTATAGCTCCATGATTTCCCAAATATCATTAGGCTTTTTAGAGCCGCAATGGAGTCGGTTAGGATGACCCATTTTTGTATATTTGTTGATTTTGAAATATGAGTAATCGCCAACAAAATTCTATGTAGTTCTGCTGTTGTAGATGAAGTTTGGTGCGATAGCCGTGCGGTCTCAAGTAAATTGTTCTGGGGAATTACGAAGGCAGAGGAAGATGATGTTTCGGTAGTGGATTCATCAGTATATACAAATACATGGTCTTTGTATACATTAGATACGTAAAGCATAGCTTGTTGAAATCGAACGGGTATTGCCGTGTCCTTGATTGCCCCAATTCCAGGTATCTCGGTATTAATTCTCATAGAGGGCATAATCCAATACGGTGGCGGAATTTCTCCGGTGTGCTTTGTCACCGAAGAAATTTCTTTATGCCACTTTTGTATTTCTTTCCAAAATGTGGAACGTGTCCTTTTCTGACGATATTTTGCATATTGTGTATTTTATGCTGAGTAATGTGGCGTACGTGTGCTCGTAAAGATTCTTGCGTTTTCATAGTGTTGACAGATACTGTTCTTGTTTCAGCCAGCGAATCACAAGTAGACGTGCCGCTAGGAAGACCGAAGCAGACTTTAAGTGCATTCATCTGCGCTGTTTGCAGGCTTTTGATGGTAGTTTTGCTAGCACCATGAAGCATCTGTGCACTAAATCTGAGAATTCCGTCACAAGAGAGCGATTAGGGCAAGCATTGCGGAGCACGAGCATCCTTAGGCAGTGCCAGCTAGGCACCGTAATACTCCGATGACTGCGTCAATCTTTTTTCTTATTCGGTTTGCCTAGGACGCCCATGTGAGATTTCGATCAACGATAACCCCAAGATATTTGTAAGATTTTATATATGGCAGATGATGTCCAGCTAATGAAATAGGGTATCGTCGCATTGATTTTCTTGTGAATGCCATTGCCGTTGTTTTTTCTGACGACAAAGTGAGTCCCAGTTTCGATAATTGTTGGCTAATCAGGTGCAAAGCTTTCTGAAGCCTATGTGGTGGCACGTTTCGCTGAACACGACTGGACCACAGGCAGATATCGTCAGCATAAATTGTGGCCATGACATTTGCAGGAATGACATCTGCTACCGATATTAATGCAAGGTTGAAAAGAGTGGGACTAAGTACCCTACCTTGCGGAACGCCTCTTGATACTTGATACTTGATACTTGTTCAGTTAATATTTGTTTTCATAAAAATTGACCTATCACTGAGGTAGTTTTGTATCCAGCGGAGCATTTTCCCTAAAATTCCACTCTTTTTTAAAGTGGTAAGAATGGCATTGTATTCAATACTGTCAAAAGCTTGTTTGATGTCAAGAAATACTGCAACAGTGTTTTTGTTTCCTGCGTGGTTCTCTTCTATAGAACTAACTAGATTAAGCATACTATCACTTGTAGATCTCCTTGAACGAAATCCACTCATTGCCTCTGGAAGTATATGGTTTGTTTCAAGATACCAATTTAATCTTCCTTGTATAATGTTTTCTAACATTTTTCCAATACAACTTGTCAATGCAATTGAACGGAAAGAACTATAAGAAGTTGGTGGTTTCCCGGGTTTTAAAAAAGGTGCAATTTCAGCTTCTTTCCACGCTTTTGGAACGTTTCCTGTCTTCCATGATTTATTCAGAAGCTCTAAAAGTATAATTAAGGAATTTGTATTAAGATGGCCTAGTGCCATATACGTTACACCATTCGTTCTTGGTGATGCTAAAGCTATTTTCAGCTCTGAGAGTGTTAAGGGTGTATCCAATCTCGAGTCTTCTGGCACAACTAAGGTGTCATTCTGCGTGTTTTGGACCTTACGACAAAGGCATTGTTGTTGTTCTGCTATCATCTTACAAAACTCTTCAGCTACTTGTAACTTTGAGCATTTCTTTGTAATAGACAATGCTCCGAAAGGATGTAATTGCTCCGGTGTTTTTCTCAGTCCCCGTACAACTTGATATACTTGTGATATGGGACTTGAGGGTCTAATCTTTCACATCTGCGTTTAACCAACACGTTCAAATGACGTCTTACGTGAGGCTGTGCCTTGCGTGCCTCACTTAGGTCGTTGGTACTGTGAGTTCGTCTTAGCCGTCATTCCGCTCTTCTCCGTATTGCTCTTAACCTTTCATATTTCGCATCAAGTTCTGTTTTTCCAGTGGGAATACTAAACAATCTAGTAGATTTGTTTAAAGCAGAAGCAGTAGTTGGAGCGGTAGCTTCATCCTCCGTTGCAGCTGTTATGGCATTGTTCGTAACAAACTGAAATGCTTCCGAGTTCGTTTTTATTATTTTACTCGGCGATTTACGTGCTCCGAAACCACTTGTAGATATCATAATGGGTAAATGATCACTTCCCCATGTGTCGAGGGCTGGCTGCCAGGTGCATTTTTGTCTAAAGTCTTTCGACACAAAGGTCAAGTCTAAACAACTGCTTACTCTTGTTCCCTTGAAGAATGTCTGTCTTCCATCATTGATGTTGACGAGATCGAACTTAATGGCAACCTCAAGAAGTTCACGTCCCCTACGAGTGTTTTGCCGGCTACCCCAGAGTTCATGATGAGCATTAGAATCCCCTAACAAGCATCATGGCATTGGTAGTGCTAGAAGGATATTTTCTAACCTTTTAACATCAAATGTTACGTTGGGAGATATGTAGACAGAGATGAAAGTTATTGAGCTCGTTCCATTTCTGACAGTTGCAGATACATATTTGTTTTCGTAATGTGGGCAAATATCCTCTTCAACGTAAGTTAAATTATTTCTGAAGGCTAGTAAAGTTCTGCTGTTTCTAGTGTGCTTTTTTGAGTAAAATATTTGGTATCCTGAACTCCTGAAGCGGTCTCGAATGCCATGTTCCGATATAGTTAATACGGGACCAGAATTATTTCTAAGGTATCGACGAAGGTCTGATGCTTTTGACTGAAGGCCTCGTGCATTCCATTGCAAAACAGAAACAGTTGCTTATTAAAAGGTATCTAAGAGGGGGGGTAATTCCAAGTTAAGTATTTGTACGATGCCTTGCATAACAGGTGAAGTGAACTGACTAAGAAAGTTTGTGATAGCCTTGATTACTGTTCTAGATATCATTTTTCAATCAAGTGCAGCTGAATCGTCCAGCTTTTAAGTTTCATTTCGCTCTTGGCTTTGAGGCCTTCTTTCGGGCTTATTGGGGGAAGGTCCTGTATGTGGGTTTGTAATTTTTTTTGTATGTTGCCTTCAGGGCATCGACGTAGTTATACTTGCTTGTCTCAGGTGACGCGTTTTCACCATCCACAAGAACCGATGGCCCCGAGAGTTGTTTGGATTTCATATTGTTCACTGCTTCATCTGGTTGCGGTTTCAGAGTTTCTCTCTTTGCCGCAGTTATCTATCGCGAGTTCTGCTTTTGGGGGCTCTTTTTGTTTCTTGTTCGCTGTTGCTGTAGTAGCAAGGATCTCACGTTGACGTGGTACTTTGTGTGGGTAGTTTTGAGGCAGTGAATAAGTGTGGCGCACAGCTGCGGTTGTTACACTTTCAGGCCTTGAACGCACTTCTTGGGCATCGCCAAATTTTTTTTTGGGGGGGGAGCATTTTGGAAAGAAAGCCTCATGTTCCTCTCCGCAGTTAATGCAAAGTGGGGTTCTCGTGCTGAATTTCTCCAGTGTGTGATCCCCAGAGCATCGGGTGCAGGCCTCTTTGCGCTTGCATGCAGCAAAGGCATAACCTAGCTTTCCACATTTTTTGCACTGCGCGTGTCTGTGTACAAAGGCGTCTACTTTGTGCCTAACGCACCCGACAAATACATGACTTGGTAGCACGGGAGAACCAAATGTTATACGCACCGTGTGTGACGTTCCCACACGTCGTATTTGTGCAACTGTTGCGTTGCACGTGAGTTGCAGTCGAAGCTGTGGCGTCGTGACGTCTGGGTCAATGTCATGAACGACTCCAACTGAAGTGTTCTTGTTTTGTGGCTCATATACGTAAACCGGTATTCCAAAAAGCTATGTCAGTGTCAGTCGTGTTGACGGGGTGTGCAGATTTCGTGTATTCACTGCGATCAGGTTTAGCTTCTTGTTTATCTTAATCTCTAGGATGCAAGAAGGGGCAGTGTTTTCGAAGAAAAATGTCAAGCGAATGCTGTTTATGTTTCCCAGCTGCTTTGAGGCATCTTGTGGTGTAAATATTACAGTATGTCCAATGCAGGTAAGAGCGGCAGTGGACAAAAAAAAAAAAACAAAAAAAAACGATGTTGTTATTCGAAGAATTCGTGCCTGATCGTTGGCGTTTCCGGGACCCCACAGTGCTGAAGGACTTGTCATTCGAAATTACAAGTCCTTCATTTGGACCCCACTGTGCTGAAATAACACATTTCTTGTCATTTGAAATGACAATAAATATAAGGATGACTTATACATTAAGGAATATCAGGTTAAAAAAGTGGTAACTTTCAAAACAAACAATACAGGTTTATATTTGTGATAATTTGTATTAAAGTTTAGCAGAACTCAAAGTAGCTTATAGACATACAGTATGCTTTACTAAACGAAAGTCAAACGGTTTATGCAAAAAACACAATTCTGAAAAAAGGGGGGCCTGGTTAGAAAGGAATTTCGTTTGGGTTAATTGAACATCAAATTAATTATCAAGCGCATTTCGTATTTCCACAGTATGTGTCTTGTTGTTATCAGCACGTGTATGTTGCATTTCGTTGCATCTTAGGTCCATTTACTTATTCACTACCTTTTTTCCCATGGGAGGGCGCAAGTTTCGCGATTGTAGTGGCTGTCCCTGTGCTCAGCCTAGACACAGTCCTATCATCTCTAATCACCTGTAACCTTAAATCCGGGGTCACACTACTCATACATCATACATAAAACAGTCTGCTAACACGAGTCACCGCAATATCCGTGGTTCGAACGCCGCGTGCCAAGCTCTCTTCTTGAACTCATTGCCATGCGGCATTCGATGCACGGATCTCGCGGTTACTCGCGTTCTGGGGGGCTAAGCTCGGCACGGAGAGATCAAGGCGAGTCATCCGCCGAACTCGCCGCCGTCGCGATTGATTCGCGCCGTGCATGACGACACGCGCCGTCACTCCCTAGGTCGTGACGTCACAATGGAGGGTTTGAGGCGGTCGGAGAGCGGCATATTCGGAACTCGCGGCGAGATGCTGCGACGTCAATGTGACGTGGCAGAAGCCGCCGCAGATGGGAAAAGCTTGCCGGCTCCGACCTAGGCGAGTTTGGGTGAGTTTGGCGCGAGATGAGGGTGAAGCGTCCACATTGGCAGCGTTTTTGTTCGTGTTTCGCCGTCGGCGTAGGTATTTAAGCCACGCCATTGTGTTTGACATGGACACCGTTGATTTTCAAGAACACTATCGCCTCTCGAAAGACGTGGTAAGGTGGCTGTGCGATGAACTGCGGGGCGAACCGGGCTTGAGGCGATGGAGCCGTGAATGGACCGTTGTCCCCGTCGTGAATCCTACAAACAAATCCTACAAAGTGAATCCTAGAAACAAATGTGTTCTTACGGCAATCTGCATCCAGAAACACAATTTATCATTACCTACAGGCTTTTATATTTATTGTGGTGGTTTGCTGCGCTGCGTAGATGCAAGAAAAACGCACTTGATAAAATTTAAACTGAAACAGAGGATAGCAATATACATGAATGGCGCAGACTAACAACTGTGTAATTTATTTCTCATCTTTCTCCCTCCCCACCGTATTTTGACAAAGAAATTGGTCGTTAGTCGTTTATACCGCATTAGTTTAGTCTGCCAGAACATGGAGACATTGTTACGTGAAGATAAGCAGTTTAGCCAGTGCAGTACAGAACCGCTGGCCTGGAGTCTAACGTGCAGCACGCAATAGTGATACTCGATCGCACGCTGGTGCGATGCTCATCCAGATCGACACGGGCAGGGGGGTGGGGATTGAACCGGTTCTGCAGCGCGAGCTTTCGCTCCACGTGCACCCTATTTCGGAAAAAAATATTGTGGCTGTGTGGTGGTGTAGGGGGAGAAAGATGAGAAAGAAATTACACAGTTGTTAGTCTGCGCCATTCATGTTAGTTGTTTTTCGTATATTCTCTACTTTAATTTAAATCTTAATCAAGTGCGTTTTTCTTGCATCTACGCAGCGCAGCAAACCATCACAATGTCTAACCGACTAGCTCATATCCAAGGAATATTAGTATAATTAGCACCCGTGCTGTTACCAATTCTTACTTGTCATTTATGATTTAAATTAAAAAAAAATTGGGTTGTGTGTATGTTCAACCACGTGTTCAACGTTGGTATGTTTATACAGCCTAAAACCTGGTCTGCCTCGACGGGTGACAAGTCTCCCAGCTGTAGATGAGAAATTTAGCCGGTGCAGTACAACCGCTAGCCTGGGGTCTTTAACGTCCATCAATCATACGACCGCACAACCGGACGCAGGTACGATGCTGATCAAGATCGAAACGGGCAGGGGTGGTGATTGAACCCAGCATCCTGGGTTCTGCAACGCAACCCTTCCCTGCGGAGCGCAGGGACAAATCGGAGCTACGCTGGGGAACTCGCCGCCGCCCGGGGGGGGGGGGGGGGGGGGTTGGAATCGTAAGAGGAGGAGTCGCCGAGTGGGCTAGAGCACACCAGCTCGGAGCACGTCGAGCGATAGCTCCGTTGCAGAACCCAGGATCCTGGGTGAAATCCCCACCCCCGCCCATTTCGATCTTCATGAGCATCGTAACGGCGTGCGGTCGTGTATCACTACTGTGTGGTACACGTTAAAGACCCCAGGCTAGCGGTCGTACTGCACTCGCTAAATTTCTCATCTACAGCTGGGAGACTCGTCCCTCGTTTAGGCAGATCAAGTTCTAGGCTGTATAAATATACACGGAGCCGATTTTTTTAGGATGCTTAGAGGCAGCAGAGTGAGGAATCGGTATATTTGGGCAATCTCAGAAACCTCCTCAGGGCAACTTCAAGGCTGCAATAAATTGAGAGCGAAGGTCTTTTATTTCTGGTCTCAGGAATATAGATACCAAGTTTGTAGTGCTAGTAAACAACTGATGGTGGCACTCTAGTTTCGAGCGAGGGAGAGACGAGGACCGCTGTTGAAGATTAAACGCACGAAGAGTGCTCGCCGAGACACGATTGCGGGCTGTTGTTTATCCTACAAGGTTCAGCAATAACAAGGTTGCATGCATTTTGCCACAACACTGATGGGCTCAGAATTTGCTTTAAGTGTTCAAGCACCTTGCTGTGCATCGTGCAATGCAAGTGGTCAATTGTCACCACTACGAATAGACAGAAAACTTTTTTTTAAAGCCAATTGTAATGCACACAAGCTATGGAACATATTCCAATGCATTTGGCAAACACTAACAAAATTGTATATCAGTCAACGAAAATATTAACTAAAATAGCCTAAAAGTAATCATAAAGACAACGTGATTTTTTTTTCTTTTTTTGCCAGAAGACATGTTTGAAGGTATTTAATCAAGTGCAACGTATTCACCAACCGCAACAGTGGCTTTGGTGAGTGAACCCTTCGAAAAGCCGCGGGTTGATTGTTTAAAAGGTTGAAAATTTAGACATTTCATACGGTAGATGAACAGCAAACGCCGAGGACTGATGGTAAGCTCGAACTGGGCTCACTTTCCATCCTCATTCCAGTCTCATGCCGTCGGTGTATATAAAAGCTTGTAAACAATATTTGAAAGCATGGCACCGTAGGACAGCAGGATCAATATTGCTTGACTCACTTAATATTTGGTGTCAAAGTTATTTAAGAAGCAGTTGCGCATGCGTTACAAGAATAAAAACGAAATTCTGAATATTGACAATGACCTCCGCGAGTAGGATAATTTGTAACTGGGAAATACGTAACGTGTGTAAACAGCCGACTGGCTGCACGGCATGCGGCGGCAGTGATAGTGATGATGCGGAAGTTGCAATCACTGTGTAAAGGCGATTCAAAGCGTACTTTACAAATTTGAACGTTATTAAGTCTCGAATGAGAAATGCAGGGTGAGCGGACGCTTTCAAATTGAGAAGACGACTGTCTGGAATGCGATTTGAGGCAGATCGGAGCGTCGCCTTACCCGGGAAGCTGCGCCGACAAGTTTGTGCGATCCATGGCGCTTCGAGAAAGTTCCTCATTTGCATACCGATTTAAGGACTGCGTCCTCGAGAATCCTGCCAATGTCTGAAAGCGGGCAAGGGGGATCGTATTCGGAGAGCCACGTACTTATCGATAAACTGGGTGAGTTTAAATTGGACCCGCGT
This sequence comes from Ixodes persulcatus, assembly GCA_013358835.2. Lineage (NCBI taxonomy): Eukaryota > Metazoa > Arthropoda > Arachnida > Ixodida > Ixodidae > Ixodes > Ixodes persulcatus. The sequence goes on along the minus strand of JABSTQ010011306.1, from coordinate 239,992 downwards.
GCCGTACTAATGGCTTCCCATCACAGACATCGAACAGGGCCTTTTGGGGAAAAAAAAAAAAAAAAACAAGCTAGGTCCTTGGCGCGGATTCTTCGCCGGATCACGCTCTCTTCCGTTCACCCCCCACCTGAAACCACAGCGGAAGCAGTCTGTTGATTGGGCCGATCGACAGCTTTCCTCGTGTCAGGTGACCAAGAACTCTGCGTATACATATGCACAAGCGCGCTGTTTACAAAACAAATCCGCATTCACCAGGCGGGGGCACTGCGCGCGCACAGGAACCTGGTTTACGTAAGATGATGCGCCTATACACATGCGCGATGACGAAAGCAGCGCCACCGATTTGCCGTGACTTCAGAGGGTTGAGCGGGCGTATACGTGTAGACAATGCTTCGACCACGAGTGTATGTGTGTGCTTGTGTGCGTGTGTGCGTGTGTGCGTGCGTGCGTGTCCGTTTCGCAAATTACTGTGTGGTTTGTCAGGGTTATTTTTCTCACAGATTCGGTGACATTCGGTGTAAATTGTTGGTGACGTACGAAAAGTCGACGTTTATCGGAGGCTTATTATGTTTGAAAAAACGGGGCATTGACATGGAATTCCCGTGCACCTCCGGGGAACACGCGCGTGACCAGAGAAAAGAAAGTACACGGAAATCGTCCCGGCCCCAGTAACAGAAGAAACGATACGAAGTATTTTGGTTCCCGAGGTACCAAGCAGTCCGGCAGAGAGTTTATTACAAACTGCAGGCTCCCAGCGAAACACAGCGCGAAGCTATAGATTTCTTCTCACGAAGTTTTAGGTAAATGGTCAGCTAGAACGATAGGGACAAAACACAGACAGGGAGAAACAGAGACATACACACCGCTGAAATACTAAATAAATAAAATTAATTAATTTTATTAATTAATTTAACAGCGGTGTGTATGTCTCTGTTTCTCCCTGTCTGTGTTTTGTCCCTATCGTTCTAGCTGACCATTTACCTAAAATTATGTACCAACTAGCTCAACTTCAGCCTGTTATTCTCACGAAGCTCGGGTTCATCGGGTCTTGGGCTGTATTGGGGACCCCCGGTTACGAAGAAACCGATTGCGGGGGCCACTTTCCTGGGTTTATTTCTGTATGCCGAAAACACGTATGACTGCCATTTCACCGAGCATAGTTTTTCTTAAACAGTTCAGTTAAATGCTATACAATATACATACAAGGACAAACGTTCCAGACGAGCGAAATCGTGGCGCGTTCAGTGCGCTTCAGTGCCGGCTGAGTCCCGCTATGCGGAGAGCAAGTCGTCTGCTGCTTTCGCGGATGTTGCGATTACGTCAGAACCCGACTAAACCAATCACGCGCAATGAATGCGCCTCAATCCAGCGCTTTCTTCTGTGCCTTATTGGTTGATTTGCTCCGTCGGACCGTAGCTCCGCGGCTGCAGTCTGCAGGACATGCCCCTCCTCCTCACACGGCTCAAATTAAGGCCGAAGTGCCGCAGCGGCCATCTTGGAGAAGCTTAAAATTTGAATCCTAGATGGCGACACCAATTCGTGTGGCCGAGGAACTGTGGTTAAGGCAGGAACCGAGGAACTGTGGTTAAGGCAGGCCGAGGAACTGTGGCACCGACGGTCCGCCTATTGACCAACTCATGTTTGCAAACAAACCGGAGCGCCCCTAGAGGACGCCATCGGCGCCGCGCATGCGCAATGTAGTGTGGGCAAGAAGCACGCCGTTGCCCATAAACAAACGCGATAATGTCGACGTTGGTGTGCGTCTCCGTTCTCCTTTTTGTGCGTTAGAATTGCTGATCCTACGTCTTCCTGGAAATATCTCACTACTTTAGCAGCCTCAGCGAAATTAATGATGCTCGTTATACCGCGAAACATTGTGCGAATAATGTGACAAGTGGCTATTCAGTTCGAGTGGACGCCGTAGCCAGAATGGACGCTAAAGCCTGATTCGCATGTTGAGATTTTGTTCGCTCTATTTTCAGTCATAACGTCGCTCGGGCTACAATAGCGCGAACCGTAGTTGAGATGGTCGACGTGGATACTTAAAATTGCAAGCATATTCGGACCAAGTGAATCAGGCATAACAAGTCGCTGATAGCCACTGGTAACAATTATCAACATCTTGTATATACTGTTTAAGCCGAGTTTTCACCCCAACAACCTTCAAACTTAAAAGTTGTTATAGGCCTGCACTTGCTTCTTATCGCGATTACCGGGTCCTCGTTTAGTCTACGGACCACTGTCGTTTGAACGAGCAGACGACAACAAGCAGAAACGTTTGAAAGTGCAGACGACAATTCGAACGATCAGGCGGCCGTTTGAACTTGAAGGCGCACTGAACGCAGTCCTCAGGTGGTCCGTATAACTTGGTTGTTTTCCCGCTTTCATGTTGGAACAAAACAAATGAATCTGACGACCACAAGTATCCGTGAATTCAACCCAAGGTTTTCCTTGTCCACGGAACTGTCCACGTTCTCCGAGGAATGGAGCAAGCGTAAAACACATGAAAACAGACCTCCAAACCTTCCCCGACTCTTTTGGTACAGCCCCAGCCGCGACGTTTTGATGAGAAGGCAGGTTTTTGACTGGTTCCTTCCAAAACAACACAGGAAAGCACTTCCCGCATCGTGACCTCCGCCCACAGCCCAAACCGAAAGTGCGCCCGACGCGCCACCACCGCGCCGTGACGTAACACAGCTGGGTTCGTGTACTGTGTGCACGTCGCGCGTTCACCGCGTGCTCTCGCCCGCGTCACGCAGTGCCAGAGCTACGCAGTTTTCTCGGATGCTGAAGAAAATAAGCTAGCCCAGCCAGCTCATCTATCGGAGAATGCCAAGCTGCGCAGTCTCTGATATGGGCTTCCGATCCGCGGTGCAGTAATTTCTACATGCTTTTGTGCGCGACATTACGAAGTGAGAAAAATATGTTGCGGCTTGACTCGTTATTTTTTTTTTTCGTGAATTAAAACGAATACATTTTCTGTATAAACGTTTAGCAGGTCCTCTGTTTGAAGACACAGGTTGACGAGGACGTCTGCTAGAAAGGTAGCGATGCTTGGCGATTTATCTGTCTGATCAATACGATACAAATTTAACAGCCGCAGGATGTTACAGAATACTGTATCTACATGAACAAAAAATTAGGGCTCAAACTAGCTGGTGATGATTGAACATATGTTAAGGCGAAACCCCGAGAGGGGAGAAAAAAAGAATGACTGTTCTGTAGTCCTTCATTTTCTTTTATCAGTCTCAGAAGTTTGTTTTAAAATACTGTTTCGCAGGAACGCAGTGCACATTTGTTAAATTAAAGTGCCTATATTGAAGCTGTGCCTACAGGTATTTCTTTAAGTGCCGACCTAGTTAGGTTGAGTAGATTGTTCCTCTAACAATACTCGATACTTCGCCGTGCCTTTGGACATGTATACCATATTGCTATAAAGAGTAAAAAGTACCTGGATGTTTTCATGCCATTAGGCATGATTTTGTGGTCAATATTTGTATTTTTACTAAGATATGTAATTTTCGGTCCATTCTTAAAATGAAAAAGAACGGAAACGGCCAGCTTGGCAGATTTTTGGTTTGTTTTTAAGTTATTTGTCATAGAAGCGGCCGAGGCCGCTTCAGTGGTATTTTGTCAGTTAGTATTTTAGTATTTATCACCCGATAATTGCATTTTGTCACTATTTCGTCACTTCTCAAGCAATTGCACAAGAGAAATTTCAAAAATATATTTTCTTATGTTAAATAAAACAAAATAAAACTCTCGTATATGAAAATAATAAAACAAAATATCTGAAAATATTTCGTTGATGATTTGTTGGCAACCTTGTGCAGATTCTTACGTCAGGCCTATTTAAAATAGTTTAATGACCTATAGCACCAGAAAGCTGAAATGGAGCTATATTTATTTAATACAATTTCAATTGCTTCATGAATACAATTTCAATTGCTTCATTAATACAATTTCATTTGCTTCATTTGTTCATCGATTCCGAGGTATGATCTTGATATATCCTGAAATATAAATAAAATATAAAGTGTTTTGTGTATATAACCGGAAATCAAGCTTGAATCTTGTTAACTATGCGTTGGGAAACGGCAAGATTTATTGCGGAGTAAAATGACTTTTACTTTGCATTGCGCTCTATTTAAAGTACCTTTGAGCTTACGTGTCAAGTATTAATTTCAGAAAATTATTCATATTAAAGCCACTATATTTTCCAGAATATCACCTATGCGAGGACGCTGTCACAACGCACTACTGATAAGTTTCAAGTTTCAAGTGCAGTTATACAAACAAGATATACTATATTTTCAATTTATATTTCTTTGATAGGACACAATCATACAAAAGCAAAAGCAAAATAAAAAAAATTGTATTCGTTAAGGAAAATTGTTTTCAAATTTGGGTTTTGCAATACTTGTTCGTTCAAATACACTACGCGTCCTCCAAAATATGTTATTTTCACAGCAAAAATAAACTCCGCATCACCGAACGTTTATTTCCGGCCAAAGGGAGCGCTAGAGGTCCGAACCATATGCCAGAATTTCAGCACTGACCGTTATCTTACTCAAAAGCTAATAAGTGATTTTTTTTTAAATTTCAACGGGAAAATTGAGTTTATTGTCGACCGTTATCAGTAAATGGTGCCGTAGAGCTCCATGTATCCGAAAGTTGGGTCGGCCGCCATTTCGCCATAAAAAATTTCAGAAAGTCCTGGATAACTGTTGAATGAGTTAACGGTTAATGCTGAAACTTAGGCATCTGGTTCGAACTGCTAGCGCTACATTTGGTTTGAAAATGAGCGTTTGACAATGCGTAGCTTATTTTTTGGGTAAAAGACACCGTGAAATGTTTTGGGTAAAAGACACCCTGAAATATTTTGGGGGTACACCCATGTATATAACGTATTTTAGTTTGTACGCATTTTATTGAATTTATATGCTCTAAAAGGGCTAGGTTCCAACTTTTTAGTTACATCAAGGTTCTTAAATTACCTTATGTAGACCACATTAAGAACTTGTGAATCTTTGACAAAGGTCGTTAAAAAGAAAGTTTGACTTTTTTTTAAATTAGTCCACACTACTTTTTATTTATTTATTAAGCGCCATAAAATCTTAGTTTGAAAGTGCCACAGAAGAGTACCAGTGCAGTAGTGTGACAAATAAAGAAAAAAAAAAAAAGATTAGCGAGCCGTCAAACACGCGGTCTTCGACAGATGGAAGAAATAACAGTTTTCGCCTTGGCCTCTTCAGTGATCAATATAACTCCAACACAAAAAATCCGCCAAGCTTGCCGTTCGCGCGGTCGTTTATTTCAGGCATTCCCCAGAACATGGTGTTTTTTTTTTAATAAAAACATTCGACCTAAAACCTGTAACTGAATTGAGATAAACAAAAATTCCACTAATTGTCCGATGATAATGAAAAGCTTATAAATATTACCCTCCGGATGTATTATGCGTTATACCAGGGCACTTGGGGCAAACAAGTTACTGTATTACCGATGCGCCAAGAAGCCTAGCTCGGAATTTCACACTTTTCCAACTGCCTCTTCTCCACGCACCCTAAGCCTACGGCTTGTTTAAGGCTTCTTATCTTTGTTTCATCTTTTTCTAAATGAAAACCTATGTACAACATGGGAGAGTACAGTGTTTCCTTAATTTAGCGCCGCCACGAAAAGGTTTGTTTTTGGCACATTTTGTGGTATTACTGGTCGAATTACCTGGTGAAAGCTTGACTCCCCGATCGTTGTCGAGTATTCCCCCAGTTAAAGCCAGCTAATTTCTTAACAACGTCGGCGTCTAAATACGGTAGGTTCGGGGGAATGTCGCACTAAATATTCGCAAGGTCGAAGTTAGTTTTGCGCAGCACTGCATGCAAAAACCGGCGCTTTCCTCGTCGCCATGTATCTCTCATGGTGAAGCTCCTAACGGTTAATTCCCAAGTCGGAGATTTCTAATACAAAGAAGAGAAAACGTCATGGCACTTCGAAGTCACGTTTGCCACATCGCAAATGCTTTCCAATCCCCGTACGCCGCCGAGAACCGAGGATTGCCCCATCGTTCCCGCGAGAAAAGAAGATGGCGTCGAACGACAAGTTCGACTGCGTGTGAAAAAAAGCATGTGGCAAGCTTGAAGTCGTCGCATTCTTACACCAACAGCGTTAATGTTGACAGTGTGACATTGATTTTGTGGCGTACACATACGACGGAGATTTTCTCCAGGTAGAGGAATTTACGCCACCGAGATTTGAAGTTATGTGGTCACGTCACGGATGCTTGCTAATCATCATACTCTGCAGGGAGCCGAGGACGAACTGTTCTCTTCCTACAGATTATCCCATCGCTCCGGCGAAAAAGGACGATGGCGTCGAACGATGAGTTCAAATAGTTTGATGATGTGCGTGAAAAGCTTGGGGGATACTTGAAGTCAGTGTTGCGGAATGGGCACCCCCATTCCATTCCCATTCCATTCCGAGGAATTAGCGTGTCCGACAATTCCATTCCTTTCAACTCCTCAGAATGATAAGGATAGATAACTGGGTACAGAATGATAAGAATAGATAACTCGGAATGATAAGAATAGATAACTGGGCAAGAGAACTCAAAACAGCGCCTTTGTTGTGTTCCCTTCGTCTTTTTGTCCTCATTCCAGTCGCGCTGTTTTTCAACATGTCCTCGGAATGGAGACACGGAGCCCATTCCCACTCCTGAAATGGCTGAACTCCACCATTTAATTTCTCTAACTCTTCAACGTGAAAAAATGGCCATTGACAGCCACATTGTAACTAAAAAAAAGGAAAAAAAGAAAGAAACAGTATAAAGCTGCTAACGTTATCAAATGCGGAGCCGAGCGCAAAAGTATGCAAAAGCTCCCTCAAAGCACCCATTCTGCTAAGCCGAGGTGTGGGTGCACAAAGCGTTCGGGATCGGTGGCCAAGTCCATGCATGAAATAAAAAAAAATAAAAAAAAGCAATCGGTGGCCGAGTGGGCTAGCGCACACCAGCTCGGAGCACGTGGAGCGAAAGCTCGCGCTGCAGAACCCAGGGATCCTGGGCTCAATCGCCACCCCTGTCCGTTTCGATCTGGATGAGCATCGTACCGGCGTGCGGTCGTGTATCCATCCCTACTGCGTGGAGCACGTTAAAGACCCCAGGCTAGCGGTTGTACTGCACTGGCAAAATTGCTCATCTACAGCGAGTGACTCGTCGGAACTTTGAAATGGCTGACCAAATACACGCTGTATAAATATGCACACAACCCCAAATATTATTATGATCAGGTAATTCACGAAAGGAACGAACACGGAGTGCTTAAAATGCTTTCCCGTCATTCCAGCGGGAATGTTAAGGGCGGTGACGTAGCCGACTTGTTACTCGCGTCATCTGAATTTCAACTTCCGCTGTCTCGGACATTTAATGGCGGCTTGGAATATTGCCTTGTTTTTGGGTGAACGCTTGCTCTGACTTTTCAGCGTCAGATATTTTTTTTTTTTGTGGTGATGTGCAATGTTTTGGTGCCAGTATAGCATCCTTTTGTTTTGTCTAGCCGGCACGCGTTGGTAATGCAGTGATACCTCAGAAAGCGGAGGGACTTGTGTGCTGTGAGGAAGCTTTTAAAGTTGGTGGGCCGAAAGTACGACGACAGTAGAACTGTGAGGCTCCAGGACCGTATTACTGTAAATGAAGCTTGCTCCGTTTTGAAAAATGACAATACAGCTTTACCCGTTTTATCTTAAAAAGCCTTTGACAGGCCAAAAATATTTGGTTTTTATGGTAGGCGTTAAAATGGTGTATCAGGACATCACCAAAAAATTGTTTCACTTTAGAGTTGCGTAGTTTTTCTATAAAAAATAGAAATACGAAGCCCAATTCAAAGTGCCCGCCAGTGCCCTGTGACGTAACAATGTACCGCAAGATGTCGGGGCGGTCAGAAGAGAGGCATCGCCGGAAGTCACGTGAGTTCTATCACTCCTCGTGCTTACAGCGGCCGCGTGTAATATTTTTTTTTATATTTTTGTTATTCTCCGCATTTCCGCGAGCAATCCATGCAGACAAGGTTTATTTTATTTGCTTTTCATCGCCTAATGTTGCTGTGAAGGTAGAAGAAGAGGGTCAGTGAACCTAGTAAACAAGTTCTGCTCATGTTCTAGGCAAAATACGTACTTTATGCTCGACGTTTACTTGTACTTGGTACACTCACCAGTTCGTATTCTCTAGACGGTAGGCATCTTCAGCCTGGAGAGTATCCGATGATTCGACGACCTCGGTGTCTGAACCTTCAGCAATGCGATCGGGCGTGTCGTATGCTAGCAATCCGAGTTTCTGCGTGTGTTTTAAATTGTTTGTTTTTTTTTCAAATCTCGATAGCTTGTTTTGTGCCCAGTATGGCTCTGTACCATCGGACTGATGGAATGCACTCGTACACTGGCTTGTACTCGCAACGCTTTCATCATTGACCTCCATCATGTCGATCAACTGTCTGTTCGTCCTCAACTTTTACAGCACGCAAACTAACCAACGGAGCAGCGATAAAAATTGTGGAGCGGAAACTTCGTTTTCTACGACCGCTCGTAAAAAAGACCATAATAATAAAAAAAAAAAACGTCTTAAGCACGGTGGTGGAGAGTACGAGGAGTGAAACTCACGTGACTTACAGCTTCCAGCGAACCCACCTTTAGTGACGTAGGTCGATGCCTCCCCTCTGACCGCACCGACACCTTGGGGTACACTGTTACGTCACAGGGCACTGGTGAGCACTTTGAATTTTTTTGGCGAGTCAGAGGCTCTTTAACAGCGCTTCCCTAATCTTTGCGTGAGCGTCCATACCACCGAGTTCACCCTGCTTCGCCATTGGGGGGAAGGGGGGGGATAATAATGCCTTTGACCCCATTCCTCCGCCTTCCCCTCCCCCCCCCCCCCCCCCCCCCCCCCCGGGAAATTAAAATCCTGGCTACGCCACTGGCTCCTGGGGTGACGGACGACGAGTCTGTCGTGGGTCCGTCGCGCTGGGGGAAGCACCCTAATCCGCTAGTGGCCAGCGCGGCAGACAGCAGCAGAGACACCATGGCGGGAATGAACACTGGCGTAAACCGTTTACACAAATCGTGCACGCGCACTTGAACTCATGCGATGCTCCTGGGCGAGGGACGACGTGTCTGAAGCGGGCTTGTCGAGTGGTGAGAAGCTCAGAAGCGAAGAGCACCGACTGTCAGCAGCCAAGCCACGATGTCTGGAATAGCCGCAGTTCCATGACACGAACCGACTGGGATGTACACTCTTTACGTGAGAGGTTTAATTCAATACTTGTTCGAAGTGTCCCAGATCTCCCTGTGACGGGGTTTAGTTACAGCAGTATAGCCAACGGTCCTGCGGGGGGTTGCGCCAACTCAGCTTATTTGACTCAAATGACTGAGAATGATCTAAGGCTGATCATAAATAATATGTCTGCGGTCAAGGCCCATGGGAACGACGGAATTCGCTTGAGAGATATATTGGCTAACTTTAACAAACGTAAACACGTTCTGCTAAAATATCCAACTAATCTCTTTCAACGGGTAGAATGCCCAGAGGCATAAAAGTTGCAGTTGTGAGGGCTATCCTTAAAAAGGAAGTAAAAAAATGCATGTTGAACTACAGGCTCATTTCTATTTTATCCGTGGTATCTCTAATCATGGAAAGGTTTGCCTTTATAACAATGATGTCTTTCTGTGAGCAGTATTCTTTACTGTGTAGTTCCCAGTACGACTTTCGCCAAAACAAAGGCACGCCATCATTACTCGAAGACCTCTGCGATCATATCCACGAAAATATTGATCGTGACAGTATTGTGCTAACTCTTTTTCTGGGCCTAAAAAAGGCATTTGATACAATTGACCACGGGTTGCTTGTACATAAATTAGAGCAGTTGGATTTCAGAAGCCCGCTTATTGACTTCCTGACTGACTACCTTTCAAAGCGTCAACAGCTGGTAAAGATTGGTGATGCTAAGAGTCAGGTACTAATACTAAGACACGGTCTTCCCCGTAAATATACTTAAGGACCTTTCCTTTTGAACATCTACGTTAATATAATTGTGCTTTTTCACTCTTCCTCGAGGTAATATGTGTACGCCTACGATACCGCTTTGAAGTCATTTGAAAATGACGAATTCGAAGCTACATCATCTTTTCAAGATGGCATATTTCGCCTAATGGCGTGGTTCACTTTTTTGTGGCCCGTAGTGTAACCATGATGAAGGGTTCAGGAGCTACTTTTGTTTACACGGTAACCCTGCTCGTCCTGGCAACTCATTGTCGAAGTGTTTTATATGAATCTCTGGTGTACCTCAAGGGTAGAATTGGAACCAGTGTGGTTTGTTTGGTTTGTAAACGATATACTAACATGCGTCCGGCATTCGAATGTCCTTCTGACTGCTGATCGTATAAAAGTTTTTTTTTAATTTTTAAAAACTTGACCTTTCGTACTTTATTGCAAACTGATATTGGTGCGATTTACGAGCGTTGTGGAAAAAGCGCTTTGCCGTAAAATCCAAAAAAGAACTAAGTATATAAATATCTTTATCAAGAAAACGGGACGTATGTTTCTTCCACTATGTGAATAAGCGCAATATGATTGATCGTGTATCCCTGGTTAGATAGCTTGGCGTCTACATTGACAGTATACTCTTTCAGATGGTTAGCTGAGCGATAAGACAGTCGGGAATAGTCACCTTGTTATCGCGTTCTTTTACTTCATTGTTATTTGTGGTGTGCCTTTTCTGCAGCCTCGTAGGCTCGGGACTTAAATTCGGTTCAATTGCATGAAACTTTCTATCTTTACTCAACCTGAAATTGTTAAAAATGTGCGGAAGGAATTAATTCGAATTATTTACGACCAATACATTGGCCTGAAGTGACTTGTTAGTTACAATTCGTTGCTACAATTCTTTAGTTTTAAAAGCTTATCAACGAGAAGGGCCATTAGAGATATTCATTTTATCAATAGGGTTGTGCATGGCACTGTTATTAAAACTGAGAGTTTAGTTGATCTTATAAACTTTCATGTGCCCAGAAAACCTAGCTGTAATTTGTTTTACATTTTACCGCGATAGAATTGGTAAACTGTCTCCGTTATATCGTATTCAGTCAGCTTTATTAACGCAGGCAATTGTGAATTAGATTGTTTCCTCGAATTTGTTTAATTTAAATTAGCCTCGAAGGAGTGTATATTATCTCACTCCGACTTTGTGCAGTAGCTGTATCTGTTCCTCAAACTTTTATTCGTGCATTTTCACGTGTGCCTCTACATTTTGCATAGTGTTTTTGTAAACTCGAATTGACAGTGTACCACACAAAGGGCTTCACAGCTGTTTGTGGTCAGTAAACAACGTTAAGTATTATTCTATTACCAGTATATAGTTACAGATTAACAGAAAACATATAGCGTTTGGGGATGTGAATGAAGATGGGGTGCTTTATTGAGATACATGAACGCAGGCACAAGGTGCGTCGAGCATGAGTTGGAGATACAACTTCAGAAAAAGGACAGGGAATAGCACCAGATGGCGAGACGATTAATTACCTACGAATAACGCACCACACAAGACAAACGGTTTTGTTAGTCAAGGACACTCGAAGCAAATCACGTGCACACCTATGATACCAACTTCCTTCAAATGGTGGACTGATGAGCGGTCAAGTACAAGAAACATTCTAGGTTTCCGTAAGAGTGAGCATCTCTTCCTCGACTATGAAAGACCTCAACTACTGACTACACCAACATCCAAAGTAAGCTGAGTATAAGGAAGTGAGTTTTCAGACTTGAAGAATTGTTTCTCCGCAAGTCTGAAAGGCAAGAATACGAGTGCACGGCAGTCTGTGTAAGTAATTCCCGAATACACAGTAAAAAAAAAATAAGAAACAAAATTGGAGGAAGGGATGGTTATTCGCCATTTTTGTTCCGGAGAAATCGCGACGCTGCGTAAGTTATAACCGTCTCCGTATATTTTCCAACTTAAACAGACCGGTGGCTACTGTATCCGCAGTGAGAAGTTGTTGCTCGAGTGTGCATGCGAGGAAGCGTTGGCGGCCCAACATATAGAAAACGTACGGCATATTTGAAAGCTCTCGGGAGTTAGTTTTCCATCCTGGGCGTCAATGTATTTTTGCTGTTTTCTTATTGAACCTCCTCACCCATTCTATTTGATGCTCATCCTGCCGCAAGGCTTATTTAGAGAATGTAATCCCTGAAGAAAAATAAGACAATGCACTGTCCTCTGTTAATTGTGAAGTATTGTTTTTTTATAATAAACAACCGTTTTGAACATTTATAACATCTTACTTATTTCATTCTCGTGTCGTTTCTCAGATCTCAGTGTTCGTTCTGTCAATTTTACCTCGAATTTATTAAAAGCTAATCCTTTGAAACGCAACTTCCTTTTACTCATATGATATAGTTACATTCCTTGTCCGTATATCCATTGCTGCTCATTAATATAAACAAAAAACACAAATTATTTGTCCGCTTCAGTCTTTTCTTTGTGTGTGTATCAAATAAAAGGACTCATAAACCAAGAATTGGAAAATCCATGGCATTCAAGCTCCATTTTAATCACTTCAATGCCGGTGATTGCAAAATTGGCGGAATTTTACTACATTGTCTCCTCGGGAAAAATATCGATGTTCCCCTAACGACACCTTGTCAGAGCAAACCCGCGTTAAGCACATTACAAACAACGCAAGTGCACCATTGACAACCTTCGTCGCACTTTGACTCAATCTCATAATCTCTTAAGCTACTATCATATGCAGCATCCGTTCGCCGTTCAGCAATGTCAAATCCGGCCCATCGTATCCTCGTCGACACCATGGAACTCGTTCAAAGTTGTTAAGCTCGCAATACTTTTTTAAGCTAATCTCGTTCCGCAAGCGTGTCACCAATAGATTAAGACATTAAGCTTCCTTATCACATTTTTTAATGAAAAATATCGCGTCATTTTTTTGGCTTAACGTTTTCTTGGATAACCCGTTATAAAAAATGATAACTTCCTTCACACACTTTGTGCCGATCATGCTACACTGGTCACTACTATAAACTTGTCATTCGTTGTTGTAATACGAATATGTTTTACGATGCCTTCTACTCAAGAAAGATAAGAGCGAAATGATTTCTTGCTTCATTATGTCCATTGAAGAAACAGCATCTCTCAGGGTCCCCACTACCGAACACTTTTATTACAATTCCTCACTTACGAGTTAATATCTTAATATATTATAATATTAAGACATCAAGTTAGAATAACTTCATTGTTTTATGTCCATAATATATACCGATCCCTTATATTAATAGAATGTTGGTCTTGTGAATATTAAAATGGATGTGACTCAATTCCAACACTTTCGTTTGAACATCCCTAAGAAAAATGACGAATTTCTCAATCGGTCAATCTCGGTCAGTCAAACGGCACGCAGAAAACAAATTCGGTACTCTGGAAACCCTTTCTAGCTCATTTTTGACAGTTTAGGGAACCCTTTTGACGAATAGAGTTCCTTCATCCTTTGCGCCATTTACCATAATTAATAGCCAAACCCTTCCGATAGACGGACCTGGCCGACTGCACTATAAGTGCCACCAATCCGAGACTGCATAATCCCGAAATGTACGTCCACAAAAGATTGACACATCAGCGGCGGTGAACGTCAATTTGACGTTTTGTGCACATATCGTGGTGAAGTTTTTTTTAAATGTTTTATTGGTATTAAGCAATAGAATATATGCCACGCTCCCGCCATTTGTGCTCGCTGCGACCGATCAGAATAAAACACATTTATTCTTTCACTTTTTACGCCGTCTCCAAACAATTACCCGCTCGACTATTTCACAACATAATCACGAACAACACGTAAAATGTCATCAATCGCAGCCAGTCAGGATATACATGAATTTCATTGACGTCCCATCAGCCGTCACTGCGGTGGCCTTGCTGCCCTTGCTGCTGAGAGCGGACGGTCAGCAGTACATGTCTTTGCACCACTGAGATTGTTTTAACAACAAGTGTAGGAGTGACCACAGGCATGGTGCGATGACGTGACGTGCAAGCCGTGTACCAGGTGTTCCGGGAGGCTACGACATTTCAGCATTTTATATATACAAGCACAGATCTGACCTTGAGGATAGTCCTCCTGGATGCCCACAAAGTGGTAGACGACGAGTCCCAAAGGCACTCAGCTTCCTCAGGCTGCAGAAGCCAAATTGCTGAATCGAAACGTTACATCGTTGGATGTACGAGGCTCGCAGGAGATTCCTTTTCAAGTTCTGTCAATCGGCATCTGACTAACTTTCTTTCCTTGACTTTACAAACTGACACCTGCAATTGCACTTGTACTTGGTAGCCGACAGACCGTTGTCATGACACAATTGCAGTGGAAGTAATCAAACGTGAATTAAAACATATACGGGACTGAACTAATTGTGTTCGGTTTTGATGGAAATTCATTTCTTGCAGTTAGATAAGCTTTTGTACTTCACGGAGAATTGAAAAGGGAGACCATGGGCTGGAAGACCGGAATCGTATTAGAAAGAGTCCATAAAGGACATATGATCAATAAACTTTATGGAAACATAAGAATAAATGAGAAACATACAAGCATGGGAAATACGCCTTGACTTTGTGATAAACTTGGTTCGCTCAATCCAGGCTTAATTTGATTGTTAAATCTTTATTTTTTTCCCCAGTGCCTACACCAAAAATCTGTGTTCCATAATTTTAAATCGTGTAATTGGCGTAAGCTGATGAATGTGTGGATTGCAACCGGTAAACAAATATTGCTTGCACAATCAGTAGAACACGTTACGAACATCACAGTTTCTTCATGACATCGCGCTTTTAAGTCATGGAACGGAGGGGTCCGTTGCCTCCCCGAAAGAATAGTGACTAAGCAACATTTTTTTCCCCGCCTCGGGACCTGAGATGCACCGTCGTCTTTCACAAAGGACTATGCTCGCTGGATAGAAGATAATTATAGAGAGTTTTCTACATATATGAGAAATCTAAAAATATTTATTTTAGTGCATTTGATCTTCAGGCCCAGGCAACTGTAGAACTACTGATGTCAAATTATTTCGTTGCAAAACTGGATGTCTCACTAACCGTTCTATCATAAAAAAATGCTGAAACTTTAAGGCTCAAATAACGGTAAAGATGCGTGAGCATCGTAGGCAACGCCCTCGTAACAATTGAGCGCCATTTACTTCCAGTCAGACTGGCTAGTCCGAACATAGCTTCGACACATATGTAGTTCTACACACATCATAAAGAAAATGTTCGTGAGCACTTTGGTCCGGCTGGATGGCTTCGCCGTCAACATTTATAGATTTCCGAATTTCCGGCAAGCACGAATCAAAACGCATAGATGACCCTTCGCACAGTCAGTTTACGCGATACACGCAGACAGAAAAAACACTTTCTAAAAAAAAGAGAAAGGAAAACCGCTCCGCCGTGTTCTTGCTATGTGCTTGATTCTTCACCAGCATCCTTACAAGGGGTCTGAACGGTGGTACTGTCAGCATCTGGTTCCTTCTGCGCTGCAATAAAATAAAATTAAGAAAACAGCACAATTATTTACCGTACCGTGATACAACACACCCGGCTGAAGAAATCGTTTTGATGTTCGCCCCCTTCGGAGCACCCGCCTCCACACCGTAAATTTTGCGAGAATCACTATTGTGACTTCTGAGCTCGTGCTGCGACTCGATGAACAAAAGCAATCAGAGATACGTTCACACCGCTAAAATCGGCGCCTTATAATGCCCATTTTTAGGCATAGTGATTCGTAGTATACAAAGGGTAGGAACGAGACCTACTGATTTCTAAATTAGTTTTTTTTATTCCCGCACCTCTAGCTTTCTGTGACCCTATAATGACATACAGCTAAAACTACGTCCCCGAGTTCCATTTCCTAGCCAGTTGGAAACTGCGTGGGGTATTGTTCCGACTTAAAATATCAGCGCTCTTTCTTCAGCGTCTTTCAGGGCCGTGGATCACCGTGTTTCTATACTGCGTTTCACTCTTCGTCTGACAGCAGGCAACACTTTTATCCCATGGGGGTAATCGAGTATAGCCAAGAGTGTATCGTCACAGTGTCCGTCATCTTTGGTGTTTGTTGTCACCTTCAAAACCAATCACTCACAAAAGAAAGCGCAGAATCACCACACATCACCGCCCATGTTTCTTTTAGCCGGTGAGATATTGCAAAGGCCGACTAGCGCAATGACGATGCACTTTTTTTCACTGCTTGATTGGCTCCATTCGAATTCGGTCGGACTTGAAGTGAAACGGAGTAAAGCTGACTCATGCTCGAACATGGCGGCCAGCAGGTTCGACAGTACTGCATACTAGGGTGAGACAAGGCATAACGCATGAAGCTCTCTGCCGAACGTTTTCTGCCGAAGAAAAACGCACCTTTTCTTTGGGATCCCATGTAGTTCAGAGCCGTCCCCGATGCTCCCGATGCGAAGTTGGACTTGGCCGAAGACTTCCTGCTGGCACCCGCTTCGCCGCGGCCGCATCCCTCGCGGCAGCCGGCGGCCGTCAAGAAGCCCTCTCTGAACTTTTGGTGCATGAAGCAGTAGGTGATGGGGTTGGAGCAGGAGGACGCGTACGCCAGCAGCTGGACGACGCTGACGCCCGTGGGGCCCAGGGTGTCGTAGACCGACTTGGGGTCGTACAGAGGACCAGGTGTTGACCACGTACAGCGGCGTCCAGCAGACGAAAAACTCGACCACGACCACGAAGAGCATCCGGATGACGCGGAACATGGCCGACTGGTTCTTCTCGGGGTTGCCGCCGCGGACTAGGACGGTGCCGCGCCCGAAGCCGTTGGCCGATACGGGTTGCGGTTCCGGTCTGGACCATCGGCTTGGCGGCAGTGCACTGGAAGCCGTTGGCCTTCTCGCGGTACACAGCTTTCATGGGAATGCCTGCGGTAGCGATAAAAGGAAATGGGCGGTTTTTGTTAATAGTGGCCGCATGTAATTTCGAACGTTCATGAAATCTAGAACAAGAATCCGTTTGCGATTCAGTCCTCCTACCTTTACAGCAAAAAGGTAATGAAGACTCATGTTTGCTTTACTCGTCAACTTGACAGCAAAATGAGAAATCCTCGACATGACACAAAAAACACGAAACAGAAATTTTTTGCAGCCGTCCGAGCGTCAGCTGTGTTAGCCATCCATTTGCTTTACGCCTGTTTCGATCGCCGAAAAATGATGAGTCACAGCTAGCATGATCCAGGCAACGCCTCCAGCTGCAGAGACGCTTTGCACACGAGCCACATTACAACCGCTATTGCGGACCGTCTCTTCCCTTACTCGGATGCCGAGACAGTGAGCGGGTGTTGACGAGCCTCCACAAAGTCCAATGCTGGGGATGATTACACAGTAGAGTCTAAAACGGCAATAACCTGCCTTGCTGTGGTAATGATGAAATAAATTAAACCTAATTAGAGGAAACAAAAACTGAAGGTGGCTTATGTCGGCGCCCATTCACAGCTGCTGCAAAACGTCTATACTATATGCCTTTCGAACGGAGGAAAATACAATGGGGGCCGCCGCTCGAGAAGTTGCGCGGCGCCGCTGTTGCTTCAGGAAGGGGGCGCCACCCTCGTTGGGGCAGGACAGAGCCGTATATAGAGAGTTTGTTCAATGGGAGGGGCAGGCAATGCCGGGGCGGGAATGAGACGCAGATAGAAGGCTTGACGTGCTCTCTTGGCCAACCAGAAGTCGAAAATAACCCTCTAGCGGTGGTAGTGAGAAACAATTTTAAGAAGTTCGTAAGAGTTAAATGGAGTAACTTTTTATGGCTGAAAATATACTGCTCATGATGTTTCGATTATGATCATGCAAAACGATGCAATATTCAAAGGTTCCGCTCAAACTCTCTTTTGCTCGGTCGGAGTCTGACAGCTCGGATGGCATTTTCCCGGCCCTCGGAGCTTGGCGTACGGATCACGTCGATCGTTCTCCTAGAATTTGATTTTGCATGACCGTGATCGAAAAATCACGTGCATTATATTCTGAGTCACCAAGAGTTACTCTGACGCACCTATTAATTTTGTTTCTCGCGACCACCGCCAGAAAATTATTCGCAGCTTCTGGCTGGTCACGTTGGAATCTGTGAAGACGCCCTGGAACAAGCCGAGCCCTCTCTCGGCCAATGGCGGCTCCTCATTTGCCTCAATTATTTCCCAATGAATGGCCAAACCAGAGCGGCTCTGGGCCAAACTCTCTAACTCAAGCATCGAAGAGAATGCAGGGAATGGTTTTCCACGCGTCGCACGCGCACGCATTCCCCGTACAAAGGATTCGAAGTAAATAACCAAAAAATAAAGCGTTACGAACGCGCGTGCAAGATGACATTTGTTTTATGCTTTTGCTTTAGAACAGTTACTGCTGCAGACGCATGTTTCGGGTGCTCGCTGCTGCAAAAGCTATGCGCTGAACACCAGGTTCCCCTAAAGTACCTTGATAAAATTCACGCTTTCAAGTATCACCAACCATTGTTGGGGAAACGCGCAAGTTACGTGCCTCGAGCGGAAACTCCGCCGCCATTCGCTTTCGAAGGCCGCTGATTTCAGTGCTGTGCCGCCATTTGCTTCCAAGGGCCGCTCGAGACACGGGCCTCGTGCACTGGCTCGTTTGACGCTACTTGCAAGGCAAACGCAAACACATCGAGTAGCTTTAGGTTCCACGAGAAATGCTCTCTGCTACCAGACCCTCGCGCTCCTTATCTGCCACCGGCACTCTATGGCTCCGTCGTCAAACTGCCAGGCTTTGTGAGTATAGAGGAGGCTATGGTGGAACACGATTCCTTGCATTATTCTTGATGCTTGGGTAATTTATTGAAGAGAGATTCCATCTCGAAGCATAAAGAGCGTTTGCAATGTAATGGCGGACACCTCCTGCAGCCATCGGTCACAAGTGTGCATACTCTGCGTTTTCGCGTGGCGAGGAGAGAAGTAGGAGAAAAGGTGGAGACGTTTGCAGACGGCGAACGCTTCATCGTCACCTGCTGCAGCTCGTATTGCAACCCATAAACCCCGTGACCATGATTGAGCAGTTGGAAACTCTCTAGGGTACAGGCTCTCAGGAGACTAACGCCGGTGCCTTGCGCGTGAGGCGTCGTTTGCTTGTGCCGTAGAGAGCCTGTATTACTGAGTTGCCAACTGTTCGATCGGGGCCACGTGGTTTATGGGTCCCATTTGCAATACGAGCTGCGAGGAGGTGATGATAGTTTTTGATCGTCTGCAGACGTTCAAACGACTTCGCCTTTCCTCCTGCGTTTCCCCTCTCCGCGCGAAAACGCAGCGCATGTGTACTTGTGACCAATGTCCACAGAAGGCTTCAGCCACTTAACTGCAAACGCTCCCCATGGTTTGCGATGGACTCCCTTTTCAATCAAATTTCTATAGCCTCCCAAAGTAGGCAGCGCCATCTCGCGGCGAACACGGGTGTTAAAAGTGGAAGAGAGCACGACGGCCTCGGGGAGCGCTTCCGACAGTTTGGGGTATAGAGGAGGCGTTAGTCCAGGGCATCGTGCTCGTGTTTGTGGCTTCGCGTCTTTGCCCGCACATGGAGTAAAACACCATAATGTGCCACAACCACTAGGGTGACGAACAAAGACAACCGACACCGACAGACCCCAAAGACTTGAAACATGCACGCAATGGCATAATTAGTAGGCATGCATTCACTCGTGCTTATTTCACGACCACTGAGCGATTGCAAGCATGCCAAGGATGCTTTCGCGTGCATGATGCTCATGCTTTTGTTCTGTCGATGTCAGTTGTTTTTGTTTATGACTCTAGTGGGACTCGGGCATTATTGACCGCGCATGACTCCGGATATAGTTGGAATCCTACAGTTCCGGCCACGGTACTCATTGCCCACGCACACGAATCCGAATGTTCGCCGACGGATGTGTTGTTAACGAGCGCAGTCCGAGTGATGCAGTGACCGTATTCAATACGCGAAACAATATTGACGTGCTTTGGCACTACAGATGCATCATAATGAAAATGCATAAAGCTTTTTTTGTGGATAGATGGTAAAAAATAGACAGCATTTATGTTGAAAGTTTTATTCAAACTATGGCGATGGCGTCATACCTTCGCTAGTTTGCTTTAAGCACACTAAATGATTTCACTAATACATGAAATCAAAATATTGTTCTTGCACTTAGCTTTTCGGCGAATTAATTACTGCCTTTGAAGTAACGTGTGTGAAACGCCGAGGAGTATTCAACGAAGACAACATAACCCTTGTCGTGGACGTCTCGTCCTGACAGTATTTTTGGAATTGCGTGCTTGAAAACTGCATCGGTTGTGTGTTTTCCTGTAAAATGTATGCGTCTGTAAGAAACGCAGCTGAGGGAGATCAAGGATATTTTTTATTGTTTTTGTTTTGCGACTTTCTAACGCTTCCGCCTCTCATCTGGTGTAAAGCTTAGACGGTCTTGAAGTTTTATATTTTATTTTTGTCTGAAAATTTGCTTCACTATGAAACTGCAGGTGAAAATTAAAAGGTACATTTTGCGCCTGTACAGCTACGAAAACAACACAAAGGGAACAGTTAATTTGTCTATAACCTGTAACGGGACAATGTTCGTCGAGGAATTCATCGAGAGTTCAGATGGATGTGTGATCAAAGTATGACGAAGGGCTGCTGAGTCTAAGACTTTTTCAAACAGACCTTTAACAGAAAGTCATTTCAGTGTCTCGAGAAGAGACAAAATAATTAAAAGTTTGGCGTTTTATAAGACAAGAATGAAAAAAAAAAAAACATATTGGTCACGGATTGATAAAAGAAAATATTGAATAGGTCAGAAACGCTAGTAAGAATTGTTCTGGAAAGATTCAGACCGGAAGCAAAATTAAAAAAAAATAAATAAAAAAAAACATTTTTTTTCTTAGTTACGTTTATAGTTGTCATTTTGTTAATTCCCTCGAAGTTTCCGACGTGCGGTTGCTGAATATTTAATCTTTGAACGTGAGTCGTGTCGCACTCTGGAATTCTTATCATTTTGCTTTTACATTGCACGTGAAAAGACATATCATTTGACCTTTGAGCCGGCTGCTGGAACACTTCGTGTTTTAAATTTTTTTTACACGCGTATAATTTACCATGCTTTGAACCTTGCGAGTCTCCTTTCAAAGTATCAGGCAACGCGTCATGTTTGCAGCCAAAACAAAAAATCGCCTTTCCGTATCGCTCAACCCTTTCCGTTCTTCCTCATCCTATCTTAGTGAATCGTTCACCCGTTATTCGGTTATGCTACTTACGCGAGGTAATTGTGAATTTCTACGTCTCTTTGTTCTTTGTTGTGAGTCTGTGCGTGTAAAAATGGCACTGCACGATTCACGTCACGTTAGTAAGAAAGAACAACCCTGTTTTCGTCCGAGACGCGGTGACTTCTTAGCATGGTTGTACTACTCCGACGAGAAACCCAAGGTCCTACAAGTTTACCAAACGATAAAACGCCGCTGCAGACAATCCTCGTTGAACTGCAGCTGCCATTTCATCATTCTTATCGCAGTTTGCAAGCTTGTGGCCTCGTCAAACCCCGCGTCTCATCGCGTTTGATATTCTGCTGTCTGTTCATCAAGGTTTTATCCTAATTAAGTTGCATGCTAGGTGAGCAGTCGGTTGGCGAGATGGTCGGATCGCTTGGATTGCAATTAAAATGTTCCAATAACAGAGCTAGAAGTTCTAAGAATAGTGCAAAATACAAAATAACGAAATGCTTCATGACGATTTACTCATTTTTTAAAACAACAAACTAATCAGTAAAGTCAAAGTTGTGGTTTGTATTGAGAAACATAAGATTACCATTCTTCTTTTGCGGGCTGCAATTTTTCTATCCGGTAAATGTTCCTATGATGGCTACGTGGAGAAGCGCGCTCTAAATGAAGGCAGCTACTGCGCATGCATTGATTTGTTAATGTTCGATAAGAGTTTTAGGTACTAGGAGTTTTAGGATAGAGGCTCACTTCCAATAAATTGTTAAAGGTAACCTTCGAGATAACGTGCCCAGATACCGTGTGGCGGTTGGGAATGTAATAT
Organism: Ixodes persulcatus; assembly: GCA_013358835.2. Classification (NCBI taxonomy): domain Eukaryota; kingdom Metazoa; phylum Arthropoda; class Arachnida; order Ixodida; family Ixodidae; genus Ixodes; species Ixodes persulcatus. The sequence continues at coordinate 217,893 of JABSTQ010011306.1, read as the reverse complement.
TTTCAAATTTATTGCACCAACTGCTGGTTTTTGTTGATGAGGATCCCTGGAAACAGGTATTTGCAGCCTCAAAATGGTAATTTTTGTTTCGCTGCGAGTCAATTACCGTCTTTAGGAACGAGAAATTATTTGTAATCTAGTAAATCCGGTTGCTTTGGTTTCAGTGGTCAGAACAACCAATCCGTTTAAAAGCGAATACCTTACTTGTGCCATTGAGTGAAAAAGCGGCATATATGGCCATAAAAAAAGTTTGAGCGGTACGCGCCGCTCAATCGTGTGCTCAAGGACGACACTGTCCTTGGCGTCGTCCTTGAGGTCGTCCTAGAAGTCGTCCTAGAAGTCTAGGACGACCTTACTTGTCCCATTACGCGAGAAAGTGGCGTCGTTGTGCCCGAAAGATGGCCATAAAAATACGTCATCAAGCACGCGCTGCTCACGCTCACGCGCACGCTCACGTGCGGGAGCATGATGTCACCGCCGAAGCGCCGTGTGCAAAAGGAGTGCTTCGGACTTCATCTGTGCTCGTTGTGTGCTTCGTGCGATAGACTGTGAGGAGACCGCGTCTACATCCACGGCCTCGACATCGGCAGCAGCGCCTACATCTACGGCGGCTTCCGCAGGCAAACGTCGCCGCCCACGCAAATACGCCGCAGCCTCTTTAAGTGTCATCCTCTAGGCGTCGTTCTCGACGTCGTCCTAGACGTCCTCCTTAAGGTCGTCCTAGAGGTCGTCCTAGACGCCGTACTTGGCGTCGATCTCTAGGACGTCGTCCTCGACGTCGTCCCGTACGCCGTCCTAAACTTTAATAGTCGTAGCAACATTACTCGAAAACAACTATCCCGCGGGACTACGATGCGTTCGCTTTCCAATACGTAAGCAGTCTGGAGTGTCCTCCTGTAATTTTTGTAAAGACAGCCTACTGGAGTCACTCGCAAGGAGCCGAACAAAACTGAGGTTTGCGAAATGCGGAGGAAACCAGATAAGCCTCCACCGACGTTTAACCATTATACTTTGAGAATTTACGCCACAATTAATTTACTTCCGCACCTCAGATGGGGCGCAGTTTTTATTCTCAAGGCCAGGGGTCTCCGAACGTTTCGGCTAAGGGGTCGGATTTGGGATCCGTCGTGGTGTTGAAAACCGGAAAAAAGAATAAGACAATATAAACGATACTCAATCGATTGACCTAAATAAATATATAAATAGAAACAAAAACTAGAGCAAACATTTAGAAAAATGTATCGTGTATTAATACATATACTATATTTTTAAATTCAATAATGTTTCCAATTACTGAATTACAAAATGATTGTGACAAAAACTCAACAGGCATAAATGAAAGTGCATAGAAACTTTGGAAGATTCACACGGGGCAGAAGAATTTTGCGCACGATAGATCTGATAATATGCAACAGTTATGGCATAGGGCACTAAGCACGCAATACGCGAGAAAGCAAAATCAATTTAACATAGTTACACGGACATGAAACAGGGGGCTTTGAATAATAATGTTGGTGCATGACGACAATGTAGTAGAAATAATATGCCGACAGAACCGGTGTATTGATGCAGTTTTCGCTCATTTTTCCTGGTGCATTTTTGTTTACTGTATTGGTGCGCGTAATGACGCCCTCTGTATTGCGCGCGCTCTTTTTCGTTTTTTTTTTTAGTGTTGATAGCAGTGGGTTAGGCATTTCTGGAAAGACAGTGGTCATCCCAGGGCCAGCAGGAACAGCTCCAAGGGCCGGATGTGGCCAGCAGGCCTGGGTTTGGAGACACCCGCTCTAGGCGACTGATGTGTATACCTCTGGAATCCCAGTCGCCTAAAGGGCGCGAACTGCGCTTTATCAAGGGGGGGGGGGGGGGGGGGGGGGGGGGGGGGGGAGTCCAGTTCTTCTTATGTATAATTCTGTAAATAAAACATCGGTCGAAAATCTATGAGAAAAGCTTTTAGCCTTTCCACTTTGGTGAAGAAGGAAGACCAGCGAAGCTGTACTATGGCGGGAATTGAGTAATGGCCGGCCGCAAGTCGGCAAGCCAGAGTGGAAAGGCTCGAAAGGTTCCACCATCTATGAGCGACGGCGGGAACCAGAGTTTTGTGTCGACATTTATTTGAGGACGGACATGATCCTGGGGAAACTGGCCCTTAACAGCTCCGCTGTAAAAAAAAATAGAGAGAGAGAGAGAACGAGGCTTTGGCGTTGTCGGACTTCACGCGGAAGTCTACGCAGGACCGAAATTTTGGTGGTACTTTCCGCTCACTGCTGCAAATCATGTGGCGCTATACGCATGTTTAATTAATGTTACCAACCTCTGACGCATGTTTATCCGTTGAGATCCGAACCTTATCGGAGCCTTCTCGACTGCCTCAATAAAACGGGTGGCAACTTTAAAATCAAAACTTCGAAAAATGGCTTCGGTGTACAAATAAAAGTGAAACGTCATGACGCTCGTCTTTTTTTTCACTCGCTACCACCGGCTGATCCAATTGCCCACAGCGAATCGGTTGTGATCCTCATCATTTTTGTTTTCTGTGCGGTATTTGTGTGGCTACAATGGCGCACAATTGCGGCAATCCCCGTGGCACTGCACTTTCCAGATTGCTATATTGGTTCCATCGGATCCCAAGGTCGGTCGCTGTTGGACTTGGCGTGAAACGGGAGTCAAGTGCCCTACACGCGTCGGCAAGCAACTTTCTGCCTACACGAGTTTCGGTGTCTGCGGCATCACGACGCTTGCTACATCTGCCACATATCCTTCATTTGCCACGAAGGTGTCGAAACAGGGCTGCGCAGGAGTCGCTTGTCCCTCGTGGAATTCTTCCGTGCACATCCCGCGAGCGAAGGGTGACGAATGTCTGCTTGTCCGCTATGGTGCAATCAGCCTCTTTCCGATTGCAACCGCCGGCGATTGCGCCACGCAGTCTGGCTTCGAATGACTGCCCTCTGGTTCGCTGCGCACCATTTTTCGCGAGGGCCTAACTCGGTTACGGCCTCGCCAACGTGTAGGAAATATCCTGTTGCTGATTGATTTCCGGTTCTACGACCACGGGGTGGCTGTCACAACAGCGTACGTTACCTCGTCTTTATCTACCGATGCTTTTGTTTTGTTTTAATTTTTTCTGTAGGATGCGATGTTTGTGTGGGTGGGCTCGAGAGTACAACTATTCGTCTTTTTGTTCTCCCGGAAAATGTAAGTATGGACGGCGAAGAGCAAGAGACAGAGAGAGAGAGAGAAAAATTGACCGCATCTCCACGTGGTGAATGATGTTGATTGGGGCGAAGCTCTGGTGGTGCTTGTCTGCGTAGACGCTGAGCCGCAGCATGCCGAGCCTTTCGTTCGTTTTCATCCATGTCAGAAATAGAATGTGTGGTATGGAACGTGGTTATATACGCATTTGAGCATTTGACCGCAGCGCCCTCTCGTCTATAAACGTTGAGCCAATGCATGCAAATTTTAACGAGATTATATACGCATTTGACCGCAGCGCCCTCTCCTGTATAGACGTTGAGCGGCTACATGCAACGTTCTATCCATGACATCCCCATCTCTTGAGTTACTATCACATCTCGGAGCCCCCTACTCGTCCTGGAGTCGTGGCCGAGTGGTTAAGGCGATGGACTAGAAATCCATTGGGGTCTCCCCGCACACGTTCGAATGCTGTCGACTGCGCAAACATATTTTTCATCATTTTTTTCATCATTTTTTTCATCTTTTTTTTCATCTTCACTCATCATCATCATCATCGTCATCATCATGAGATTCACTCATCATAATCAGCAGCAGCAGCATCATCATCATCATGAGATTCACTCGTCATCATCATTACTTCATCATCATGAGAGCACCGGACGCCGGACTAACAGACGGACGGACGGACATGGCTAGCCCCTAAGGAGCTTCGCCCTAAAAAGTTTCGTTAATACCAAGTGGTTGGCAGAAAAATTCCAGGTTCATTGCCGCGTTCTGGCAATATGCGCCCTAGAGAACAAGGTGTGCGCATGATGTCATTGTTAGTGGATCGCCGACCCGCCCCAAGCGGCAAACAGGTGAACCTGTTGGCGTCGCCGCCTGCTACGCGCTCGTTGTGTGATGCTGCATGACGCGCTTGCGGTAACGCTGACGGAAGCTATAGGTGAGGCTGCGTGGATTGTAGCTTTTAAGAATAAATCGCTACTTATGTAACTCTGGTAAATAAATGTTAAAAAAAAAAGAAACACCCGATACAAAGGGTTCAGCCTCATCCGTCCATCCATTCATGCATACATACATCCATCTCCAAGTGATGACGTTTGGAGAGAAAATGCGTGCGCCTTGTCTTCTGCAGGTGGTATTCGTCCTGCACATAAACTGGGGCGACAGCCGAGACGCTGCCACGCAGTTTCACTGAAATTTTTAAATTCAACGGACAGTGTTCATGGGACAATGTGGCGTCACTAGACGCCGTGACATCACATGACGCTGCGACGTTACGTCACTACATAACATCACGGGATACTAAATTCCCGTTTAATTTTGCGACGATATGTTAAGGGGATCCACTGCGAAACACCGCCAAATTGACTAAAATGTTGCAACACCACAAAAAAAAAAAAAAAAACGATAGGGGGGAGGAATCGCCGGGTCCGACCTGCAAGAAAATTAACCATGTTTTTTGTTTTGTTTTTTTTGACCCGCGTGAATCGACAGTACGTCTCCGAACGCTGTAACCCCCTTAAAGTTCACTGTTGTGATAGTTGGCTATTTATTACGAAGTAAACGCGCAAAAGACCATAACGTGAAGGAACAATGTGACCGCGACATAACCAAGATTCCTTTGAATTAACCATGTGTCACGTGCCTTTAGGCTTGTAGGTGAATGCCTGGTTCTCATCCATGCTAGACCTGACCAACCTCACTTAACAACATTCAACTGCATTCATACTATTTTGGGGGGATCGGTGGCCGAGATTCCAATTCCAAACGCGGTAGCGAGCGCACGTGGAATGGAACGCTCCGCTGTGAGTCCGATGACGGCGGCTCCGAGCCGCGGTGATGCCATACGCGGCGATGTTTCAAATTACTACACAGTGATACTGCCTACCCTGCCGACAGGAGAAGCCATGAAATGCAACCTTGTGCTGCATGGTTACACCCGGGGGCGGCCATACGTGCTGAAGATTTCGTAGGGAGTTCACAGGTGGGAGTTCGAGAAGACGTAGCAGGACTTGGCGCGTTTCAAATGGGCACGTCTGGCTACTGAAGCTGCACACCATCTCCGCCGAAGAAAAGCTTCTGCGAGGGGGACCATGCCTGTGAAGGGGCGACCATGCCTGGTCATCGATCCAGAAAACGAGAGCTGAAGGTTGTGGTCGGTTTGCCTTGCTGCATACTCGACCCGGAGGAATAACACGGAGCCAACGGTTTCAACTACAAGAAACTACATTTAATGCAACCTTGTGCTGCATGCTTACACCCGGGGGCGGCCATACGTGCTGAAGATTTCCTAGGGATTTCACAGGTGGGAGTTCGAGAAGACGTAGCAGGACTTGGCGCGTTTCAAATGGGGCACGTCTGGCTACTGAAGCTGCACACCACCTCCGCCAAAGAAAAGCTTCTGCGAGGGGGGACCATGCCTGTGAAGGGGCGACCATGCCTGGTCATCGATCCAGAAAACGAGAGCTGAAGGTTGTGGTCCGTTTGCCTTGCTGCATACTCGACCCGGTGGAATAACACGGAGCCAACGGTTTCACTACAAGAAACTACATTTAATGGGACATGGACGAGACGATGAACATGGTTACCAGCGGCGCCTGAGTCCAGGCAGCGACTCCCTGTGCGCCGCCTCTGATCTGCCTTATCAAGGCGGCGCATCTGATGTGCGCGTGGCTGGCGTGACGTCACCGCCACGCGGGAAAAGTTCGGCACCTTTGCCTCGCAGTCGGGCAACTGGGCTGGGAAACCGCCAGGGTGCCCACACTCCCCCCCCCCCCCCCCCCCCCCCCCTCAATCTTCGTCCGGCATGTCGATGACGGAGACGTTGTTGTGGGCGTCAGGGGGTGGATGGCGCCGCTGGGCGGACTGACGCTGCAAGTCCGGCCGGCGCCTGCTGGACGAGCGCGATGGCCCGTTGGAGGTCGCGGCCGCCACGTTGGTTGACGCGCGCTATGCGTTCGGCGTCCTCTCTCTCCCCCGCTCCTTGGCCAAATGCTGCTCTTTCTGCAGCGGCTCGGTCAGCTCCAGCTTGTCGCTTGAGCTCCTTGCTCTTGATCAGGGCTCGGCTGGCGGCCACCTTGTTGCTCTGGACCGTCCCTGGCGCGCCGACGTCCTTGATGGCCCGGTCGACCATGAGACCAGCCGCCGTGTCGTTCCGACGGCGGGTGTGGTGACGGTGTTGTTCATGAGCCAGCTCCATAGAAAAACAGGGAAGCAGACGACATGGGGCTCAGTTGAGGGTTGAGCCTGACGTTATCTTCGCATCCCTTCCAGAAAGTTTGGAAAAACGGATCTGAGGTGGGCACACGATCTTCTCTCCCCTCTCTTGAAAAGGGGGCAGATCCGTGGAACTAGAAAGCTACCCCCAAAATGCGAGAGAGGCGAAGCCGATAGGGCTTGTTCCGTTGCGGCGGGGGTCAATGCTGCTGGGCTGCGGGTTTGCGACCGCACCGTGCCAGTTTTCACCAGCACTTGCAGGAGGAGACTGATGAAGATGGTTCGCTTGGGTGGTGATCTCCGTTGGGCCCCAGCTTACGATAGGGCACGGCTAATGACCTCCCACCTGTCGTGGCGAGCCCTGCCCGAAACCCCCACGGGCCCCGCTGTGACCTCCGGTGACCTCGCTTGGAGAGTTAGGCGAACATACGCTTATCCCGCACGGGAGATCACCATGCATGCCACGCCAACTCTCCTGGTTGACGTGGTGGGGAAGGGAGGTCTCGTTCGGACAGTCCACTTGCGTGGAGGCCTCGGGGCCCCGCCATGCGCATGCCGGTTCGAGCGCGTACTTGGCTGGTGGCGGCGGCACGTAGTTCCGCTCGGCATGAAGAGCTTCCTCGATGAGGCGGGCGCTCGAAGGGCGTGCGGGGCGCACGACGAAACAGTGGCACACATCGCTCTAGATTGTGAGAGTCTCCAGGTCACTCGACCACGGGACAGCGCTTCACTTCCTCGGATCCCCCCCCCCCCCCCCCCCCCCCCTCCGGCGATCGATGAGAAGTTGAGATGTTTTTTTTCTACCAACAAGGCAACCGCAGCAATCCTACGAAACAGGGCAGGAAGAGCATGATGACAAGCCTGCTACAGAGTCGAACGTGATCTCCATCGGTCTGTGCAAGCCTACACTGTAGAGGCGACCAAAAAGAAACTCGAGGACTGTCGGAAAAAGTCTCATATCAAGAGGCATTAAGACTCACACGGTCCCAGGCTTGGGCACGAACTCAGTTGGAATGCGCCCGCTCCAAAGAGAAAGAGCCGCAACATCGTCACCATCATCACCATCATCAGCATCGGACGCCAATTGGCCCCGTAAGTGATGACGTCACAACATGTCGCTCTTCTTCAAACAAACCGTTGTATAAGGCTGTTGTTATGAACAAATGCACGGAGGTTCGACCTGAGGTTAAACATTGTCTGGTAAAAAAGTAAATAACTTTTTGTAAGCAATGTGTTTTCTCAATATCTAATCATGAAGACTTTCTCTATCGTCTCAGTACCATAAAACAATGACAAAAACTATAAATATTACTGACTTCACAGCGCACAATTATAACACACACACTAGCATTTATGACAAACATACACACTGAGATATGTGTTTGTCCTAAATACAAGCGTTTGTGTGTGATGATTGTGCCCTGCGAAGTCAGTAATATGTTCAACCAATTCGTCCAAGTTGTAGTTTTGGCAAAAACTATAAAGTTTCACAACCGTTTTGGCCTTCCTATCAGACGACACGATGGCTTCGCGGGCTCAGTAGATCTTTCTGAGGGAGTACGCGACTGCGTTGAATGAAGTTTGGGACGATCGACGAAACTTCTATTCTCGGGGTCAGCTTTTTGGGGAATTTCAGAAGCGAAGAGTGCCGTGCACAACTTTGATCGACGCTCGATGTTCGTGATCGTGCGAACGCCTTCACATGAAGCTCGCTTCCGCAATATTTTAGAAGATGAAAATACTCTGAAGCACTGTAGAAATCACGTGCGACGACGGCGCGAAGTGTATTAATGTCGAAGTGCAGGCCAGCACACGTTTCAATGATTTTTGACAGTACAGTTGCTTCAGTGAACATTTGTGTGGTACAAACGAACTGTCCGTAAGAGAGTATATAACTTTCCCAATGTTATTGTCCAGCTCCTTTGCTGTTTGGGTTCTTACTTAGAACTAAGGAATCAGTAGGATAATTTTTCAGTGGGATGATTATAAGCAGGTACGAAACACACAGCTATATTGCCGCGTGCGAATGGCTGAGTCAGAAGCGTGCTCGACTCCCACGCCACTGGCTGGGGTTTGATCCCCGCCAACGCATGTCTTTTTGATCTTTCTCTTGTTTACAGTTCCAGATGACTTAAAAATCTTAGGCCAGATTCCCGAAACTTTCTTACGACAAAAAAAGTTCCTAAATCTATCTTACGACAAAGTTACGAACTTTTGAGCCTCCCCGAAGCAAAATGTTCGTAAGTTTTGCTTAAGTTACGGATTTCGTCGTAACTTACGCAAAACTTATGAAAATTTTGCTTCGGGAAGACTCAAAAGTTCGTAACTTTGTCGTAAGATAAATTTACGAACTTTTTTGCTGTAAAAACGTTTCGGGAATTTGGAATATTGTTGTTTGTCCGAGCTTGGAACCTTCTAGATACCCACGCGCTTACGAAAAGGAACTTCGCATGGCTGCTTGATGCTGCTGTCCTTCCGCCGCCGTCGAAGTATTCACGGTCTTTGTTACTTTATGTTTTTCGTCACAAGTTCGCCGCATTAAACATCCATTTTAAGTTTTATTATTCAAGTTTATGTTTTTATTCGTGACACTATTGCGAGCCTGAAAAACAAAGTTTGGAATCTCGAACCGCGTTAGAGCCAAAATGATTACTCCTTCAGTACAATGCACATCAAATGCAAAATAAAAAAGGGGCCTGACGCTGCTTTGATATCATATTCTAAACATATGCTTTTCTCGCTGTATTTTTAGCAGATCTTCACACGTGTGATAATTTTTGTCAGACAGTGTCCCGTATCGCACGCAAATACAATTTGCTTTCTTAAACCTGACGAGCTTTCTTAGGCCTGCCATGTGCCAAACAAATACAAAATCAAAATCTTATCATTGTTAGAAACGATTCAAACTGTTGCAGACGACATACTTCAGTCATTCCGTGTGTGTTCGTCAAGCGTCCGTCGTCTGCAATAGGCATCTCGAGACGTCTTGAGGACTGGATATTGTCGTCGCAAATATTTCAGAAAGAGCCGATTCTTGGGAAACTTCTGTCGTGGTAAGTGTGGAGTCTAGGCTTTCTATATCTATCCTTTATAGCCAGTTTAAATTCCAAGTTCAATTTTTGACCGATTGTTCTTTCGGGGGAAATTCCAGTCCCATGTATTCGTCCATAACAAAGCCCCTAGCAACGGTTTGCTTAGAGCAGTTACGTCACACTTAGGGGTCTTTTGCATACGCCGCGCCATAAAAGGCTCGTTTGCGTCGCTAGAAGCCCTCGTTTGTGATGGATTCTCTTCCCGGAATAATTGCCCCATGCATCCAGACTACCGCCATGACAAAACGGCAGACACACTGCTTTGTTCCCGCTGCTTTGAAAACAATAATCACTACCTATATTTTTGTAAATCCATGCTGATTTCAAAACGTTAATTACTATCAAACTTTTTATTACTTCATGTAAACAAAGTGTTATTAAAATGAATCTGTATTTCAATATTTTTGGTAGAAGACCAGCATGGTTTCCGATCACGGGCTTAAGCTGTACTAGTTGGTTCATTGCTTGCGATGTGCCAGCTAAACAAAGATTACACCACACACAAAAAAACATAATTCACACTGCTGAACTTGCCAATGTGAAGCAACACCACACGAAAGTGGACATTCTGGGAAGAAACAGAAACCAACTCGCAAGGGAATCGCTGGAGTTCCTTGCCATCAAGGACAAGGGGGAGGAATGAGTCAACTGCCTTTTCAGCTGCAATCCATCACAAGGAGGAAGCGTTCATGAGGGGAGCCGCGGCGTCCGGGCAGGAATAAAAAAAAGAAGATGAATGCAGAACCGCTTCATCCCAAAATATAAAATATGATTTATGCGATACAAAAGAGAGAGAAAAAAAAATTAAATACTCGAAAAGAGGAGAAGATAAAAAGGAACTTTAAACAGTTGCAAGTCCAGCTGTGTGAATGGTTTCCGACGCGGGTATTCAACAGTGACAAAGATTGTGCACACTTTTCCAGAATTTGCTACCGTAGTGGAAATACAATACAATACAATACAATACAATACAATACAATTTTATTTTTCGTCAAAGTGAATCTCGCTCAACACCCACATAAGCCGATGAGGCTTGTGCGTGGGACGCGACAGGTAAAAACCGATTCCTTCAATTGTGTAACACATTCTGTTTGAATATATTACGCCCTAGGCACTGTAACTCATACTATGAGTTAAAACGAATATAGATAGAAAGTTTTGATTAGGCACAGTCTATAAATATATAAAAATAACACAATAACAGGTGGAACTAACCCAATTTAGCAGTACAATTCTACAGCTTTCCCTCAGTTCATATCTACAAAAAAAAAACAAAAAAACTCAGGTTGCAATATATGCGTAGTCTGGGTCGAAGGAGAGGTCATTTTTAATCAATCCCATATGAATCATTAAATGAATTAAATGATGGCAGGTATCTTTTTTTTTTGTTTACTTCAAGAAGGTTTTTGACATCTTCACGCATCGTAAATTATTGTTTAATCATAAACAGGCACTAGAAAACGATTTTCTTTACGTTAGAATAACTCTTACCTTACGTACCGTCAGCAGTATGTGACTGTTGGGAAGGCAGAGTCTATAAAAAGGCCTGTTTTCTCAGTACTGTCCCGGGGCTCGGTACTCGGTCCTCTGCTTTTCTTGGTGTCTATTAATGATGTGCGGGTGGTCAAATCACTTAATTTTGTGTCGTTCTTTTGCTGACGATTGTTTTTTTTTATTTTCTGAAGTGTCCTCTACTGCCGATCAAGAATGTTTAAATAATAGTCCGCACATGGCATCTTTCGCAGTGCCAAAGTTGGCAAATTAATCTAAACATAAAGAAATGGGTTCAAATGACACTAGCACTAAGTAGGTCTCCACTTGTGTTTTGCTGTGTAATAAACTTTGTTTCAGTAAAAATAGTGACTTCATATGAGTATTTAGGTGTAATCTTTACGTAGAACTATGTTTTTATGCTCATTTTGTAAATACTATAGCGACTGCATCTTGTAAATTGTCGTTTTTACGAAGGAAGATGTGTCATTGTACGGCAGGAGCGAAGCTCGTGGCTTTCGCTCCTTTGACTCATCCACTATTAGAATATTCATTTATTTGATGGGACCCGCATCCTCAGACATACATTGTTCAATTGGAAGGCGTTTAGAAAAAGGCCCTTAGATTCATTTATAACGCATATGACAGGGAAACGTCCATGCCATATTTGTATGCCTCATCCGCATTACCAAAGCTATTATGTCAAAGGAAAGTCAAGAACTTTAAGTTTTAGAGCGCAGCTCTTAGGCGCCCGTTCCCGGCTTGAGCGGCGTCGGCGTCGGCGTAACCGCGCGGTGCATTATGGGATATGTCCCATAATGCACCGCGCGAGCCCACCCCCCCCCCGGGTCACGTGACCCCCCTCCCCCTGAGATCACGTGACCCCCCCCCCCCCCCCCGAGGTCACGTAACCCCCCCCCCCCCCCCGAGGTGCATTATGGGAAATTTCCCATAATGCACCGCGCGAGGCCCCCCCCCTCCCCGGGGTCACGTGACCTTGGGGGGGGGGGAGGACGGGTCACGTGACCCCTCAGGTCACGTGACCCCCCCCCCCCCCGAGTCCACGTGACCCCCCCCCCCCCGGAGGAGATTGAAGAATGAAAGCAGGAGGAGGAGGTGTATACCCTCCCCTGAGTACCCTTCCCCCTCCTCCTCAAGAGCTGCGCTCCAATTCGGCGTTACAGGGAGTTGTAAACGGCTTTCACTTTTTTTGTATAAACTAATACACGATACGATTTGGTCAAATTTTAACGACTATCTGAAATGCAATGACAGCCGTAAAACAAAGCGGAAGCACAAAAGTTTGCTTCACGTACGAGTTTCAATGTAAACAATACAGTTTAAATATTCATTTTTTCCCCTAGAACTGTGTGTGATTGGAATCACTTGCCTCAAAGTGTGACAAGTCTAGTTACACATGATTATTTCGCTAGAGTTTTAGATGATACTCTATATAAGTAAATATGAATAAAATAATCGTTGTTTTTCAATAATGTAATATGCGATATTTCTTATTGCATTTGTTACAAAGTCAGCCCTGTAACTGTACATGCAGCCATGCCTTGGCTCACAAGAGTTGGCATTCCCGAAATAAATAAATAATAAATATATAGATAAATAAATAGATATGTTTCAGTGTTATCACTCCGAGCAAACCCCTTTTTTTTTTCTTGTCAGTCATTAGCCGATTTACCTCTTTTTTTCTTACGGGCCCCGTTATAAAGGAACGTGAGATAAATCTGTTGTCCTCCCTCCAGTGGCAATTTTCACCTTTGAAAGCGCTTCGGCACCTCGGGAATATAGCGTCCACGCGCAGCTCGATCATGACGAAAGCATCGATAGGTGTATTCCTGTGTTACGTTAGCCACATGTCCGTAATCAACATAGTTTAACTTTTAAAAGTATTTTAAGGAGGGCCTATCGAAAGTGATGCTTACTCGCGGAGCAAGAAAGCACCAGAGTTGCAGCGAAAGCGGGCGGACGACGGATCTCGGTGCCGACAGCAGCACCACCGCCGCATCCTGAGCGACTGCTCCTTCTCTCCAGCCCGGTTCTCACACATCCCCTTCTAGCCGCCGTAAGAGAAGAGGGGAACTGGACCTATTGGGGACTTTTAGCAAATCGTTACCGTGTTCCGGGTACCGCACCACCGGAGTCTCTGAAGCATGCACTTAAGCGCACGCCCGTCGATCACTATATCACCCGGACGCGCACTTAGAAGGATATGCTTCAAAGGCTCCGGTTGTACCCGGAACACGATAAGGGTTTGCTAAAAGTCGCTATTGTTGGACCTGAGGCCCCTTGATGAAGGCGTTTTCTACAAGTACCGTCAACTATTGATGTGGAAATGCGCAGCACACGTGCCACGAGCGGGTGCTCCGCCGCTATTCGCGTCCAAGGGCTGCTGATTTCAGTGCTGCGCCGCCATTTGCTTCCAAGGGCCGCCGGAGACACGGGTCTCATGCACTGGCGCATCTGACGCTACTTGCAAGACAAACGCAAACAGATCGATGAGCTTAAATTCAACCTGGTCGTATCGAGAGATGAGAAAGCCTTATGTGTTGTTTTGTCCGTCCATGTTTTATTCTTTCTAGTATTTAACTTTATCGCCAATCCGCTCATCAAAAGTATTGAAGAGTACCATTCGACGCATTTGAAACACAAACTCGCTTTATTTTTATGTATTTTCTCTATTTTTCTTCTTCTGCACACTGTAGTGCTGTTTTCCGTTAAACTTTGTCAGAAATTAGAGCTCGGAACCCCCCCCCCCCCCCCCTTTCTTCCTATTTTTTCTCCCGCTGTCTTTCGACGTATGTCAGAATTTACACATCTTAACGGTCCTTCCGATGACCGCCATTGTAGCCGAGAGACAGACAGATTGAACTCGTATAGCACGTGGGAGCCGTGAGTTATTTACAACCTGTCACGCAAGGAAGTTGAAAGAGGTTTAAGCTGAGCTAATTGGTTCATACTTCAGGTGAAGCCAGCTGAACTAGAATAAACATACACACAAAGAAAGGACCATACACACCGCTGGACTAACAACTGACTTCTCTTATGTTCCTCCTCTTCTACTACGAAACCCAGACGAGGTTAATATTCTCGTTTCTTATTCTTTTTTCTTTCTTGCGCTGCACGAGAAAGAAAAAATGTTCCTTCGGGGTTAAATATTCGGTGAAGTAGGAAGATGGGCAGGGAGTTCCCGAGAAAAGAAAACCGTTTTTTTTTTTTTTCGGCTCGGGTAAATAAATTAAACATCGCAGAAATCTCAAACTGCGTGAAAATGCTACGCTATCGGTTGGTGTAGAACGCGAAAGTTTAATAATATTGCGCTGCCTGAAAAAAAAATATAAATGAGAAAGACGAAGTTTCTGTATGAGACGATGTCCACCTAAGCCTAATATCGTCAAAACAAGAACTGACGTTGTGGACGCTTGTGGAATTCATATCGGTGAAAACCAATTTTCAGGAAGAAGCAAGGTATTGTTTTCTTTCTTGCTGACAAATGTTTTCGCTAAAATATATGACACAGACGCACACAATGCCATTTTTTTGTTTGATTTATCTTAGGCTTAGGTGGACGTCGGCTCATCGAGCAATCTTGTTTTTATCACTTATCATTTTTATTCAGATGATGTCATGTTCTCAAACGTTCGCGTTTTATCCCAAACGCTGGCGTCACATTCTCACGGAGTTTGAGCTTTCTGCGATGCATAGTTTATTTTGCCCGGGGCGAAAATCTCGAGAACTTGCTCTATATCAACCATGTTGTAACCGCGTTGTAACTGAGTTCGTCGCTGGAGGCGCGGTTCAGCGGCGGCGGAAGTCAGATGATTGCTGGTATATATCGTCGATTACACGCGTCGCCAGTGTTTCTTGGCTGCTATTTGTGACAGTGAGGGTTAGCTTTTGCATTAATGCACCTAATCTGGATGGATGGGTCGCTCCACACTCGCTGTGACATATCTGCATATCATTTCATTTATTTGACTTTTATAGCGCCCTTTCGGGACTTCGCATAAGAGGGAACAAACATCAATGTATTTAAACTTTGCATTAGGAAAGCACTGAAAATAACGAAGGTTAGGTTGTTTACATACTAATGTAGAGAGTGCCAAGTGCGACTCGGAATTTGATGGGCTCCTGTGTGGTTACAATATCGTCGCGAAGTGAGTTCCACTGAAACATTAACAACTCTGATGAAGAAAATTTGAAGAGGTTAATCCCAAGAGTGGTGAGGTGAAGTTTTTGTGCGTCGTCTGTACGTGACGGGATACGTCTGTCGGCTCTACAATATTTATCTTTCTTTGAAGGTGAATGATAGAACAACTGATGTATGGCAACCAACCGCTCTGTTTTACGTCGGTCTGCAAGAAGAGAAGTGTTATTTTGATATTTTATTGATGTGACACTTGTACGGGCGTAATTTCGGAGGATGAAGCGAGTGGCTTGATTTTGCTCAGCTTCTAGCTTGTCAATTAGGTAGGACTAATGTGGACTCCAGATGGCAGATGCGTATTCAAGCTTCGGTCGAATGAGAGTCGAGTATGCGATCAATTTTGTTTTTCGTGATGCCAGATATAGATGTCGCCTTAGAGAACCTAGGGTGTGTGCTTTTCACATGTACACTTTGCTGAAATAAAGTATACCTAAACACCGTCACTGGTTACTTCTTCAAAAAAGCAATGAAAATACGTCCTAAAAAGTAAGTAGGTCATTACTTCGATACCGAAAAAGGTAACCAGATACATATAACGAGCTACTTTAAACGCGTTATGTAGACGTTTGCATATATTTTCAGTCGTAAAAGTAAAAAAAAAATGTTTTTTTTTTACAAAGGCGATTTATAAAGACGATTTATAAAGACATAAGTGGCATGACGACACACTTTTGGTGCTGGTTGATTATAGCTTTGGCTGCATTCGCTGCATTCGAATTCAGTGTGAAACGGAGTATAGGGATATCTTTTTCCAGACGACTTCGCGTCGCCGGGATTTAAGGGTATAGTAGGATGTGAGCCATAGCACCGGGCATAAAAGGGGCCGCGCTTACCCAGTGCGATTGACCGATGTTCCATACGGATGCCAGCGTACAGGGTGCGAGTGATGAGGGCGTAGACGAAGACCATGATGAGCAGCGGCAGCACGAGCAGCACGGAGTCCAGGTAGAGGTTGAAGCCCTTCTCCGCCACGTCGCTGGGCCACAACTCGCGGCACTTGTGCCGGCCTGAAAAAAAGGGAAGACCGAGGGACCTTGTGCTGAGCCCTTTTTAAAGCACCCGGACATCCTTTGGTCTTTCAAACGTGTGTCTTCCTTGAAAAGCCACATCCCCTTTAAGTATCTATAGCGGCTTGCAATACGAGATCTGTATGAGAGGCTCCACCCACGAGAAGCAAAGCTCCGTCAACACACAAAAAAAGAAAGAGGCTGCTCGGCCAGCGGCTTTTTTCTGGCTGTCAGTGGCAGTTACCAAACATTTATATTCTGACAATTCCATTGAATATGCAATGTTACCTTTCAAGCCACTGTATGTGGTTGTGGAACCAGATGTTTCCTGGTTTCCCAATTTGTGACGACAGGAAAACGTTGAGGGTTTTATTAAGTAGACCATATTTCAATTCGATTGATGTCGATTATAAAAGATTTTTTTTGGCTCATTACCATGTTTGTGCAACTATTTCGGTAATACAAAAAGTGCTAAATCGAATCACGGCCCTACAACTCGCAAGAATTAAATTAAACTGTATAAGAATAAAGGCTACGTTGTTTAGATCTCGTAATGAAATGATAGATGTTCTTCCTTGTTTGTTATAAACAACGAAGAAATAGAGTTTGTATTCCAGATTAAAATATTCGGTATGTGTTTCTCACAGGATATGAGCTGGAGTGCTCACATCGACTATTTACAAACAAAGCTATAAAGAACTTTGGCCTACAAACACAAATAAAATACATATTTTCTATTTAAATCAAATTAACAATTTCTATTTCGTTAACTTGTTTCCATCTTAATTATTATAAACTTGTATGAGGCACCAAGACCAAAAAAACCTTACTAAATTGCATCTCTTACAAAATAGGGCAGTTCGCGCCATTGCTTGGGTGCCATTTTCTTCATCCCACCGAGTCCATATTTAGATCACTTAAAACACAGTCCAATAGATGGATATTTCCAAGCTTTCGTCGACATACCGACGGTGTCTTTAGCACCACATTGATAATTTCATCCAGTTAGCTAACCTAAAACATCGCACCATTTCGCGTAGCCTAAGACACAATGAGCCATGGACGATTCACCCATCCTGTGCTAACCACCCTGATCGAATGCTTAATTTCGTCTGTTCACCATGCTAAATAGTTTATGTAAAAAAGAGAATCAACATATATGCACTATCACGTAAAGGCTGATTAAATGTTATACTTTCAATGTGACGCTTGTGTAGTGATATTATTATTCTGTGCAGTACAATTTGGTTCTTTTATGGCGTTGATATTTTGCTATGTTATATATCTATATATATGTGTTATCTGATATTATATCCTCTGTTTTTTTATATTTTCCTATATAAAAATGTGCTTTTATGCTTCGTTTGTATTATATATATGTAGTTGCTTCGAACTTTTTTTTCTCACTTATCTTAATTTTTGCTGTTGCGATCTGCGGGGTAGGGAGGGGGCTGGAACATTTGTCAAGTTGCTTTTTAGCAGATTTTTGTACCAGTCCCCTTGTAAAACTATGTGACAGCAAATAAACTTGATTTAAATGATTGACGATATTGAATTCATTTTGTTTACTTCCATATTAGGAGGTTAGATTGAAAAATATCCAGAATCGCCAATAGGGGACTTGTTTTCCGAAGTATTTTTATGTCGCTGTGTTGGCAACCCGTTCGTTTGAAATGGCAACAAATGTCAGATTGATATCTAAAAAGTATGGCTTTTACAAGCATTCTAGTCGAGCAACCACGAACATTTTCAATGATGAAAAAATACAAAATACGAGCGGTCAACATTTTTTTATTTTTTTTTTATTTCGAGAGAAAAACTGCGACGGAAATCAAGTCCAGGTTGAATTCTGTTCTTGGAGACACGTCGCCTTCGATTTCCACCGCGAGTTTTTTTGGTTTCTGAATTCAAGTGTGGTAGTATGGACACAAGTGATGAACCACGTTCAGGGCGTACAAAAACAACTACCACACCAGAAATTATGGATAAAATCCATGACCATGGTTTTGGAAAGCCGCCGCATAAAAGTGTGTGAAATAGAGGAAGCGGTGGGTATCTCTTCTGAACGAGTGTTTAATATTTTACGCAATAAATTTGTATTAAAGAAACTTTCCGCAAGATAGGTGCTGCATTTGCTCAATCCGGAGCAAAAACGCGTTCGAGCCCGAACGGCAGCCGACAGTTTGCGTGTGTTTCAGGCTAATCCAACGAATTTCAAGCGACAATATGTAACTATAGACGAGACCTGGGTCCATTCTTACACACCAGAAAGAAAAAGGCAGACGAAGCAGTAAACATGGCCCGGTGAATCAGCTCCAAAGAAGGCAAAGACCATTCAGTTGGCTGGCAAGGTGATGACATCCGTTTTGGGGACGGAAAATTAATTTTGCTCATTCAACATCTTCAAAAAGGAAACAATGTTACTGGTCAATACTGCATAACAATTCTAAACAAGCTGAAAGAAGTAATTGAAGAAAAACACCCGGGAATGGTAAAAAAAAAAAAAAAAACAGGTGTTGTTTCATCACGGCAATGCACCAGCCAGTTCAAGTGCAGTCGCTCATCAAAAACTGACAGAACTGAAGTTGAAAATCCTTCCGCAACCTGATTTGGCTCCTTCGGACTTTCACCTATTCCCGAAACTCAAAGCCTTACTGGCTCGAAAGAGATTTCTGTCGAATGAAGAGGTGGTGGAAGCTGTGAAGGGATATTTTTGGGATCTTGAAGAAAGTCACTTCCGGGAGAAAATCGAAAAGCTGGAGAAGCGCTGGACCAAGTGTGTCGAGTTTCGGGGGATTATGTCGAAAAATAAAGTATAACTTGAATCCGATTTTCTATACTGTTTCCTCTTTCACTCCGGAAACGTTTCCAGGTACCCTCGTACAAATGGGCGATAGAGGCCGGGAAAACTGTGCAGACACTTGGGCTCTTGGGCACGGAGTCCCCTGCAGATCTCGTGTTGCAACAGACTACTAGGGACGCCTTAGTGGACCTACACTAACTTAACTCCCCAAAGTTCCTTCGCATACAAAATTGCTTTTGATTGAAGAAATACTTCAAAACTACGCGAGCTGACTGAAGTCGAACAAATTAAGCGAGAGACTCTGACAGTCTTTGGCTCGCTACGCTTGTTTTCTCATGCTGGCACATCAGGGAAGATCTGCACATCAGGGCAGAATATTTTCTTAGTACCCCAGTTTAAAAAATTACCACCTCGGAAGTGTGACCGAGTCGCGGTGACCAGACAGCCGGAAAAAAAGTTTTAATTGTGATAACATCTATTGTGTTAACTATACTAAAAGTAATTTTTTTTCATTCATTTATTATTCCCTCAGGGCCCGAAGGCATTACAGAGGGGAGTGGGCGGTTAACACATAAAAGTAACATAGTTAAACAAGGCAAAAAAAAAAAAAAACACACACACAAGCACACACAAAAAAAAACACGCGCTACGGAACATCTGTTAAAAAGTTGGTAATGCCATTTTTAAAATCAACTGTGTTAGTTATCGAGACTATATGTGCGGGAAGGCGATTCCAATCAATGGAGGTTTGGGGTAGAAAAGAGGCATTAAATGTGGATGTGCTGCAATGGGGAATCCCTACCTTTAGGTCATGGTCTACACGTGATGATATGTACGATGGTTCTAAAAACAATGCTTGACGGAGAGCGGGGTTAGAGTAATAAATCTTGTGAAATAAACATAGACGAGATATTTTTCTTCGGAAAGAGAGATCAGGCAAGGAGAGGGACGATTTCATGGAGGTTACACTGGCTGTACGATGATAGTTCGAAAGTATGAAACGGGCAGAACGATTCTGAATAGATTCGACAGCTGATGCAAGGGTGATACCGGGGCTCCAGATAGAAGCTGCATATTCAAGTTTAGGACGAACTAGGGTTTTATAGAGGAGAAGTTTTAACGAAAGGGGAGCAAGCGAAAAGTTACGTTTGAGATAGCCCAAAAGCCTATTTGCCTTGTTAGTGACATATTGGACGTGGATATTCCAGGAGAGGTCGTTGGTTATGTGAATGCCGAGATATTTATAGGAGGACACAGAAACTAGAGTAGAATTGTTGATAGAGTAGGAAGGACAAGTGTTGTTATGACGAGATACTCTCATAGATGTACATTTAGTGATGTTAAGCTCCATGAGCGATTCCTTGCACCATTTGCAGATGTTGTTAATATCAATCTGAAGGGCGGAAATGTCAGAGTCGTTAACTATCTCTTTATAAATTACACAATCGTCAGCGAATAGACTAATAGAGGAAGAAACATGCACAGGAAGGTCATTTATATAAATAAGAAATAAGAGTGGTCCGAGTACGGAGCCCTGAGGGACACCGGAGTTAACAGGTGAGGGCGAAGAATTAGTGCCATTAGTTCGAACAAATTGAAAGCGATTCGTTAGGAATGATTTTATCCATGTGAGGACATTGGGATCTATGTTAAGGTTACTAAGTTTATGAAGAAGTAGCTGGTGAGAAACCTTGTCAAAAGCTTTTGAGAAATCCAGGAATATGCAGTCAGTCGTAGAACCCCGGTCTAGAGTGAGGTGAAGATGATGAGTTAAAGTTAGTAGTTGGGTATCACAGGAATAAAACTTTCGAAAACCATGTTGAGCTGTGTTGAAAAAAGAGTTGGAGTCAAGAAAATTAACAAGATGTGAATATATTACGTGTTCAAGAATTTTGCAAGGGATGCTCGTTAGAGAGATCGGGCGGAAATTAATAGAATTATGTTTATCGCCGCCTTTATGAATTGGAATCGAATGGTTATTGGAAATATTTTTTGTAAAAAGTAATAAGTTGTCATTAGAAGTGTGGGAAGTTATTTTGCTTAGAGCCAGTAATTTGCTGTAATACGAATGCTCCTTGACTATATCCCCCTTATGGAAAAAGCCGGCAAACACTTCCAGTGACATTCGGTGGAAACGGTTTAATTTCTACTCATTTTCACAAGAAACCAGCGTAGTTGACCAGTTTTTTGGTGGAAATATTACCGGCCGCCACTTTTAGTTACCAGATTTCGGTGGACGTTTTACCGGAGCCACTTTCGGTTAAAATCCGGCAAAAACTTTCAGTGACATTCGGTGGAACCTGGTTAATTTCCACTCATTTTCACCAGAAACCAGCGTAGTTTACCAGTCTTTGGTGGAAAGATTACCGGCAGCTACTTTCGCTGGAAGTTTTACCAGAACCACTTTTGATTATCTGTCGCTTGAATCCATCGGAAGCCACTCTCGTTTGCCGGACACCGAACTTCACTGGAAGCCGACGCAAGAGGAACGGCTGAAGGCAAGGAAGCCAAGACGAGCAGGGGGACTGAGTTTGTAATGGTGGCCGCCAATGCAGTGGCATTCTCTTGAGTGCGTGTTTTAGTTCGAGACGACGTTGCAATCCTGCAAGAGTGCGTGCAGCGAACTGTTTTGACGATCCAAAAAGGTGGGCAGCGATCACCGGCAACTTGCTATTTGAGACAGGCTAAAGTCTGGGCCAGAGCAGGTACGAGACCACTCGGGCGGCATTCTCGTGAGTGCGAGTTTTAGCTCGGGACGAAGTTGCAATCCTCAAGAAGTGCGTGCAGCGAAGTGTTTTGACGACCCAAAAAGGTGGGCAGTTTCACCCGTTTTCATCCGAAACCAGTTTACCTGTCTTTGCTAGATTATTTGCCGGCTAACAGATTTCGCTGGAATTTCAACGGCATCGGGTTTCCAGATTTCGCTGGAATGTCACCGGCAGCCACTTTCGTTTACCTTGCAGACGACCTGGTTTTGCTAGAAATCTTACCCGAAACGGGTGACTCGCTTCCCTGTTTACCGAACTTCACTCGAAGCCGACGCGAGGGGTGGGGGGAGCCGAGACGAGCAGGGGACTAGGTGTGTAATTATGGCGCCTAGAACGCACCAAGGACGAGTCCCCACTCACCCTCTCTCCCTCGCATTGGGTTCGTGGGGAAAATGTGAGAGGGTTGTTTTGATGACTTTTTTTTTAAGAAAACCGTTTTTTTTTTTTTTTTTTTTTGTCTGTCAACGAGCAACGGCCGGCCAGGAACGGACGCTCAGTCTCGGTTTCTCATTACATCTTTGCGACCTGTATCTTCCAAAGCAGCTGGGTGTGCAGATGAAAAGAAAATATTTTTCAGTGACCTGTTTCTTACTCCTCTTTATCCGTCCGGCTTCAGAAGCATCCAGCGAGCGAAAAAGAGTGTGCCCAAGATTTCTCAATGTCGGCGGATGTTCGTTTCGCGCGTTCGTTGTTTTTGCTAAGCGTGCTACTGACAGTGTGTATGTGTCCGCCTGGTGTACCCGCGGCGACGACATCAGGGACGACATCGTGACTGTGCCCGTAATTTCTCAATGGCGGCGGATGTTCGTTCCCCGCGTTCGTAGTTTTCGCTAAGCGTGCTACTGACAGTGTGTATTTGTCCGCCTGGTGCACCCGCGGCGACGGCATCAGAAACGACATCGTGAGTGTGCCCGTGATATCTCAACGGCGGCGGATGTTCGTTCCCCGCGGTCTTGGTTTTTGCTAAGCGTGCTACTGACAGTGTGTATATGTCCGCCTGGTGCACCCGCGGCGACATCAGGGACGACATCGTGATCTGTGCTCATGATTTCTCAACGGCGGCGGATGTTCGTTCCGCGCGTTCGTGGTTTTCGCTAAACATGCTACTGACAGTCGGTGTGTGTGTCCGTGTGGTGCACCTGCTCGGTTTTATTAGTTGAACTACCGTACGTCTAGGAATTTACCCAGCGGCATTGTGAGTACCTTGAGAGATATCTTTTGCGACAAAGAACACGGTTGTTCCTATTTGGTCTGATTGTATTTGTCTACAGCTGCGCAAATTGTTTCATTGATATCGACCCTGTTAAATAAATACATGGAACCTATAGCTTATGATTATCAGCATCTGATAATCATATTCCACCCACGGTTCACAGGCTTCTTCCTAAGTGCCTTCCGTTGACGTCCGAAAGAAAAATAAAACCACGGTAAGTATCGGTGAATTGCGGCTTTACTGGAAGTGAAAAGGTCCCATAATCCAGTAATATAGATTTTTTACTGGAAATGCAATACCGGTAAAAAACTGGTGACAGTCTGGTAAAAACGTCCGGTGACATTCCGATAAAAAATCCGGTGACATTTTGGTAAATTTCGGCTTTACCGGAAGAGAAAAGAGTCCCTAATCCAGTAAAATATTAGGTTACTGGAAAGGATATTCCGGTATAGATAAAAACTGGTAGCACAATGCGGGATTTCTTATAGATGATTCTAACCGGAGACGACGGACGATAAGGGAACAAGGGACAAACACGCTTTTCTCAGCCTTTATTAACCGTGTTATTTCCGGTATTTTTATTCGGAAACCATATTCATTAGGGATGAAGAAGAAAACAGCATCCTCCGAGGCCTTCTCTTTCTTATGCTTTTCAGGCCAAGCTTAAAAAAGTCGACTCCGAAATTGCTGCTTTTAGCCCTTACTATCTCTAGTCTGATTATTTTGTCCAGTTTCTCATTTTGATGCCAGATACAAAAACATAAATAGGAAGCAACGACAGTGGAACCTGCGTTGATTTTTCACGAAACACTAACAATGCCAACCTTCGCGGCATTCGCAACAAGAGTAACGCCGCCACCCGATCTTTTTCATTGTGGGGCCACATTGTCCATTTTTGTGCAGCAGCAGCTGCAACCTGATCCCGGACTAAGCACGCTCCCATTCTGCTGGCTAAACGCATGAACTTCCATTACGCCTTCCCTGCCTTTCAATATTCCTGTTCTTGAAAACCATTTTGTTGCCCTAGCTGCTTCGTGCGGATCGAATGACGCACTCCGTATGGTTGTGTCTCATAATAAATACATACTCACCAAAAGAAAATGGAAAGTCGCGCTGGCAAGTAAGCCGGTATATCGAGGGTTCTCTTAACAGAAAATGCATTTTTCGGCTCGCCTTACCGGTTTCCTGTGACAAGCAAAAGTGCAACTCGAAAACGTACGCTGCCCGTCCTTCTACCTTTTGCATTTACCTCCGAACGAACCGCGACCTTTAACTTGGGACTCGGAATATGCAAATCCTAAACAAACTTTTTAGAGAAAAAATGCCCCACCGGTACCTACGCAGCGGGAATGTCATGCAGCCGCAGACCCAAAAACGCACTCTGTGAGCGCAACGGGATTGTTTTCTGGCACCACGCTGCATGTTGCTTGTTATGTATTTATCTTCTCTTTTTTTTTGTTCATCGTCCTTTGTCAAAGGCTCCCGAGTCTCCTACAGGGTACGATTATTTGCTGTCCTGTTAAGACTGGTTTACAGATTTCCGTTTGAGTGTCCATGCTCCAGTGCGTTGTGCTCGCTTGCAACAAAGAACCGCTTACCACTAGAAAACAAATTCATTAGCTTTAGCCCTGGAATTTTCCGACCGGCGTCTAATTGTAGTCTGAAAGTTTTTAAATATTTGAAGAGGTCAAATATGCAGGCTATACACGAGAAAAGGTCGCTGATAGCGAGCCCTCTGTGAAAAAATGCGGCTTAAAAAATTATATAAAAAAAAAAAACGTGTGTACACAGGTTGGAAGAGTTTCAGGACTACCTGATGGATTTCTCTCAGTATATTTTCTGAACGTACGCGATTACAAGGGCCCACAACGCACTCGATCAAACGCGAATGTTTAAAGCAACACTTACCGAACTAGCTTAGAGAACTGAAAACAAATTTTTGTGGCCTTGCGTGATATTTTGCCTTTCAACATTCGAAAGAAAACCGCCAGGAAAAACCGGTCGTTTCGTATCGGGTAGTTCAAACTTCCTTAAGAAAATTTAAACAAAAGATAAAAAACGTTCTTACGTTATTAAAGGTTCTGGTGTTGGTAAGCAGAGCGGTGGCGTCGGGGTCAGTCTTTTCGCACGGCGTATACACCGACGTCGTCTGCTAGTCCAGCTGTGGCTGTTTTATCTCATCCGTTGCGTTCTAAACGTGTTGTTTAGAATGCAACGGATTTGTTCATTCTTTCCCTTAGTGTTACAGGAGGCTTAAGCATTCCGGTATAAATTTCACGTATTCTACTTCCTTTTGTGAATTTTGTTAAATTAATAATAGAACTTGACAGTTTGAGGTAATAAGACCTACGTTCTTATATTTTTATAAAACAATATTAAATTATTCTATTTACTCAAAGACGCCAGATTGCTAAAGCAAAATTGGGTTGACACACTTTCGTTTGCTAGGCAAATAAAAATGCGACTATTAGTCATATCTGAATATTTTAATAGTGCATGTATAAAACTACAATCCACACGCGCTAATACGACCACATTCACATCCAAGCGTTTTATGTTATTGTAAATTACTTACATTGAGTGGAAATTATAATGACATAGAAATAGGTAAGATTCGAATCGGGGCTCCCGAATTGAAAATATTCATGGGTGCGAGGTCAGTTTCCAAAATGCTTAGTCATAAAACCAACAGAAAATAACCTTGAAAATAATACAAAGAAGCAAATATGCGTTAAGAGGGACGTAAAAACTGGCAAAAAGCAAAAACAAAAGAACTTCATTGACAAATAAAATTCCCAACGTCGGCTGAAAGCTGAAGCTCAATTTTGCTTCTTTCAATAAAGCTGACGAGGGTAGAAAGTTGGGCAAGTTGGTGATTCATAATGTTTAAAAAGCGCAACAAGACCACGGACACAGAAGAAGACACAGTCTGTGTCTTCTGTGTCTGTCGTCTTGTTGCGCTTTTTAATCATTCTTTCAATATTTCGGCATGTTTACGCTATTGTGCCGCGCCGCAGACGGCGCCACACGGCAACGTTGAGTAAGGTCCCCATATACTGAAAGGTAAAGCGATTCCTCCTCTCCCCACGTTTTCCTCCTTTCCATCGAGGGCAATCCTCCTTGCCCTCCTTCCGCGCCACGCCCCCCGCCGCCATGTCTGGGCGAGGCCTAGAAAGTACTGGTTGGCTATTGCATACGGCGCACTAGTTTTTTTGGTTTTTTTTTTTTTCGAATATAAAGGCAGTTTTGTCTTATAACGTGAAGAAGCTAGCGTTTGTGTGCCTTTATTGAAGTCGGAAAGCACGAGAAGACGTCTCGATCGGCAAATGTAATAACGCGAGAAGAGTTGGACTGGCTTGGGTGAGATTACAATTGCTTTCTCCAATTCCGCTGAACGCAGACCATTTAAAAAAAATAACAATGTCGTTTAGAGTGTTTTGGGACATCGGAATGCGCTGCAAAACTATATTGTGTTTACCCGTTTATTGCAGCAAGAGCTGAGAGCATGCACACGATAGAATGCACTTCTCCCTGCGTGTAGAGTTTCGTATATGGGCAAGTACCTGCGTTGCTAGCACTTTGAGCGTGGATTGGGCACGCACCCACAATGCTTAGTGTACGCTCTACTGAAACTTTTTAGTATCTTGAACGAAGTGCATTTGCAGACTCGGCATCATTCGAGTTAGGCAAATAAAAGACACCACAACGCGTGCAAAACGAGTACTTTTCGGTAACTTTTAGCATTACCGATCGTTTTTGCCGAACCAGCAGCTTGGTTTACTTCGTACACATTTTATAAACGTCGAATACTACCTGCAACTGTACACATGCGCACGGAGGACTGTGCGAGGTCTGCTATTTACGCTCGTCGTGCGTATAACTACCCTTCAAATACACACACTTGTTTTCCCTCAGTTAAAAAAAAAAAAGTAATAGCGCGTGCTTGGTCGCCTTGCCAACAGGTTTATAATTTATCCCATTTATTAGCGAGGCCCTCTTTCTTAATTACTGTGTTGCAAGATATTGTCTTGACGTTCTCACGCGCAAGGTGCGCCCTTGAGTTCACTTGCAAAGTGCATAAGCTTGGCCGCAGATCCGCGGGCATACGTCTTACTCCATGAGTTACAAATGAGGACAAAGAGATCCTTCAGAAAATCCCTCAAAAGGTAAGAGCGCTTTTAGAGCGCAGCTCTTGCGCGCCCGTTTCCGGCTTGAGCGGCGTCGCCGTCGGCGTCGGCGTAACCGCGCGGTGCATTATGGGAAACGTCCCATAATGCACCTCACCGAAACGTCACGCGACGTTTTGGCGCGGTGCCGAAACGTCGCGTCACTACGCGCGTTTCGCGCGTGAAAGAAGGAGGAGGGGAGGAGGAGAGGCTACGGATAAGGAGGAGGGGCATACCCTCCCCCTCAGTGCCCTCCCCTCCTCCTCCTCCTCAAGAGCTGCGCTCTAAATCGGCGTTACGGGTAATTGTAAACGTCTTTCATTTTTTCGTCAATAAATGATGCTTCATTAATCACAGAGGACAAATCACATAAAAAGGTGAAGAAAACAAATAGTTATTGCTACAAGGCAAATTATGTCTCTGGCCTAATTGCCCTTTCAAGAAACACTCTTGCTCAAGTATAAAGACTCCCCCCCCCCCCAAAAAAAAAGAAAAAATAACTATTGCACATTTTTTATCATACACAACTCCCTACACACAAAACATACGAAGTACAGCAAAACGACCCCTTTTGTTCAGGATTTCGTCATAGATTATACTGTTCTGCTGTGGCTGAAAATCCGAAACAAGCTTTTTTTTCGATCACACACAAATCTATAAAAAACAGCGGTACAAAAAAAAAAAAAAACTGGAAACGAAACATTTATTGCTCATTTGTGACTGCATTTCTCATTGTAATGCTCCTGCTACCAAATTTCCTGGATGCCAATCACTTGTGGTCCACTTCGACATCGTGTTTCTTCACAAGAATGTGCATCCTTGTCGCAGAAACAACGTGACAACCTTTTTGTGTACTTCGTGGCATGTCAGAAAGGCATTGGCAGCAAACAACGAGCTCAGCACTGTTTCGTTTAGACCTGTCAGGCTCACTTTGTTGCTCAGAAGGTCGCATTCATTTTTTCCTGAAATACGGTAATTTAGTTCCGTGTTTGCTTGGCCGATAGCGAAAATATGTTGCACAACGAAAGCGCGAGCTGCTCGAGCGTTTGTGACTCTCCTTTCACTGGCGCAATATGCTCGCGATATCATTAAAACCCTCTCTATTTTTATGTGGCACCCCAGTCTCTCATGAAAGACCGACCTACGGAACCATTTTCCGCAAGGTAGGAAAACGCCCCTCGGGCACTTCTCTTCTCACCCTCTCCCAAAAGTCACGTGATGCCAGGGGCTTCTTTCGTGTCGGCTTTTCCTGTAGGGATAATCCTCAAAAGCGAAAAATGAGCGGCTAGCTGCGAGCGCGACACCGACCTTGAGACTTCCAGGTGCCTTCTCCTCGTTTACGCGGGCTCGCTCAATCCGCGAAACTAAGAAAGTCAGCGCGGCCAAAGACTCTCTTCTTTTTTCTTTTTTTTTTTAATGAGCTGCATTGCAGGCCTGACGCCGCTCGGTCGGAGGAAATCGAGAGGCCGAGATATGCTTGTGTCGTTCCAGCAGCCGCCCTCTGGCATTGCGCGGCTGCTGGAACCATCCCGGTGTCTTCACAAGGATTGGCTTGCGCAATAAAGGGTTCAGATCATCGATAATCAATTTCTTTCCGAAACATATAAATCAGGTTGCTTTCCCTAACCCCTTCATTACTGTTCGAAACATATATCTCCTCTCGTATGTTGTTCATCCTATTTTGCAGCATTTTGCGTATTTATTCTTCCTTACCTCTGCTTGATGACTGTTTTATAAGTCGATAAAGGCCTTTAAATATTGGCGCGGGCTTGCGCGATCAACGCTGTACTGGATTTATCCAATATTTGACGAGATTGGCGTTAGGAGGGTGGAGGAAGCAAACGGAAATTCTGGATTCTAATGAAGACGGCGCAGTGGTAAGATAGGTTTTTGCTTCTCCCGCCTCCACAACGCCCCATCGTTTGCACTATCACAACTTCTCAGTAACCTAGCTGTATACCACATTTTACTCATAGTTACTAAAAAATGTGGCCCCACAGGCTTTCCCGTTATGAGCGAGACGACTTTTTAATGACCGGCGAATCTCCTGTGTGAGAATAAATAGTATCACCTTCCCACTACAACCACTCTTTTCTCTCCCCTCGCCCCCCCCCCCCCACACTTTCCCGAGTTAGGGAGACATCAGGCCACTTCAGGAAGCACCTTGCACACACGGCTTTTTGGCTACTCATTCTGAACACATTCGAACGTGGAAGTAAACACAGCGCATGAACGATGCCCAGTTCATTTGCAACCTAAATAAGGTGACTCTTCTGTTGGGACCCAATCAATTTCATCATCAATCATTATTTGTTATGATTTCATGGTGAAAGTATGTTCGTCGGGATGCCACAGAAGTGATTCATTCAAAGGGAGAAATAGGTCCTCGTATTTATTTTGCGGAAATACTCGCTCCTGTGACGCTCTGGTGCGTAAGGTCAAAACACCCGAGGCAGTTCGTAATACTTTACAACTGTCGTTGACGATGAAATATTTGCGGGAAGTGCATACAATTGTTTACACCATATTGTAGCACCCTAAACCAAAACATACCTAAACACAAGAAATTGTCGCAATCGCCCAAAAAAAAAATCACTCTGCTAAAATTGTTGCCCCCTTCCCCTCCTCCCTGTATCTCTCTTTTTTTTTTTTCCCGCGCCACTACAAAGAACAGCGGCCGAGCAACGAATTTCCATCAAAAACCTCGCTTCTTGGAGAAAGGACTCCAGGGTATATAATAGTGAATAAGTTAAGGAGTTTGTAGAAATAATAGGCGACCATTGAATCTAACCTTCTGCACAAATCATACCCGGGATATTCTCTTTTTCCTTCCACGCGATTAGAAGGCGAGACGCTAAGGGAATTTATGTGCACTAACATGCTGCTTTTAAGAGAGAGTGCCAGATTTATAGTGCATGTCAATTGACATTTAAACAGCTTATTCACTGTTCACAAACATTCGCGGCTTGGAGGATGACATGGAAGCATGGCGGAAAGCAGCTTGCTTGAAATTGAAGTCTATATTGCATTGCACTGGTGTGAAATAGTATTACATATTTTTGTCTTATTTCTGTTCACCAAAATAAAAACAGCGTTTAGAAACCGAACACTGCGTTTTGAGGAGCGCGGAAAGGACTTAAAAAACCGGGACAACCTGAACGATACGAGGCGCCTTGTGTCACTCAGCTTGTCCTGGTTTCTTGTTTTTCTGCATGGAGCCTTTCAAAAGGAGATGAAAAATTATGAACCGACTGACCCGACTTACCACGTTAGAGCAGTTCATTTTCATTATGAAAGGCTCTCTTCAAGCGTCTTGCATAGTTAAGCTTGAACTGGTTCGTTTTTATTGTCGGTTCCTTTCAAAAAGTTAGCCACCACACCAACTATTACCACATTCTTAATTTGCGGAAGCGGAGAAGGGAAATGCGACAAAAGGAAAGATTCGCCCGCGTTATTTCAGTCCTATAGAAAAGCGGACCGGATACAAGAGGGCCGAAATATTTTACAAGAAACACGCAATCTTCTCTATAATTCTGTCTAACAGTTTGATGTGAAGGTATACTTGGACGTCGGCATTATTCGTTTAGAAATGCGTGGAAGAACGTAAGTGGGCGAACGAGACGCCTCTGTGTTTTGCGTCACGCCTGCATTTCAAAAGTTAGACATACTGGTTCCCGACACCAGCACGATTGACGGCTCCGCCCGGGTATTTGATTGTTTATTGATACGGAGAAGAAGGGGAAGAGCGCAACGGCCCGCGGCCGTAGTGCGTTCTGGCTCGCGCTCTGGCGGGCAGTCAGATTGAAAACCCACCGCTGAAAACCACCCCGTGTACGGAGTCGAAAACATGATAATCTTTGAATGGGAGTGGACGTAGACGTATATTGATCCGATGCAAAGTTTCGCTTGATTCCTGAACGAATAATGCCGGCGTCCAAGTATACCTTAATTCATATCGAATTGTTAGACAGAATTGTAGAGAAGATTGTGTGTTTCTTGAAGAAGATTTCGGCCCCTTTTTTCCGGTCCGCTTTTCTATAGGCCTCAAATAACGCGGGCGAATCTTTCCTTATGTCGCATCTCCACGTCTCCGCTTCCGAAAATTATGAATGTGTAGGTTGGTCCAGTAGCTTAGAGCTCACTTTTTGAAAGGAACCGAATATAAAAACGGACCAGTACAAGCTGAACTATGCAAGACGCTTGAAGAGAGCCTGTCGTAATGAAAATGAACTGCTCTAATGTGGCAAGTTGGATCAATCGGTTCATAATTTTTCATCCACTTTTGAAAGGCTCCGGAAAAACAAGAAACCAGGACAAGCTGAGTGAAGCAAGGCGCCTCGTATTGTTCAGGTTGTCCCGGTTTTTTATGTCCTTTCGGTGCCTCAAAACGCACAGTATTCGGTTTCTAAACGCTGTTTTTATTTTCGCAGAGAAATAAGACAAAGATACGTAAAAATTTTTTACATCAGAGCAATGCAATGGAGACTTCTATTTCCAGCAAGCTGCTTTCTTCCATGCTTCCATGCCATTCTCCAGACCGCAAATGTTTGTGCACAGTGATTAAACTATTTACATCTAAATTAACTTGCACTATAAATCTGGTACTCTCTCTTAGACGTAGAATGTTAGTGCACATGATTTACCCCCAGCGTCTCGCCTTCTAATCGCGTGGGAGGAAAATGGAAATATCCCGGGCATGATTTGTGCAGAAGGCTAGATTCAATGGTCGCCTATTATTTCTACAAACTCCTTGACAGATTCACCAACATATACCCTAGAGTCCTTTCTCCAAGAAGCGAGGCTTTTGGCGGAAATTCGTTGCTCGGCCGCTAATCTTCGTAGTGGCGCGGAAAGAAACAAAAAAAAAAAAAAGAGAGAGAGAGAGAAAGGGGGATATATATATATTTTTTTTCGATTGCGGCATTTTTTTGTGTTTAGGTATGCTTTTGTTTAGGGTGCTACATTATGGTGTAAGAAATTTTATGCACTTCCCACAAATATTTTATCGTCAGCGACAGTTGTAAAGTATTACGCACTGCCTCGGGCGCTTTGACCTTACGCACTAGAGCGTCACAGGAGCGAGTATTTCCGCAAAATAAATACGAGGGCCTATTTCTCCCTTTGAATCGATCACTTCTGTGGCATCACGACGAACACACTTTCACCATGAAATCATAACACATAGTGATTGATGATGAAAATGATTGGGTCCCAACAGTAGTGCCACATTATTTAGGTTGCGAATAAACTGGGCGTCGTTCATGCGATGTGTTTACTTCCACGTTCGAATGTGTTGAGAATGAGTAGCCAAAAAGCCCTGTGTGCAGGCTGCTTCCTGGAGTGGCCTGATATCTCCCCAACTCGGGAAAGGTGGGGGGGGGGGGGGGGTAGAGAAAAGAGTGGTTGTTGTGGGAAGGTGATAATATTTACTCTCACTCAGGAGAGTCGCCGGTCATTAAAAAGTTGTCTCGCTCATAACGGGAAAGCCTGTGGGACCACATTTATGGTAACTATGAGTAAAATGTGGTATACAGCTAGGTTACTGAGAAGTTGTGATAGTGCAAACGATGGGGCGTTGTGGAGGCGGGAGAAGTAAAGACCTATCTTACGACTGCGCCGTCTTCATTAGAAGCCAGAATTGTGGTTTGCTTCCTCTACCATCCTAACGCCAATCTTGTCCAATATTGGATAAATCCAGTACAGCGTTGATCGCGCAAGCCGGCGTCAATATTTAAAGGCCTTTATCAACTTATAAAACAGTCATCAAGCAGAAGTAAGGAAAAATAAATACGCAAAATGCTGCAAAATAGGATGAACAACATACGAGAGGAGATATATGTTTCGAACAGTAATGAAGGGGTTAGGGAAAGCAACCTGATTTATATGTTTCGGAAAGAAATTGATTATCGATGATCTGAACCCTTTATTGCACAAGCCAATCCTTGTGAAGACACGGGAATGGTTCCAGCTAGCAGCCGCGCAATGCCAGAGGGCGGCTGCTGGAACGACACCAGCATATCTCGGCCTCTCGATTTCCTCCGACCGAGCTCATGGAGAAAAGCGTTCGGTCGCGCTGACTCCCTCAGTTTCGCGGATTGAGCGAGCCCGCGTCACCGAGGGGAAGGCACCTGGAAGTCTGAAGGTCGTTGTCGCGCTCGCAGCTAGCCGCTCATTTTGGGATTTTTGAGGATTATCCCTACAGGAAAAGCCGACAGGAAAGAAATCGCTGCCATCACGTGACTTTTAGGAGAGGGTGAAAAGAGAAGGGCCCGAGGGGCATTTTCCTACCTTGCGGAAAACGGTTCCGTTGGTCGATGCAAGCGAGCTAAGAGCGAGCGAGTCAGTTTCCATCAGTGTTGCGGAATGGCCACCCCCATTCCATTCCAATTAAGTTCCGGGTAATTAGACTTTCCGACAATTCCGTTCCTTTCAACTCCTCGAAACGGAGACACTAAGCCCATTTTCACTCCTGGAACGACAGAACTCCCACGTTCCATTCATCTAGTTCCTAGACGTGAAAAAAAGGCAATTGACAGCCACGTTGTGTTACTGGAAAAACAAGACGACTGTAAAACGTAACAAAAGCTTCCTCAAAGCATTCGACTAAGCCGAGGGCTGTTCCCACAATGCGCCTCGTGGCACTTGGTGTCACCGCTGACATCGATCGCGCGATGAAGCGTAAAAGGCTTGCGAAGTCGCAACATATGCGAACAATTAAAACCACCTATTTTCTTCGCAAACGAACCGTATACCCTCAACAGATATAGGGTTACCGTGTTGATTGTTTGTTAAGACCTTAAAACTGTCTAATTCGTGTGTGAAGCAAGAAGAAGCTATTTTGCTCACTGCTTCGAACACGTAGACAACAGCACCGCTAGTGCGCTGTTAGAAGCGACTCGGCATAAAACAGCCATAAATCTCCATGCTTTATGGCGAAAACGAAAAAAAAAAAAGCACTGACAAAGTGCAATCGGTGTACCGCGCCAGCACAAGGGGCTGTTGCACCATATTATGAGACCTGTCTTAAAGGGAAGCTTTAGGGGTTCTTGGGAAAAAAATTGAGTTAGAGGTGAATTCTAAAGTATCTTTATCTCGGGAATCTGAATATCACGTTCGTCTTTTCCGAAGATGTAACTAAACGCGAGAAACACTGAAAACTTCCGACCAGTCGTTATTCGCCTCGAGATTCGATCGACACAGCTCATGTGGTGAAAAGCATAACTAGGCTTTGTTTTACACTTGGAGCAAGTCGAATGCTACGCACGCGAGTTTCAAAGCCATTGGAGGCGCCAATGCAGCGCTCACGCGCTGGAATCAACTGCTAAGAGCTCGTGCACTGTACCCTTGCCGGGGCTTCGTGCCGTTTGTGTGGATGCTTTGCCTCCACCCGCATAGCGGACAGATGGAATCACCACGTGACTCATAAAGAACAATGGAAAGACAAAAGCACGCTTCTACACAATAGACTTATTGCTAAATTACCCAAGCACCAAGGAGAATGCAGGGATTGGTGTTCCACGCGGCGCATATGCTGGCCTCAGCAGTAGTAACTTTTCTAAAGCAAATGCCTAAAACAAATTGTATCTTGCACGCGCGTTCGTCAACGCTTTATTTTTGTCATTTACTTCGAATCTTTTATACGGGGAAGGCGTGCGCGTGTGGCGCGTGGAACACCAATCCCTGCATTCTCCTTGATGCTTGGGTAATTTAGCAATAGGTCTATTCGATCTGGGTCTCGAGGCCAATAGACCTATTTGCTAAATTACCCAAGCATTAAGGAGAATGCAGGAATTGGTGTTCCACGCGCCGCATATGCTGGCCTCGGCAGTCGTAACTTTTAAAAAGTAAATGCCTAAATCAAAATGTATCTTGCACGCGCGTTCGTCAACGCTTTATTTTGGTTATTTACTTCGAATCTTTTATGCGGGGAAGGCGTGCGCGTGTGGCGCGTGGAACACCAATCCCTGCATTCTCCTTGATGCTTGGGTAATTTAGCAATAGGTCTATTCAATCTGGGTTTCAAGGCCAATTGACCTATTCGCTAAATTACTCAAGCATTAAGGAGAATGCAGGGATTGATGTTCCCCGCGCCACACGCGCACGCCTTCCCCGTATAAAAGATTCGAAGTAAATAGCCGTAATAAAGCGTTGATGAACGCCTTATTTTGCAAGATGCAATTTGTTTTAAGGCATTTGCTTTAGAAAACGTTACTACTGCTGAGGCCAGCACGTGCGGCGCGTGGAGCACCAATCTCTGCATTCTCCTTGATGCTTGGGCGATTTATCAATAGGTCTATTGCAAGCCCGCCAGGTATACTCGCCCGCGCTGATGCCAGTCGTGACGTCTTTTTTTTTTTTTTTGACCTTTCGGGAAATAGCGAGAGTGCGCGTGGATATAGCTTTGGTAGGCGCTGAAAATGCGCGAGAGCGGAGATTCCGAAAGCTCCCGCCGTAACGCTTCGGGGAAGAGGGGCTTCAGCGGTACTTCGAAAATGATTTTCTGCTTCCTCCAAGCAACAAGTTGAAAACAAAAAATAATCTCGACATTTATGATTTCGGAGGCCAAATGAAGACGATTGAAATATTTTTACTCAAATTACGAACCGCTTCATCTTTCCTTTAAAACGTAAATTTTCGTTTGCTGTACGATTCTTGCGATTTCTGGCCATATTAATTCTTCATTTGTGTTCCGCGCAAACACTAGTAGGCCGGCTCGTTAAAAGCAGAGAGTCGAATCGGTCATCATTCCGGATAGGTTCGGGTTCAGTCGCTTTGCACTTTTGTTCCCTATCGGTTGTGGTTCAGTGATGCTTTTGAATTAAGGGTTCTGTTACCGGGGACACCAAGCGCAAACAAGTTCAAACCGGTTGTTTAAAAAACATTCCACGGTTTTCAGTCGTTAAGAGGAAAAAAAGTGAGTTCAACAAAGCGTCATCTGCATTAAAAAATTAGGTCATCAGAAGCAGTGCTGCGAAACAAGGACAGAAAAACAAATGTACGCTTAATGAAGTACAATAACGCATAAAGATGGGCGATTTGGTTTGACATCATGAAAGGGGAACAGCGCGAAAATGAACCAGGGACGAGTAGAAGAGGTAACATAAACAGTAAAAAGCGCAGTGTCCTGTCGTTACCTCTTCTATTCGTCCCTCGTTTATCTTTACGCTGTTCCCCTTTCATGATATGCTTAATTTAGTTTCGTGACCTTGACTTTTCAACGCTAACACCGTTCTATAAAAATGAGGGACAAAAAATGGTTGTACAAGCGCTTGGATACTGTACCAAAGTACAGTACTCATGTGTGAAGTTAATCAGCCAGCACGCACAGTGACACCGTGACCGTAGCACGCACCTTACCGCAAACTACTCACAAAAGCAAATTAGTCGTTCAGTTGTTTAGACAGCGGGAGTTTAGTCTGCCAGAGTATGGGGACATTGGTATACCCACTGTAGATGAGAGATTTAGCCGGTGCAGCACAACTGCTAGCCTGGGGTCTTTAACGTGCACCACGTAGTAGTGATACTCGACCGCACGCTGGTACGATGCTCGTCTAGACAGAAACGGCAAACTACCCACACCGCACGTCCGAACGATTTGCACCAACGACTGAGTTAAAGAGAAAAAAGACAGCGAAGGCTTGTGGAAAGACGATGAAAACAAAGAAGTACATAAAAAAGACAACGGTCGACATGCTGATTCTAGAAAGCGCACACACAAACCAAAATTTCTTCGAGCCGCGTTTAGGACTCTGGGCGACATGGAATTGCGTTCTTGGAGAATATTGCTTAAAGGGACACTGAATCGAAAGTTCGAGCTCATAAAACAAGGCTGAACGGATAGGCGGGATGCTGCAAAACCCAAAAACATCACTAATAAAACTAACGAATCGCCGTTTTTTTTTTGTTTTTTTTTTTGGAAAAGTGTGCGTTAGAACACGGCCGACGGGGGCCGACGAGGCAAGTCACGTCACGATTCTTATTCCCTCTCCTCCTCGCTACATTCCTCCCGTCGAGCCGGTGAACTGAAGCAAGGAGGAGAGAAGCGAGGCCGCTTCCCCTCATTCTCAAATTTCACAAGAGGACAATGGCGTCATAGCGCTCGCTTCATCGCGCCCTTCTTTTCCGAAAGTACGACAATACGTTTAAGATATCGATGTATGAGTGCTGTTTCGGAGTTCGTAGCGTCCTGTCCAACACTTCTGCGCCCCTATTCCGCGAAATCAAATTTCGGTTCAGTGTCCCTGTAACAGCAAAAAAAAAAAAAAAAAAAGTACACTCACACACAAAGAATAGCTCTTTGCCTTCCCGGCATAGTCTGATATACTCCGTTTCACTTTACAAGCTACACGAGCCAATCCATAGCTTGTCTCATGACTTCCCGCTCTCTGCGTCGCTCCGCCGAACAGGGAGGAGACGTGGCACCCTCCGGTCTATGCAATGACACCGGTGGCTCGGAGTTTTCTTTGCGGTCCATCGTAACGTGAAACAAAGCACTGAAGTGTACGCCTCCACACCAACTCGCCGACGCCAGTTCATGCTGCCCATAGACGTGAAATATATTGTTTCATTATGATGAATCTGTCTCCATGTCGTCTCTGAAGTTTGTTGAGTCAAAACTGAGCCGCTGCCGCCACCGTCATGAATATTTATTTGCTTCGCGGCGCAGCCACCCGCCAAAAAGGCGCGGCCCACATTTTATCACGCCGAACCGTTTCCATTGAACCGGTAATCCGCCACATGAGATAACGTTTCCGTTCCGGTTCGAGTTCAATATCAAATGTTTGATTTGGGTAGCAGTTTTGTTCCGGTTCAGGTAAAAATAAAATGTTGCTCCTTTTTTCAGTTCAGGCTCGGTTCAACAGTATGGTTAAAATCTACCTGCTTTTCGCTTATGATTATAACAGTCGCTTTGTTGTGTCTCGCGGAGCCAGAAACGACACCTTGCCCGTCTACAACTATTCAGTTGTGGTTGATTCACGAGCCAGTGAGACATTCAAGCCGTCAGTCACTTCCAGTGCAATGATGTCGTTTCAAGAGCCACTTACCATGCGCTAGTGAATTGCGCCATCGGCGCGGAGGCCCGAGATTAAAAGCGACACAGCTAGCATAAGAACAAAGGCACATTCCATTCCCGGCGAAAAGGCAATTACTTCCTTTCCCATTTCATTCCCCCCAGCGCAACCTCCATTCGATTCAAATTTCATTCCGGGGTCGCGAAAGTGCGGAATGATTCCGGAGTCATTTCAATTCAGGAGTGGCAACTTCGCAACACTGGTTTCCTTAAACAAATACGCATGAAAAGAAGTGTCAAAGGTTTTCGCGCCGCTAATTTTGTTCCGTGTTTGTCTCGTCTCATACTCGTATTAGGCGATCTTCATCGGCCAGACCGAATGAGACAGGTAATACGATCGAGAGTTTTACAATGACCTATACCTCGCAAAATCTCCCTCGGAGGCAGTCGATATTTTTGCGACAGATCAAGTGGAGCCATTGTCTTCGTAGCTGAAGATTTTCTTTTCCCGTCGGGACGGCAAAAAGCTTTTTCCCTTTCGCAACGCTTTTTTTTTTTTTTTTGCAATCCACGCTGCATGATGACATCGCATTACGGCCAAAATCGTAAAGAAAAAAAACAACTTCGGTTTGGCAGTAGGAAATGGAGCCACCGCCACGCCTCGCTGAAAGATGGCGCCGGTTTCTAGCAGACCAACGAATCGCGCGGGATCATGGGAAGGCGAAGGTCACGTGCCACGCCCGATCCAATTAAAGCGAGCGGAAAGATAACTTTTGAGCGGAATCAATAGTTAACACTCACGCAATCTCGGAGGATATTGCCGTCCTCCAAGCGGCTAACGAGGACTTAAACAACAGACTGCGTAGGAATAATCTTCTGTTCCTGTGAATTGCTGATTCGCAGTCTGAATCTTGGTAGCAATTAGAAGAGAAACTGATTGCTTTTTGTGCGCAATATTTAGATTTCAATCTTGACTCAAACAACACCGAACGAGCACACCGCAGAGGGAAGTTCACTGCAAATAAAAATCGCCCAATCCTAATTAAACTAAATCAATTCAAGGACGAGGAATCCACCTTAGCATGCGGACGAAAACTGAAAGGAACAGACTTTGCAATCCGCGAAGATTTCGCAGCAGCAAGGGCGTACTGTCCTCTGATACTACTACTAGGCGAAGTTGTCACGCATTGGCACCGCTAAGAACGCTCGCTACTACAGTAACTTTTCCGTGCAAGAACTCTTGACGTCACGAGCGCGATACGCATTGCGCTTCTCGCTGGCCTACCTTGAAGCGAGAGGTAGAGAGCTCGGTGTGACGTCATTTTCTTTTTGTGGCCATTAAAGGGGTAGGGAAACAAAATGTTTTCTCTTATTTCGTTGCCTATACATTGTCTATCTTGTGGCTGCAGCCCAAAAACACTAGTCTAGACTATTGTTTCTGGGCTTCCAACGAAAAAGTCAAGAAGACTAATTTTAAAAAGAATGAACAGATTTCAAGATTGCCCCTGGTGGCGGTCTGTGCAGCTCCGTTGGAATGCTACCACGTCATCGGCCTCTGAAAAGCTGCGCCGGTTCGTGGCAGCATAGCTCCCTCGTGGAGTTATTAAGTCCTGAATGTGACGTGGCGAAGAACGTTTTCGGGACTACTATGTTTTATATGTTAATTTCCCCAGTGCTTCCGCAACGCGCATTCCAAAGCATCAACATCGTCGTTCTTTGCGGACGTTAGGTAAGAGCTTGATCTGAGGATGCGAAGGTTTCTGCCAGGCCAACCGTACCTCTCCCACCCCCCAACCCCGCCCCCCCCTCCCCTCCCCCCCGGATTCGCTGTGAATGACGAGCTCAAATATTGCACCGAGTGGATTCCTTATCTACATAGCTCGCAGGTGTCGCCATTGGTGGATAATTACTGTTATTTTTTTTAACTGCTTTCCTCATGCTCCTACTTCTGCGGTGCGGGGGTACGACATCGCCAACGACGCAATGCACTCACCTCTAGTTCTACTACAGTTGCTGTCGCTCGCCGGCAGCCCCACTGATTACGATCGCGCATGCCAGCGATGGACACCGCAAGATCTGCACGGGAACCAACAAGCCCGGCCGCCTGCTCCATCAAAAACTTGGCCAAAAGTGGAGCCACCCTTTCAACACGGTTGGCAACCTGGATATTCAACGCTCTTCGGCAGGAAGACACTGTGCGCGCTATATAAATGACCAGTACACGCCCACTCGTCGGGGTACGACATCGCCAACGACGCAATGCTCTCACCTCTACTTCTACTACAGGTTAGTTACCTCGACTGCACTAAGATTATAGTAGTAGCAATTATTGTCTACTTGCCATGTCGTGTCCCTAGGACTTAAGATGTCGTAGTTTTTTGTGTTTGTGCCTAAATTCGTATGCCAGCGTCCTTTTATCGCACATGGGCTTGTTACTGTCAGGTGACATAGAAACGAACCCTGGACCTACAGAGATAGAAGAAGCTGTTTTAGCCATTGTACAACGGATCGAGCAGGGACAATCTGCCCTGCTTGAGAAATTAAGACAGTGAAAGAGCGACAAGAGACTACAAATAAAACCGTACAGGAACTTAAGCACAGCGTTGCGGTGCTGGAAAAAAAAAAGCTTTGCAGATAAAACTACGGAGAAATTTAAGCAAAGACTTACGGTGCTGGAAAACACCTCAGCAGATTCAGGGGGCACAGAATCAATAGTTAACACTCACGCAATCTCGGAGGATATTGCCGTCATCCAAGCGGCTAACGAGGACTTAAACAACAGACTGCGTAGAAATAATCCTCTGTTCCTGGGAATTGCTGACTCGCAGTGTGAATCTTGGTAGCAATTAGAAAAAAAAAAACGGATTGCTTTTATGCGCAATATTTAGATTTCATTCTTGACTCAAGCAACAGCGAACGAACACACCGCATAGGGAAGTTCACTGCAAATAAAAATCGCCCAATCATAATTAAACTAAATCAATTCAAGGACGAGGAATCCACCTTAGCATGCGGACGAAAACTGAAAGGAACAGACTTTGCAATCCGCGAAGATTTCGCAGCAGCAACGCGATTAGCCCGCAACAAACTGCTCGAATTTATCAAACCTCAGAAATATCCGTTTAAACTACGGCTTGATAAACTTTTTGTAGGAAATCTCTGCTATGTGTACGATGCTAAATCAAAAAATGTCATTGAAACTCGCAGCTAACTAGGCCATTCCTCGACTGCCACAAGCCCCATAGTTTTTGCAAATAAACCTGAAAAGTTTCTAGAACTTTCTGTAATTCTTACTAACATACACAGTGTCATGTTCAAACGAGATGACCTACATAGTAATATTGATGATAGCACTGCCAACATTATCATTGTAACAGAAACTTGGTTAACGAATGACATGCCTGATACTGAAATATTCCCTCCTCACATGAACTATGATGTATATCGTCATGATCGTTGCTCAAGAAAGGGCTTTGTATCAGTCGGAACAGCAATCTGGAGTTAATCTGGGTTCGCATCAGCTCCCCTCACTCAAACATTATAATCGAAGTCTGTTACAGGGCGCCCGATAGCGATAATACTTTTGTTGATAAGATGCGGGATGCTCTTCACGAGCTTTGAACCAGTCAACCAAGAGCAGTCTTTTTTCTATTTGGTGATTTTAACTTTCCAAGCGCAACTAGTCTTTACTCACGCTGACGAACAGAAGTGCGATAAGTGAATCAAAAGAATTTCTTGATCTCACGCTCGACTTCACCCTCGCTCAAGTAGTTAGTCATCCAACGAGGCCCTAAAATACGCTTGACCTCGTCTTTTCCACTACTCCCGAGTATATTCAAAACATTATTCATTCACCAGGACTAAGCGACCATCAACTCTTAAGCACGACTGTGTCTTTACCTATGATTAGGAAAAGGCCAACTCAAAAATTCATTGAAGATTACAATAAAGGAGATTTTGAATCCATCAATAATGAACTACAAACTTTTTACACAAACTTCAGCAGGAACGTTTATTCGAGATCTGTTGAAGAACACTGGAACCTTTTTGAAATAAAATAAACAGTCTCATCAACTTTTTTATACCAACAGTCCTTATTAAATCTGACGGGAACCACCCCTGGTTTGACAAGACACTAAAAACACTACGAAAGAAAAAAAAACGCATTTATCGTA
Source organism: Ixodes persulcatus (assembly GCA_013358835.2). Lineage (NCBI taxonomy): Eukaryota > Metazoa > Arthropoda > Arachnida > Ixodida > Ixodidae > Ixodes > Ixodes persulcatus. The sequence continues at coordinate 175,537 of JABSTQ010011306.1, read as the reverse complement.
AAGCTAACCGTACTGGTCACGTCCAAGATTGGAACACACACAGTTAGCTTTCAAAGGAAAATGCCAAAAAAATATTAAACGGGCTAAGGAGAATTTTTTATCTTCCGACATGCCTTCCATCCTTCGTTCTAACCCAACCCGATATGACAACTCCTGTCACACTAATATCACTCCCAATCTCTGCCGCTGATAGACGGCAATAAAGATCCCATTATTGAGAGCGAAAGCGCGACAGCCTTAAACGACTTTTTCCTTTCTATCTTCACGGACGGAGGCCTTGGCGAAGTAGCATCTCCTCGCTCATTGTCTAACACCATCATGTCACCTATTGTTATATCATCTGCTGAAATAAGTGCCTTAATTGACCAACTAAAACTATCATCATCTGCTGGCATGGATAACATCAGCACCAAAATCCTTAAAAGCACCAATATCGTTGCAAGTGAGTATCTATCATTAATTTTCTCCCAATCACTCTCAGATCGCCAAGTCCAAAAGACTGGAAAATCGGGAAAATCATCCCCGTTCATAAAAGTGGTGTTCGATCACTTGTATCTAATTATCGCCTCATTTATTTAACAAGCGTTTCTTCGAAACTATTAGAGCATGTAATCAGCTCGAAGATAATAAGTCACCTTAACTCGATTAATTTTTTCTACCTACACCAGCACGGTTTCTGTAAAGGTCTCTCGTGTGAAACCCAACTTTCAGAGTTTACTCATGACCTACTTGTTAACATGAATAATAATTACCAAACAGATGTAATATTTCTAGACTTCGCGAAGGCCTTCGACCGTGTTCCGCATCGTCATCTACTCACCAAGCTTTCAGTTCTTGGCATTGATTCGACTATCATCGCTTGGATTCAGGATTTTCTCACTTCAAGAGTTCAGTTCACATTGGCTAATAATCACAAACCACCCCTTGGTAAAGTAGTATCAGGAGTTCCCCAGGGTGCAGGACTCTCCCCACTACTATTCTTAATATACATAAACGACCTTCCTCATGATCATCCTTTCGAAAATTAGGCTGTTCATCGATGATTGCGTGATATATCGCCCACTCCAAAATGATTCAGATCATCTCATATTGCAAGACGACCTAACACAAATTAATACCTGGGGCCCTAATCTGGACACTTGGCGAAAAAAGACGGCGAGAAATCTGGCGGCTGCGATTGGCCAACGCCGCACTTGACCTTGGCGCTGGCCAATCAGAGCCGCCGAATTTCTCGCCGACGTTTTCGCCAAGTGTCCAGATTAGGGCTCCTGGTGTGAACAATGGCTTATGCCTCTCAACCTGGACAGGTGTAAAGTAGTTTTGTTTACCCGGATAAAATTTACAGATACGCATTTATATTCACTCGGAGGCACCCCAATTAATACATCATATTCTTATAAGTACGAAGGAGTAAATTTAACCTCATCGCTTTCTTGACTACTACATGTTGATAATATTATAGCTGAGGCATCACGCACACTTGGATACCTGAAACATAATTTAAAATTCGCGCCCAGTCACCTTAAAAAACTCTCATACATAACATTTGTTCGACCAAAGCTTGAATATGCGCCATACATCTGGCACCCTTCTCAAGCTTACCTTTCTGATAACCTGGAACGCATACAAACCCGCGCAGTCCGATTCATCGCATCAGCTTATACTCATGACATCAATGTAACCCAACTTAAAGAAACTCTTGAACTACCCTTACTGCCCAGTCTAAGATTGAATTCTTGCTTATGTTTATTGCATAAATTATACTATAACTATATATACTTTCATACCACCCCTCTTGCTCCTCCTGAATCACAGTCAATGCATCAAGCGTATTGCAGGCAAAACGGTAGCGTTCAATACTTCCTTTTTCCCCCATGCAATAGCCATCTAGAACTCCCTTCCCGACGGCATTGTAGTCCTTACTGACCCAATAAGGTTTCGCCAGGAAATCTCCTTACACATCCACTAATCATTCCCAACTAAACTATATCAGTACTTTGTGTTCTTTACTATTGTTATTTTGACTCTCTCCTTTTTCTGATTTTGTCGTTTTCAAGTGTCAAAGTGTATTTAGTTCTCGTCTACTCCCCCCCCCCCCCCCCCCTCTTTGTAATGCCCCACTCGGGACCTTGAGGATAAATAAATGAAAATGAAATGAAATGAAACTAACATGGTAAACCAAACGCTCATTGTACATAAAATACCGGCATGGCCACGAATGACGTTGCGGGCAAAATATATGTATAGGCGAAAGGGTGTAGAGTCCTCAGATATTACTACTAGGCAAGATTGTCAAGCGTTGACGCCATTGGCCGTGCAGGAGCCATTGACGTCACGAGCAAGATACGCATTGCACTTCTCGTTGGTCAATTTTGGAGAGGAGGTAAAGAGCTTCTGGCCACGTCATTTCGTTTCCGTACCCCTTTGAGACTATACAATAAGCACGACTAGGAAAAAGGGAAGTTTGCGTCCCTAACCTGACGTCCTCATGGGAATGAGCTGGCTGAGGAGGGCGATTGGGGCCACGTGCGCCAGGGACAGAGCCCAGACGATGCCGATGACCCGGTAGGCGTGGGAGATGGTCTGCCAGCGCCGGGACTGCAGTGGCCGCACGATGGCGAAGAAGCGCTCCAGCGAGATGGACACCAGCGTCCAGACAGACACGGAGACGGACACCGCTGCAAGAAGCAAGAAGAGTCGAAACACATTTTTTTTTAGAAAAAGCTATTATTATTATTATTTATTATTTTATTATTCCGTGCCTCAGAACGACTGAAGTCAGTCTTGGTATGAGGCACATGCGTACAGTGAACAAAACACATGCGGGAATGCTACATGGCTATGAATTGTAGACTGAAATTTCAAGTTCACGTTTAAAAGAGATGTAATCTGTAAAAGCATCTAAAGAAGATTTCGATGAAATGTCATTAAAACAGAGCTGCATACGGGTTGTCGGACAGAGCTTCTCCTGTGAATCAGGATAAAACAAGCATGCGTGTCGGCTGAAACGTACCGGAACATGAAAATTAAAAGAACATACCTAGCTGCTATCTATCTGGCCATGAATTATCTTGTGCATCAGTAGTAAATCTCTCGCAGTTCTTCGACTTGATAACTTTTGTAAGCCGAGATTCCCGAGTATGTAGGCATAGTCGTATCGTTCGTTTATTCCTATCGTTCGCAAAACTCGCTGGAACTCTTGTTACTGCGCATGCGCGAAAACCGATTTTTGTTTTCAAAGGGCGAAGGTTATGCGCGTGCGCAGTTCTACAAAAAGCGACACCGCGTCGAAGTCATATGCCAGATACACTAGTAGATGTGTCACCTCAAGACAGAAAATAAATGACGCTTGTGACACTTGAAAAGCGTCCATTGTGACTAGAGCCACCGTCACACATGTAATACATCATACAAAAGAGGGTCTGCGAACACTGTCACTCGAAAACTTCCTGCAGACACTGACACTCAAATAATGTCTGCAGACAATGTCACTCATGAACTGTCTGTAGACACAGTCACTCGAAACCTGTCTGTAGACACCGTCACTCAGGGACTCTCTGCAGACACTGCCACCCAGCGACTCACTGCAGACACTGCCACTCAGAAACTGTCTCCAGACACTGCAGACATTGTCGCTCAAAAACTGTTTGCATAGACTGTCACTCGAAAACTGTCTGTAGACACTGTAACTCGAAAACTATGTGTAGACACTGTCACTCAGGAACTGTATGCCGACACTGTCATTCAAAAACTGTCTGCAGGCAGTACCACAACAGAACTGTCTGCAGACACTGTCACTCAAAGACTGTCTGTAGACACAGTTACTCAGGGACTGTCTGCAGACATTGTCACTCAAAGACTGTCTGAAGACACAGTCACTCAGGGACTGTCTGCAGACACTGTCATTTAAAAACTGTCTGCAGTCACTGTCACTCAAAAACTGTCTGCAGGTGCTGTCACCCAAAAGCTGTCTGCAGTCACTGTCACTCAAAAAACGTACTAAAGGAACTGCCACTCAGGAACTGTCTGCAAACATTGCAGATATTGTCACTCAAAAACTGTCTGCAGACACTGTCAAGTGTTTGAGACATATATCTGTAGGAAGGAAGCATGCTTTGAAGACGCCCGAGACGTTTCCGCAAGTACTTCTGTCATGTCTTTGGCGAACGCCGTGTCTTTTGAATGATGTACAACCAGCGGCACCTTCGCCGAGAGAAACGCCCTTGCAAAGTAGTACCAATACGAAAAGCTCCACCACGATATTTCAGCAAAAGATTGCCCGCGTGAATAAATAACGTGACATCTCATTCATAAGGACACCTCCGTCCTTCCCTTCCCCCCGCCCTCCCCCCCCTAAAAAAAGCGTCCGTAGTGTGAGTTCAATATAATAGGGAGAAAAACAAAATGCAGGTATTTTACCTAGTTCTTCCCCGAAGACGCTGTCTATATAGCAGAGATGGCAAAATTACTTTCAAAAAGTAATTAAGTTACATAACTAATGATTTTCCTGAAATCTGCAAAAATGTAATTAAATTACATTACAAATTGCCGCAGACTATACGTAATGACATTACATTACAATTACCTTCCAAAAGTAATGAAATTACTTTGAGATTACCCTCGAATACATTGTGGCAGTAATTCGCGCTCATTTTATTTGCCGTATACACCAACACAGTGTTTACAAAACAAGCCCTCGTTTGCCCACACAGCGCGTGTGCAGGAACCAGATTCGGGAGAAGCGAGGTGCTGCGCATGCGCAGTGCCGACAGCAGAGCCGCCGCAGTGATATCACGTCAAAGAGCTGAGTTGGTTTATATGTACCAAAACTCAGATCTTCCTGTTTACACCGCAACAACCTCATGTGCCTCAAAGTGAACCATACTGAACAGTGGTTTTGCTGGCGCACACGACATAAGCGTTCAACAAGATGAATAGCTTCTTTAGATGTGACTCAGAAAGACAGTCGACTCCCCGGTTTTTCTGTTCATTCAACGGTGAAGGTTCTCACTGAAAGAATATGTTTCCGTCTTCGTAATTTAGAAGTTGCAGTTCTTGTCAGTTTGTTAAGTCGGGCAATGGCAGCTCGTTCTTACAAGGGGTCGTCACGTGAAACGTTTCCCTTCCGCCTCGGACGCGATCTGATTCTTTTCTCCCGAGAGCACTATACTCGGCGATAACTTTTCTTGGCAATGCAGTGGAGAGAGAGCTCGCGCACAGCTTTATTCAGCGCTCAAAATGGGAGAGGGAACGCGTGCCTGTACCCTCCACTGCATTGCCAAGAAACGTTGTCGCCGAGTATAGCTGACCTATTCTCGGTCATTACTTTAAAGGAGCATTTTCCCCGAATCCCCGAAGAGTACAAGCTTTTGCGCATTGTCACACAAAGGGCCCGGATAATTGCTAAGCAGAAGCGTCGCCAGTTGGGGAATGGCACGAGCTTCCTAAATTGTGTACTTTCCCAACAAACGGGAGGCGATATTTGCTCGTAGGCTTATTCCCGAATAAACTTCCCAAGGGAAGGCAGCGAGGCGTACCGCGAGCGGCATCTGCTTTGCTCGGGGACGCACGAAAGGTTGTAGGGCATTGATAAGGCATTTGAAATTAACTATTTGTTCCGGTCGTTTGCTGTTCACAATGGTCGAAGCTTACGGTTTGACCTTTCTTGACGAAAGTACAAGGCTGGGGATCTGTTTGTCCTGTCCTCTCAAGTTTTTAATTATGTTCAACTCACTGGTGATGTGCTCGTCGCCTTGTAGCCTATGAGCCGTTCATCCCTAAGCTGACGCATAGTCAGCTTAGGGATGAACGGTGGAAGCTACATGTTTGTTGGTGTTTGTTGGAGCAGTCACACGTCTATCGTTCGCCACGTAACCACGCTCTCGTTCATTCCCACGCGCAGAGAAAGGGGCGGGACATGTGAATAAAAGAAGGTGTTTGATTGGTTCTGGTTAGCTCGCAGCTCCCATCGCACTGTCAGCGTAGGGATGAACGAAGTATAGTATCGTCGTGATGACGCGACGCCGTGAATCTGTCGTGCCTGGAGTTCGTAAGCCGTTGCCTTCCAGCGATGTCTGCACGGAAGCTTTTCTCCTTCACCTTTCCAGCCTTCCTTTGTGCGTCTGTCCAGCTCTTCGTACAAGGCTTTGCGCCCAGGTGGCCGTCGGTTATTTCCTCCGATGCTCTTTCACAACATTTCCCCATGCAAAATACTTTTTCCCATCTGTCTTAAAGCTTGCAAACGAATTTGTTTAATTTAAGACAAAAGTAATTTCCAAAGTAATGAGTAATTTTCTCGAAATTACTGCCTGAAAGTAATTCATTACACTACTAAATTACTAGCCTAAAGAAGTAATTCATTACATTACTCATTACTCCAAAAAGTAATTTAATTACTGTGATTCCATTACAGTGATGTGATTACTGCCACCTCTGCTATATAGCGGGGCATAACGGGCTCCGCAGAAGCGACATACCACTGCAGTTACAATTTTTTTTCTGGTGTCACTGAATAGTCTACCGTTAAACGTGCGCGTCTCTGTGGAATTGTCACTTTATCGGTGTTTTATATTAGTCCTGGCGCTGTACTTGCGTAGGAAACACCTGCGGGACCAGCAGTTCCTTTTTTGTGCGAGCGCGACCTCGCTTTTTGTGAACGGGAGTTGTCTTGAAGATCAGGAGGTGTTACGTATTCACAGAGGATAGGGTTTCTTAGGTAAGTGCATAAATGAATTACCACAAAAAAGTGTACAAAACATGTTTTTTTAAGCAGAAGTTTGTTTTCTTAGGACTCTGACTTGACCGACACATTTTACGATTTCTAGAAAGGGACGATTCATACGGACTCGTACCTCGAATTCACATGATCGCCAGCAAGTATCAATGGCTGGATCCAGGAAATGAGTGAAAGATGCGTAGGAGAAACTTTCTAATGTCACCTTTAAGCGTGATACTTTCTTCTTGTGGGAGGAATTGTGACCCTAAGACGGTGAGGAATCCCAGGTAGCCGACATTCTGAACATTGCAATTAGAATTGAGATTGACCAAAGTCACATGCTTGCCAAGACTAAGAAGCTTCAGGACGCCCAATAAACAACGGATGTGACAATAAGAAGCTTTAAAGAACGGGTAGCGGCCATAGAAGCCGACCTGAACTCTACGAGGACGTCTTGGGAAGGGAGCGCGAGCCACCCGGAAGTTTCCATCAAAATTGCATCGGACATATCGAAAGTTAACGCGAGGTGCGATGACGTCGAAAACATACTCCTGAGATCGAGCTTATTGACTGACGCGCAAAGGGAAACTTGGAGTTAATCGGAGGCAACCGTTTTAAGTTTTTGTGAACGACAGCTGGAATTATAGGTCGACCCAAACGACGTCGAGCGGTCACGTAGCCTTGGAAAGTTTTCACACGCTAAAAATCGACCCATCATTGTAAAGTTTCTGCGCTACAAAGATAGTCAAAGCATCCTCTCTTTTGGCTATTTAAACTAAAGAACGTTCAAAATTCGCTTTGATAGGCTGCACATCAATAATAAGTGCTATAAATACGACGTTATCTCTGACTTTGTTATTGAAGTCTTAGATAGTGGAGGATTCCTAACGTCATTCCCCTTCGCCCAGCTGTGCACAAGAAGCAGTTAAATTGTTCGATCTACACTGTGAGATTTACTCATTTACGCAGCGTCATGCCTAAGCGGAATGAACTAAGTGCATTCTGAATAGGGTCAGCTGAACAGTTACAACGTAGAAAAGCCGAGAGAGCAAAAGGCATACATACCCCTGACTATCGACTTGCTTGCTTTAATAATTCGTGTTTATTTTGTTCCTTTTTTCTAACTACAGCTAGTGATAAAAACAACTCCTTTAAGACCCTTTCCTCACTAGCTGTAGTTAGAAAAAAAGGAAAAAAGGAAGACGGAGTATTAAAGCAAGCAAGTTGATAGTCAGAAGTGGGTATGCATGCCTTTTCCCCTCTCGGGTTTTCTACATTGTAACTGCTCAGCTGACCCTATTCAATGTCTACCAACTAGCTCAATTCAAACCTGTAGTAAGTCCATTCATCTGTAATAACAACTCTAGCATTCTCATTCTAACGGAAGTTTGGCTGAAACCCAAAATAAACGACAAAAAAAGTATTCTAGGGAATTACAGTTTGACATTTATCGATGTGGTATGATTGAGCACGAGAAGATGGAGTGTATATTGCGTTCAAAAAATATGTTTCCTCATTTTGTGCTCGAACCTGTCCTGACCTAAGGCTGTGCTCGTTTGCCTTACGCCGACATTTAGGCAAACGATAATCACCAGATGTTATCGGGCGCGAAATCAGGGTTCTGGTTAATGCGGCATTCTGTACTCTGCTTTGCTTCAAATCCAGGGCCTTTACCCGAAAGCGCATTTCGTAATCTTTGGTGAGTTAAATTTTGCGAACATTGACGGGGTGCAATTATACCACGAGCGGGTCGAATGATTATAAAGACTTTCTCGATAACTGCCTGAACTTCAACCTCATTCAAGTTGTTGACTGGCCCACTCGTGGTAATAATATTCTTGATGTTGTCCTCACTGGCTCTCCAGAACTTATAGAAACTGTTAACTGCGTGTTGCTTGTTTGAGTGCCCACAATAAACCCTCTTCAAAATACTGCCCTCTGTTGGCAATAATGGCATTCCTGCACAACGGCAGACTTAAACCGAGACGTCACGGCGCACATTTTGCGTTTGGTTGGACACGGCCGGTCTGGAAGCGCGCGCTCTCTTTCTCTTCTTACGGCCTTTGCAATCGCTCGGGAGTCAATGGCATTTTTTCTCCGCATGTAGTTCACTTGCTTGCCGCCAGGGGCGCAACCACCTCACCCCACTTCACCCCACTCGGAGAGTCCTTTCGAGCTGCTTTGCGCTGGTGTTCGAGCTTCGTAGGTTGTTGTTTTGACAACGGTTTATTGAGCTGATTAGTGAGTTTGGGTGCGACGCCTGTGTTATGCTGTTGACTACGAGTAACAGAGGGGATCCTCTGTTCGTCTTATTGCAAGGCCAGGATAAAAGCGGACTTCATTATCTAAATCCTAGGTTCCTCGCACTTCTGGACAACATTGTTGCTTGTTTTTTTAAAGGCTGTTAAGCACCTTCCGCGTACAAATGTGTCACTCAAAGAGCTTGGCTGGTTTAATTTGCAACAAGTTCCTCAGAATACTTCTGATTAGCCATGCAAAGACGGTCACGGACAGAAACGAAAAATCAGCTGGATATGTGCACAAGCCCTCGAGGAAGCACTTTGTAATATGCACTGTGCGAAAATTGTACAGACTACTACACCCTCGTCTAGAGCAGCTGACTGACTTCATGTGCGGCCTATGAAATGATGATGCAGACCACGGCAAGAGATAGATTGGGCCTGCTTACATTTCACGAGAGCGTACGAATTATTTATCATTTAAAGTACCTCCACGTAGAAGGGGTCCGTCTCCTCCTGTTCTTGAGTTGCAACAGAAGTCCTGGAGGTAAAGACGAGTATAGTTTTCCCGCAATTGCATTCGCTGTCTCTACTTACTACTTTTTACTCCCGAATCGCTCGGAGATGTGCGTCAAATATTCACCGTTTTGGCTCATCAGAAGCGTATTAGATAGTGGCTGAGGGTCTAAACGTAAGGATCAGATGTCAAAAAAATCTCGGCCGCAAGTTGCGACAGCGCTGAGATACACTGTCAGACGCGCTCTGTGCAAACGTCAAAGGGTAGCCCAGGGGTGAGGTGACAGCGCCCCAGCGAATTGCGGCGGGAGGTGGCGATTGCCCCAATTGCAAAGGCCGTAAGAAGAGAAAGAGAGCGCGCGCTTCCAGTCCGGCCGTGGGTTGGATTAGAAGGCACAAACTCACTCATAAAAAAAGTGATGAGCGCAATAACGTTTCACATTGGGCGATGTTTGATAAACTCGTCGGCTCCTATCATTGGCCGCGCTACGACTTTCGCTATCTTATGGAATGACTTGCACGCTCCACAATGTCAGTTGTTCCGCTACTGTGCAGTGGTTCTGACATTCTAATATTCGTCACGTGACTTTCGGAAGGGGTCTATACCCTGGTTATTGAGTTATCTCTTACTGTTCTCACACGGGGGTCCACGATTAAAACAATCCACTACTACAACAAAGCTGATTACGTGGTAATAAATCAGCACTTATTTTTATTTTACCATGCCTACTTCGAAAACGTTTTGTTAAGGTCGGAGGAATAAAAATAGCTACTCTTTAAAAACAAATTAAACAGTCTTACTGAGGTGTTTCTTCCCACTGTCGTTGTACGTAGCGACAAGAATAACCCTAGTACAATAAAACCTTGAGTTAATTGAATAGTAAAAAGAAGCGATTGCATAAAAGAGCGAAACGGCTGAACTCAGTTTGGAATGAATACTTGGATTACCTCACAACTTATACGAAAAGTAAAAGAGCGTAGCGAAATTCCTCTCTTTGGACCTACCAAGAATTTTACGTATTAATCCCCAATAGTTTTAGAACATTTCGCCTAGAAATAGCACTCATTCCATACTACTTCAGAATGAAAATGGAGTCGCTGTTTCTGAATTTCATTGCGCTACTGTATTAAATAATCATTTCTTTTCTGTATTCACCAGCGAAAATATCAATGACATGCAATATTTTTCAGTGTCTGACTTTGTGTCTATAGCTCCCATTCACATTTCTGACGTTGGACTACTTCACCTCGTAAAAGGATTAAAACTAGCGTCATCTTGTGTTCCTACTAACATTAACCCGAAAGTTCTTAGTAACACCAAAGTTATATCTAGTAAGTATCTTAAATTGTTCATTTCTCATTCATTGCAACAAGGATGCTTAAGAATGGATTGGAAGCTGGACAAGGTCGTTCCGATCGTTAAAAACGGCGACCGGAAGCTATCATCCAATTACCGTCCCATCTCATTAACCCGCATTGCGTCCAAACGTCTATCGCTAGCAGGTAAAGTGAAACGAAGTATAATTTGAGCCGTGCCGAGCGGAACTCCGCGTCTCAAGACGCTCGCGCACCCCACCCTTTGCACTGCTTTCTTTCAGCCAGTCTCAGGACGCTGTTCTAGCAGTGCAGACAAAGGCATGGGCACGAGCGCGTGGCTTTGGAAAGCGCCTCCTATGCACGAGGTCTCGTACAAACAATAGCGTTTCGCTGAGCTAGGCTCACGCGCCTGTGCCTTTGTCTTCACTGTCGACATTTGTGAGATGGAGTAGAGGTCTCCTGATTGGTCGACGCTGTGTCACAAATTTAGTTTACGCTCTAAGCGTGGGGGGAATATTCGGCGCTGGCGGCGGCCTTTGCTCCGCCTATTGTCCAAACTCTCCTAATATACGGCTCTGGCCCAGGGGTGAGGTGACAGCGCCCCCAGCGGATTGCGGCGGGAGGTGGCGATTGCCCCAATTGCAAAGGCCGTAAGAAGAGAAAGAGAGCGCGCGCTTCCAGTCCGGCCGTGGGTTGGATTAGAAGGCACAAACTCACTCATAAAAAAAGTGATGAGCGCAATAACGTTTCACATTGGGCGATGTTTGATAGACTCGTCGGCTCCTATCATTGGCCGCGCTACGACGTTCGCTATCTTATGGAATGACTTGCACGCTCCACAATGTCAGTTGTTCCGCCACTGTGCAGTGGTTCTGACATTCTAATATTCGTCACGTGACTTTCGGAAGGGGTCTATACCCTGGTTATTGAGTTATCTCTTACTGTTCTCACACGGGGGTCCACGATTAAAACAATCCACGACTACAACAAAGCTGATTACGTGATAATAAATCAGCACTTATTTTTATTTTACCATGCCTACTTCGAAAACGTTTTGTTAAGGTCGGAGGAATAAAAATTGCTACTCTTTAAAAACAAATTAAACAGTCTTACTGAGGTGTTTCTTCCTACTGTCGTTGTACGTAGCGACGAGAATAACCCCTAGTACAATAAAACCTTGAGTTAATTGAATAGTAAAAAGAAGCGATTGCATAAAAGAGCGAAACAGCTGAACTCAGTTTGGAATGAATACTTGGATTACCTCACAACTTATACGAAAAGTAAAAGAGCGTAGCGAAATTCCTCTCTTTGGACCTACCAAGAATTTTACGTATAAATCCCCAATAGTTTTAGAACATTTCGCCTAGAAATAGCACTCATTCCATACTACTTCAGAATGAAAATGGAGTCGCTGTTTCTGAATTTCATTGCGCTACTGTATTAAATAATCATTTCTTTTCTGTATTCACCAGCGAAAATATCAATGACATGCAATATTTTTCAGTGTCTGACTTTGTGTCTATAGCTCCCATTCACATTTCTGACGTTGGACTACTTCACCTCGTAAAAGGATTAAAACTAGCGTCATCTTGTGTTCCTACTAACATTAACCCGAAAGTTCTTAGTAACACCAAAGTTATATCTAGTAAGTATCTTAAATTGATCATTTCTCATTCATTGCAACAAGGATGCTTAAGAATGGATTGGAAGCTGGACAAGGTCGTTCCGATCGTTAAAAACGGCGACCGGAAGCTATCATCCAATTACCGTCCCATCTCATTAACCCGCATTGCGTCCAAACGTCTAGAGCAAGTAATATTTTATCACGTTATTTTATATTTAGAGAAAAAAACACTTTTTTTCTTAATCATAAGCACCGTTTTCAAAGAAAACTTTCGTGCAAAACGCAACTTTTAGAATTTAGTCATGAACATTTCACTAACCTTGACTCACTAAGCCAAACACATGATTTGTTCCTTGATTTCTCAAAGGCTATAGACAGGGTTACTCATCATCGCCAAATAAATAAATTTTCGTGTCTATGGCATTGACCCTCTTCTTGTCCCCTGGATACGTGACTTTCTTTTTTCTCATACTCCGTGCAGTGTTGCTAACAACCAGAAATCAAATTGTAATTAGCGTAACTTTCGGGTTTCCACAAAGATGCGGTGCCTGAGCCATAACTGTTTCTAATATTTATTAATGATTTACCTAACTCAATCGATTCTAGCATTCGTCTTCTCGCGGATAAGTGTGTTCTGTATCGAAAAATCAATTCTCATAATGACCACCTTCAGCTCCAAAGGGATTTAAAAGTAATATGTGCCTGGTGCTCCAAATGGCTTATGTCGTTAAATATGTTAAAATGCAAACTGGTTAGCTACTGGTAAAAAAAAATAAAAAGTACATTTTCGTATTTTATTGTCTTTGAACCAATAGACTCTGCCCATTCTTATAAATATCTCGGCGTAACACTAACAAGTGATCTAATCTAGAATAACCACATTGAATCTATTACAGCAGAAGCTTCTCGAACTCTTGGGCACACCAAATGAAATCTAAAAGCAGCACTCTCTCACCTGCGAAAATTGGCATACGAAACATTTATTCGACTGAAACTGGAACACGCCTCTGAAGGTTTCCAGGTGAACGTAGAAGGAAAAACGAAGGAGGGGAGAAAAAAGAGACACACTCACTGCTGGCTATTGAAATACGCGTCAGCAATTTGGATCCCACATCAAACTTATATCTTTAGTCGTCTTGAGTCCATTCAGAATCTAGCTGTAAGATTTATCCTTAATGACTACTACCCAACAACCAGTGTTTCCTCTCTTAAGCATCAGCTGGATATTCAAACTCTCAACGTGCGTCGTAATATACCACGTTTAATTTTAGTTTTTTTTATAAAACTTACCGTTCTCACCCAACACTCTATTCTTCCCCACTTCTTCCTCCTAACAGATTACCGTCACGTCTAAACCACTCATGCTATGTGTCGCGGATTCCCCGTCGCACTAATTACTTTAACCGATCGTTCTTTTCGCAGACCATCATAGACTGGAATGACTTGCCATCTGAGCCTCTAAACTCGTCAAACACAAAGTTGGGGCCAAAGTCGACGGAGCGCACCGATTGGACTATGAGAACGATGATTTCGCGCTTTTGTCGCCGACGTCCAAACGGCGTGCAACGAGCGAACTTTCGGTTCCAACTTTTTGTCTGACGAGTTTAAGGACCCTGATATAGTGACCGTTGATGACCTCACCTTGTTTCGTAATGCTATGATTTCTCATTTTTATTAATAGCTCAAATATTTCTATTTTCTTTTCACATCAAATTCGTCTCCAATTGTTTCTTGTTTAAATCAATTATTCGGTATGATACGCACATGTAATTGTTTCTTGTGTTTTTTGTGTGTTTATATTTTCTCCCTATGTAATGCGCTTGAGAAGGGCCCCTGAATAGTACAATAAATGGATAAATGAATGAATGAAAGGCGAGTAATAACTACACTTGTTTCTCTCCACAGCGTAGTGTGTAACCAAATGACTACTTCCCAGCCTACTCCACTTGTCCAAATTGTCACTGCTGAACTACTGCACTGGCCAAGTTTCCGCATCCCAGCAAACGGTGTTGGACAGCACAACATATCGCTCTGACCAAATTACCACGCGACACGGCACTCACTGACCACTCGTCAACGCAGATGCCGAGACAGAGCGCCTTCTCGATGATTAAGAATTCATACGACACAGTAAGTGTCGCAGGTGCTTTCTCGCTTATTCTTGTATTTGTTGCCTTGCCGAATACTGTGTGCGACGAGGTTGTTCCCAGTGACAATTTCTGTATTCCTAACTATACCCCTATTCGTTACACTCTATTGCCCTTCTCCCACGGCTCTATTCGCGTCATTCATATCCGGTCAATAATACCGATTGGGCAGCCTTTGTGGCGCTCACCAAGCACCATAAGTAACTTCGACACCCTGCAATAAAAATACGTCAAATGTGATGGGCGAGTCTATAGATCTTCTCGACTAACGCCTTCCTTAAATCCATTGGTCACTGAATGTTGGCGGTGAACACCTCCGCTACATGTCATGCCCTGACATCGTTTGAGAAAGAAGTATAAAGCAGATACGTCCAGCTCGGAAAACGTAAACATCCGTGATCTTTCTTAACGCGGCTCCGGGGTGACTGGTGCGACAGCGATCTGCTTTTTGCCCCCGAGACGCGGTAGCAGCTGGAGTTTTTTTCGTGGGTCAGCTCAACTGCGAGAGGCGAGATAAAGGTTCGTTGCTGTGTTCTGAAAATATATTATTTTGAACATTGTACCCAACAGCGTTTCGTATAATGCATTTTCTTAGGCGGCTCGAAAGAAAGCCACCGTTGAAGATTTCTATCAGTGGAAAACAGATTTTCTTGTTCGGTGGCGCGTTTACTAAGGTGCTTTCACGGTGTTACTTTATTTTCGCGTTGTAATATATTTTTGTGGAATGTATGGGAGCATTTTGAGGCGTTATTAGAAAATAGTTTGCTACATAAAGGAACACTGAAATCGGAAAAAGAATATATTTTTTGGGGGTTTATATGGGACACGTATTTGTTTCTAAATGTTTTTTCGAAACAAACAAAAGACCAATATTTACGCCTTTAGACGCAATTTAGGTCGAGGTAGCCCGCCCTAGGCCCCGCCCAGAAACGTAGTAAACTGAGCTCCATTTCTCGGCTCCCATTGGTTGGAGAGATGACTGGCGTGGGGATTGTTCGTTGTGAAATTGTTGCTCCGTACCGTAATAGTATTTTTATCGACAATATTTTTATGTTTGAGAAACAAATAATCTAGTTAAAGTCATTATTGTTCTCGAAAGTGTCCCAAGGTCGCCTTTTCCGCGTTGGTGGGAAACGATAACAAACATGACTGCCAATGTGTGTGGAGTACTCAAGGAGCACAGCTTGTCGAAATCGTCTGTTTTTATGAGAACGAGTCGTTTCGCGTTCACCGAGGTGTCTAGAAGATCTCTTTGACCGACAGTTTGCAACAAACAACCGTCGCAAGTACGTGGCTTCGGAAGCGCTGTGTAGGTGCTTGTTTTCGTAGCGGGACTGGCCTAACCCTAGAGTCCCACGTGAAATATGTTGCTTGATCTGGCTTGATTTGTTCGTTTACGCGTGTTCATGCTGAATAAAGATGGTCGTTCTTTTAAGAGCCGCCTCGCTGCTCAGTGAATCGGGCAACCGTCGTGATTGCAACCATGGTTTCAAGACCGAGAAGATTCTTACAGAGGTGAGAATTGGCGAACCATTTGGCTGGAGCCAATCGGATGTTAGGCTCACATCAATTTTGTTTAGGAATGTTCCCGTCATTTCGCCTCAAAAGGCAAATAGCTCTCAAATTTTCCAGTGCACCTGGCTAGCCAAAAACTAATATTTTTAGGTCGGGTTTTAATTGTGCGTCATGACGCCCACCCACCTCGCTCGCGGATGTCATACGAAGAACATAACACGAATAGAAAAGCTGGAACGACTGCAAAGTTGTTTTGCCGCTTTTTAGTCCTCTTGCCCGCTTTTTACCGCACATCGGCGGACGCTGATGACGTTTGTATTGGACCGTGGCTCGTGCATGATAGAAGGCTAAAACTGCCACTTTCATGGTCATGTCTTCTGAGCGCTGCAGGAGGGAACGGAATAGCAGACGGACAAAGGCGAAAACGAACGTCGACGCACAGCTTTCATATCTCCGTCTTACGGGCATTGCAGACGACGATAGACGGTGGTGAAATAGTAGACGATGCCGGGGGCTGTCGCGCGTCTGCTCGCACGACTAGCAGGCGGTGTTAGACGCCAGACTAGACGCACCGGATGTCGCGAAAAAGAGACACTATGCTTGCTAGCTTGTTCAGCCGAGCAGCCAAGCCAATCCAGTAGTAGTGGGCGGGGCCACTGACCTGTGAGCGGGGCATAGAGCGGGCCGTGATCTCCAGCTGAATTGCGTCTAAAGGGCCACGCGCACACTTGCGTTTGAGCGCGGTACGTTCCGTAGACGCGTATAGCGCTGCGAAGAGCGCATACGCCAAGCTTGTACACACAGCTGCGTTGACACGCCGTCGACAGCAGGCAAGAATCAATAGGAACGCGCCATCGTCTGTAGCGGCTCACCGACAGTAAGCAAACTCCACGGCCACGTGGCGGCGCCCGGCGACAGCGTGTGAAGTGGTCGATTTTGGGACGATCCCGCTGGCTTCCTCGACATTTCGCCCGGCTTGAAGCATCGCAGCGTTCGAAAATGCCAGCTCTCGTAAGTCCCAACCTCCCCCCAAAACGAAAAAAAAAAAAATCAAGCTCCACGAACGGAGACCCGGAGACGCCTGGCCGAGATGCGCGAGCTTGCACGTGGCCCTGTGGCCCTCCTTTCCATTCCTTTCGTCTTCTGATTGGTCTTCCGCAACGCGCTACCGATACTACCGCGTCCGAGCCTGAAGGTTGAGTCGGTCTCTACTCTTTTGCGTCGCACTGCGAGGCGTCGCGCGACGGCGCGCATCTTACCGCAAGCAACCGCTTCAAGCCGCAGGGACGCCGCTCTGCACTGGAGCGCATTCAAAGGCCGATGCGCCTATTGGCCTCAACAGCGTAAATATTGTACAAACATTATTTTTATTACATTAAAAAAAAAGAACGCGTTCTGTTCTGCCCTTTAAAAAACCTTGTTTCATTTGAGTGTTTTTTAGAAGTAGTAGTCAAATACTTATTTATTGAACCTATTGCCGAAAATGCGTCAGTTTCTTATGGAGTTGTACCTGGCCATCATACACTTTGTATGTTTTATTTCGAAAGCTGGCATCCTTTTTAAAGCGCTCAATTGTCTTGACATGCAGACCCAGCCTTTACTTGGGCACATAATTTCATTTTTTTTTCCGAGTATTTTGTATTCACATTTGGAAACATTTTTCTTAATTATTTTGCCTTTCCTTGTTGGAAAAGTTTAATAAAATCCATACAATCGGGAAAAAAAGCGTTTCTAAGACAATCAACGTAATCTACCAAACAGGCGCGAGGCTTTTTGGGCCTTGCATCGCTCCCACAACTTTTCACCATTGTATGGAAGAGAGTTTCAAGCGATTTACTTTGTACCCTTGCATTGTTCGTCTAGACTTCAGGCTTTGCTGCAGATTTGACGTAGACCAAGTTTAAAGCACTCGAGTCGGGTGCGACGGAATAATTTACAATTTTGTATTATGTCACATTCTTTTGTGGGTTATTCTTAAATCCTTGAGGAATTCATGTTTTGTGTGTACCACTTGACCGAGTAAAGTTTACAAGTATTAATCATACATAAGAGAAAAAGTTCTGCATCACAAAAAAAAAAAAAAATAGAGACGACCCATTCCCACTTTGGACAGAGCGCGATCGAAAGGAGAAAGAATCGACTGCACCAGGCTCCAAAAGTTTCCACCTTATTACCGTTAATGCAGTAAGAATGGTCGATTTCACTCTAATAAGACTGTGCCGTGGCTGAGGCAGTGTGCGGTTGCTCGGTGTGTCCTAGAAATTCAAGACAATACAGATACGGCTCGAGTGGCCCACCGCGGGGCATCATTAAGCCAATACACGTATATCGTTCTATAAAAGTGCCTCGTCGGCGCGATGTTGAGCACTCGTACGTGTTTCGAGGACTGTGACCGGGTTTTTTTTTTTTTTTTTCAGTCGGGAACAGCACGACTGTACTGGTTTCAATGAAGAGATTAATGTTGAAATAAAATTATATCGCCGAAGGTATTTTGTTTCTGATTTCAAGGATTTCGTGCCTTTCTAACGAGCAAACAGATTTTTGCACCTATATTTCATTCCAAAAGCGAATCATGATACGAACTATAAATAACCACCTCGTTTAAAGTTTAAGCGATAGCACTGCCGAAGCAACGAGCAGACAGAGTCGATCAAGCCACGCCAAAAGTGCTAGAACCCGGTGTTTGCCGTCTTTCCATGAGTTCGTTATTGCCGGCTGAACTAATAGGGCTTGGTTAAGGCGCAGTGACCTTACGGTGTTTGCCATTTGTCTGTGCATTTGTGTCTTGTAGCATTTCCCTGTGCTTTGACGTATGGCTAAATGAAGAATGCTGTTGGCTTAGAACAGATCTTAAAGTATACATAACTTTTATTTTTTTTATTATCCGTCGTTTGTTGAAGAATTAAGATTTACTCGAGCGA
Source organism: Ixodes persulcatus (assembly GCA_013358835.2). Classification (NCBI taxonomy): domain Eukaryota; kingdom Metazoa; phylum Arthropoda; class Arachnida; order Ixodida; family Ixodidae; genus Ixodes; species Ixodes persulcatus. The sequence goes on along the minus strand of JABSTQ010011306.1, from coordinate 156,542 downwards.
CTTTCCTGCGTGGGAAATATAACTACCGATTGGATCCTTCCACAGACCCTCTTCTCAAGGAAGCCGCCATCTTGAATGTCGTCACTTCCAGTGTGGGCGAAAACAGAGTTTTGCCGTCGCCACGCCAATAGAATATAAGCGTAACCGCCATCTATTTTCGTTTTGCCTCCCCTGTATTCTTTTAGTATTTGCAGAATGGAATGTTCTTTTTTTTTTTTTCGCAGATACCGGATTGGTTATCAGGTCGCTGGGGACAAGAGCAAACGAAAAAGATGTTTTCGCTTTCTTCGTTTAGTATCGTCCCCAGCAACAAGGTAGATATGTATACTGTATGGGCGACGAAAAATAATAAAACATTGCAACCTGCAAGTAGCCATAAAACAGAGGGGATGCAAAAAGAAAATCGGGGATGGGGTTACGCTTCATATCCTGAACGTCTTCACAATGGCAACGCACGAAGGCAAAACAATCTTTTCACCCGTATTGGGAGTGACAACAATCAAGGTGTCGGCGCCCTTCTAAAAAATGTAAAAACAGCAAACATCTTTAAAAGAAATGGGGATTATGTGTTTGGGGCTAGATTGTGTATGTGCGGCATAAAACATGCCACTTTCGCCAACGCATGAGGCCGGGCAATCTTTGCGAACTTCGCAGAGAGGCTTACGCGACTCAAATACGACGTCCGGAAGAAGGATGTGGAGGCAAGCGCCTTCGCGAAACACGCAGAAGCTGCAAGCCACACAGTCGACTTCAAGAGAAGCACCGTGCGGGCCTTGGAGAGGAATTGGCGAAAGCGACTCTTCATAAACTCTTGGTTCATCCAACCCACAAAGGAGAATGTGAATCGTTCGTCGGGCTCCCTGCCCAGCAGCTACGTCTCGGGACTGCGTGACGTGAGCAATGCTCCCTACATCCGTATGTGCATATAAGTGACGCGTGTTCTTTTCGTCACTCACCCGTGAACAAGGGACCGAACTGGTCCCGATACGTCGAGTACATGTTTAATAAATGTTTGGTGAGAGTCCCTATTTTTCGTTTCATGTCTATTCCCAACCAGGCAGAGGCCTGCCGAACGTTTACCTTCTGGAAGACCATTAGACTATTCATTGTGTATGGTCAGTGACAGGTTAAGAGTTCAGACGATGCTCCTCCCACCTCTTTCCACTTTAGCAGAGAGAACACTGGAGGAGAGGTCGCCTCCTCTCAAGCCTTCGCTCTGCTAAAGTGGAAAGAAGTGGGAGGAGCATCCCCTGAACACTTAACCTTTCACCAACTATAGGTGGCGCAAGCCGCCACTCGCTTCGATGCGTGCAGCCTTGTGAATCCACCCGTCCATCCCTCCGGTGTCCTCGACGTCCTGCGTCGCTTATGGCTGGTTTGGATGACATTACAAAATGACATGAGGCTGCGCGTAGCGTGCTAAAGTTAGTATGGATAAGCGAGAGCTATATTTTTAACTTGTTTTGAAAGCCGACAGGCTGTCATTAAAACTACTAGTGAATTTGAAAGTGTTGAGTTCGGGTCCTAAATTACGGAATAAAACATAGGGCCGGCCATTCCCCGTTATAAAAAAAAAAAAATGCAAAAAAGTCTCCGATCTTTTTATTGCACTAACAGTTTCGCGCATTGTGCGTACTTTATCCTATTTATTGTGTCTCGTGCTTCCCTTAAGAAAAAGAACAAAAACAAAAACAGTTTAAGTGTACCTGTAAGGTGTGCTCCAGGCGGATGGATACTAAAAGAACAAAAAAGAAATTGTTTTTCGTTTAAGGGAAATCGTTCTGCACAAACTACCCTGGGGCGTACAAAACAAATCCCCCGTCCTATGCCTACAACCCTATTGATTCCTTTGTTTGCTTGGGGCACTAAGCACGGGCAGGAATCCAATTACGGGGGAAGCAACAGTTTTCGTGCTATTTTTCTGCTTGGGAAACCAACAAAGGCTGCACGAAGAAAAGGGCTTGGGTTGGGAAAGAAATATCGATCCCTTGCTTCCACACGCTTTTGCTCTGTTCAGTAATAGATGCAAACTAGAGAAAAAAAAAATCACATCTGTGATAAAACAGTTCTTAGTACCAGCCGTATTGACCACAGAGGTACGATGAACCCCACGTTGAAGAAATTTCTTACTTGTAGACATCATCGAGCGGTGACAATGTTTGTGGACACGTGGAATTGCAAAAGAAAGTGCCGAGTTCAACAAAGGGGTGCTTCAGTTACGTCAGCGAGCAGTGTTTGGTTATTCTCTCACCTCGTATAAGATAATTTCAGTTCCCTGAAATTACTCTACTGGTCACTGCGTCTGGTGGGTAAATTTATCAGGATATTGCTTTGAAGTGATGAAATGTATTTCTACGGTAGACGGGACCTTCACAACCGTAGTACGTCTGCTGACACGGCACGCAAGTTCCCATTCACATCGGCAGGAGCCGAAGTTGACCTCACCTTCTCTCAGTCTCCAGCGTGAAGTTGAGTTTTATGGTGCATCAATCTACAGGTGCGTAGCGGCAGCCTGTGAGCAACGGGGTGCTAAAGATGTCTTTATTGGCACGTGGGGCGGGGGGGGGGGGGGGGATTGCGGGGTAGTGACGGAATAGTCAGCGATAATAGTTCCTGCGGCGTTCTTTTAAGTTTGAACGCAGGGGAAATTGTTACTTAGAGGTTATTCACTGGCAATTTGGAACATGTATTTTGAACCTACAATAGGATTGTAGTTATCTAAAATAAAGTTCTTGAAATACCACACTGACCGAACCTATAATCGCAGTTTGAAACTTCAGCCCTATGATCCAGGGAAAAAAAAAAACACCGAATGGTTAAAAAAGAAACTCGATTTTTGTTTTGTGAGGCTCTTTAAAGTATTAGACGCTGAAGAAGGTTCGTCAAGTACTTATTTGGGACTTTTTTTGTTCAACCTTTACTAAAAAGCACGGTGAGAGTCCAAGTACTCACCTGACCTCGCCACGCCACCGTCTGGAGGTCGAAACAACAATCTTATTTTTAAACTAGCATATTTAAATAAACTTGTCTATCGTTCTGGAGTACGAGATTCTAGCATTAGGCATATCGCAGAAGCGGTATGGATTATATATCACATTGAATAGCCTGCACCTGCACCAATGCAGGTAAAGAAACGTGCCCTAGCTCTCCCGTCACATTATCGTCCTGTGGGTGGCCAGCATCATCGCTCACTCGGTATTGAGCCCTATTGCCCCGAAACAAGAGTTTCACAGATAGGCAGTTAACATAGGAACGTGCACAAACTAGGCCCTTGCGCCACTCGACAAGGTCTAAATAAATATTCGAGTAGAAAAATTTGCTGATAACGAGCATATCCTGAAAGTTATGTCCCATTAAACTCACGTAAATAAAACTGTCAAAAGACACTTTTTCAAACAACATGCAATCTCTCCACCTTTGAGTGAGTGACCTGTCGATCCTCGCCGCATGTTTACTGAATGAGAAGACGCGCCCTGTTGCATGACAAGTGTTCAGCAAGAAACTTGCGCGGCGAAGTTTCCACATCGGCCGCCGTTGCTCCCCGAGTCTTTCAATAAGAAGTTTGGAATAGCGTGCCCAAATCCAGCGGAGACATTATCACCATAATTTAAGGTTACATTTATAGCAACCTTTACCGAAAAAACAACACCCTAAAAGTAAGGAAAATTGTCAAAAAAAAAGAAAACGTTTTTTTTTTGGGCGGCACGGATAAATAAACTATGCAACTCAGAAAGTTAGAACTCTCTCAAAGTGTAAAACTATAGCGGTCGGGATAAAACGCGAAAGTTTGAGAACATGATGTTGCCTGGATTAAAAGATAATTCAGAAAAAAACTAAATTTTTCTATGCGCTGATGTCCACCTAAGCCTAATGTCATCGAAACATGAAACGTAATTGTGAACACTCGTGGGATTTATATCAGTAAAATGCACTTGTCAGCAAAAAAAGAATATTGTTTTCTGCCTTACTGACAAGTTTGCTTCACTGATATGGATGCTACAGTCGCAAATAAGGTCATTCTTTTACTTGACGGCATAGGGCATAGGTGGATGACGGCTCATAGAGAAAGTAGTTCTGCTCATTTATGTTTTGATCCAGGTAACGTCACAGTTCTCGATCTTTCGCATTCTATCCCAACCGCTACCTTAACTTTCACGCGGAGTTTGAGCATTCTCCGACATATAGTTTATCTGGCGGGGCCGAAAAGACACGGTTCCTATTCTCAGGAACTCCCTGTACTTATGTGCTACTAAGCAGGTAGAGTAACGGAATTGTATCAAAAGGAAAAAAAAGCTTGGAGGACTCTTAAGCTTCGTCTTTAAGAGTGGAGCGCAATAGCGTTACCGGGCCCGGTTTGCATCGCCTTCTCATTCGCCGTGCAAGCGTGCCTTGCGTGGTTTAGTCAGTAGTGTGTCTGACACGCAACCGAAGGTTCGTGGGTTCGAATCCGACTAAACTTCTTCAATTTTTTTTTTATTTAAGGCAATATTACGTTATAATGTAAAATCATTTGAGACATGTGACGAAATTTAATTCGCATTACATTTCGTGTTTCACTCTCTTTCATTCCTTGCGTGATGTCACGTTTCACTTGAGCGCTGTGGGTTGTTTGAAATTTCAGCGCGAGGTCACGTCGCTTTAACGTCATGACCCTATCGACCAGTCAGGAATTTGGCGCCACTCCACCGAAGCAGGCTTTCCTGCGACATGAGTTTCTTAACGCTATCGCGTTAATAATGCTATGAAGCCCCTAGGCCCCTTTATGTGACCAAAGTATACTGGCTCAGTATACTTGCATGCACAATATTAGTGTACAAAAAGCACAATTTAATAACATGACAGACTTCAATAATAATTTAGCTTGGTCCTCAATATTATTCACTATAATACAAAACTCACACTCCAAGTATATCATATCTGCTTGTCTCTATAAACCTTGAAACCGCTGCCTCGTTTAAATTACGTGTGTCTCTGGCATAACATGGGTTACGTGTGAGACACCCATATCTAAACCGGCAATGATTGACGGAAAAATGGGGGCAACATACAATACGTATTGTTTGTTTTCCCTTTTTGTTTTCGTCACAACGTTAGTCGAGAGTGTTTTAGAACAGCGTTCCTCCCTCACATCCAGAACACCGGCCCATAACGCGCTAGGAAGGCACACCAAAATGCATGCCACAACGTTTGCTGCACGTACAAAATGTTTACATTGGAGAACAAGTGTCTTGTCCCAAATACTATTCTAAATTAGTTTACAAACGAGTATCGGGTGATCGGTCGTGTCCGCTCTCGCCGCCGCGGCAAAAACGATGTCTTAGTGACCTTCGTCGAGCTTCTGGAAACAGTTTCCTCCGAAACCATGGTCAATAATTTTGCTCCCCTACCCCCCCTCTTCATTTCTCTTTTTCTTTTTACATGCAGGACCTTTCCCTGCTATGAGAGAATAATGTCTCCGAAAGGCCTTGCGGAGTGTAAGTTAGTCTGCTTCTTGCGAAGGGGTTGCGATGATGTCAAAATGCCAAGCTCCTAATGGCTGATTGAAAAAAAAAAAAAAAGCTAGTGTGTAAACCTCAAGGCATCCATCACTGAGGTCTACCCACTACCCTTTCAATCAAAGCCAATCAGAACTCGGCGTACGTTCTGACGCTACCATAACTCCGGCGCAAGGAGCAGACGACTCGCTCTACGTATTCCCATCTTCAACTGAACGCAAAAACAAAATTCAATAACACGTACAAGAAAAGAAATGACATCGATAGCAGCGACAACGAGGCTCGAGTCTCCAGGATGGAATATTCGGACACTGGGTATGAAGACATTTGGGATCATTAATCACCACCCACTCGAAAACGTCGCCTCATAGTGCGTTCACCTTGCGGCGTAGGCGACGCGTAATTGATCGCGATCGCGGCTTTTATTGTATCCCGAGAGGCCCGACTAACATCCAGAGCTGCTCTCCACAGACTCCGCACTCCCAGAAATCCGAGCGTCCACTTTTCTGCAAACCACTTGGGAGTTCTAATCACTACTTCCTACGAAGACAGCTTCGGCCAAAGACCTGAGGCTAAACGCTTGTTATCGCAGGATTCCATCGCACCTCCTACACACAACTTTCGATCGTGTCTCTTGGCGTATTCGGATTTGCTCTTAGGTTTCGTCGGACCCACGTCAGAGCAAGAAAAACATATTCTTAGCGAATAGTTTCTGCTGCTACGCCTTAAACCAAAGCAAAGCAAAGCGGAGAAAACACCGTGCCCTCTCCAGTAGTGCTAGGGAGTTTTGTAGACCGCGTTACTCCCTACGCTAAGCCCTCCGCAACGAAGAAGCCGCTACTGCGCCTGCGCGCCGATGGCCTTGACTGTAGAGTTCCGGGTATCGTAGTGCGTCGCGGAGAGCCGTTGCGTGCCGGCGAACACCATCTTCGAAAACTCCCTATACTGGTCCCTACGTCTCCATCCAGCGATCGGAGCGCCCCATTCGGTCCCACTCGCGGCTAATATTCGGAGCTGAGACGGATGACACGTGACTTGACGTCAAGTGACCTATACACCTATTTAGGTTTCCCATTGAATTTTGCGGGAAATATGACGTCACGAGACCCGATGTCATGTGACCTATACCTGAGCAGGCCGCGAGTACGAAAATAATAAATGGGATGCCGAGCTGGCTTTTCTGAAGAGTTTGGCTTGTTTATCCTGTGTATCAATTTAAACGGGTTAAACTGTTGGGGACGTCCACCACCTTAACCAGCATGACCTGTTCACCCAGCATAACTCAGCATTTGCCTAGCACTCACCCAGCATTCACCCAGCATTCACCCAGCATTCACCCAGCATTCACCCATCACGACCCAGCATCCAACCAGCTTGACCAGCACGGCAAGCTGGGCATGCTGGAGCAATAATTTAATGAAGCTGGGACGCTGGGACAACCTTGTGCTGGGACCAGCTTGACCAGAACGGTAAGCTGGGCATGCTGGAGCAATAACCCAGCATGAAGCTGGGATGCTGGAACCAGCTTGTGCTGGTTTTTTCAATAGGGCTGATATATATGATATCACGTGACCTACACTCTATATTAAACTGCACTTTGTCCTCTAATCAAATTTGTGAAATGGCATTCCTAATGAATTTTTGAATTAATACGCGCCGAATGGATATAAAATATTTGCTGACAATTTTCAACGCGTCACTGAAGCAGCACAGTTTGTCCCTCCATTTGCCTCCTAACAAGAGTCGTACCTGCCCACATCTCCACAAGTCCGGGAATAGGCACAGTGTGGAAAATTACAGACCCATTTCGATTTCCTGCATGTGCTATGAGATACTGGAACAAGTAATATCGAAAAGCTTGTTTAGCTTTTGAGAAAATTCAAATATTTTAAATTGTAATCAGCATGGTCTCAGGAGACAGCTGTCGAGAGTAACTCCGCTTGTTGAATCCGTTCATGACCTTGCGAAAATCCTAAGTGAAAAAGGACAGGAAGATGCAATATGCCTCGGCCTAATCGAAAGAGTTCGACCGTGTTCCCACACGCAAAACTTGTTACGAAACTTCTTGATCTTGGCGCTGATATATTGTAAAATGGATCCAGTCTTGCATTTTGTTGGGGATCCTGTCTTGCACAGCTTGGAAAAGTAAATGGCGCAAAGTCGGAAATTCTAAACGTATCATCGGGTGTACTTCAGCGAACAGTGCTGGATCTAGTTTTGTTCTTAGGTTTCATAAATTATATTGCAGAACTTGGTAGTTCGCCTGTTTGCCAACGATTGTTTAATTTATTCAAGAATCTCAAGTCAAGGGGACCAGGCTAGATCAAACGCAGCATTATAAGTTATTAGCAACTGGTGCGTGCAATAAAAAAAATGAAAATCGACTTAAAAAAAAACGTGTTTGCAAGGGATAATGAAGAAATCTAAAAACATAATATTAGTTGATTATGCATTTGATGGTGCACCGTCGACGCGCGTTAGTCACTTCAAATATTTGGGACTCACTATAACTAAAGATATACGCTGGAAAATGCTCATAAACAATCTCTGCTATGCAGCTGAAAGAAGACTATGGTCCTTAAGGCGGAAACTAAAACTCGCTGTCTCAGATGGTAAATTAACCGATTAGTTAAACCTAGTACGTCTTATATTGGAGTACGAAGGTCAAATATGCGACCCATTTAGAGAGTACCAAATCGACAGGATTGACCGGGTTCAAAGGAGACCAGCATGGTTTTTATTGTCACAGGTTAAAAAATACTTATCTTGTCACTTGGAGAAAGAAGAGAAATAGCTAGGATAAAATTTCTTTAATCAATGCATCGTAATCTTTTAAAATTTGACGCTGAACGTTACATAAAGCCACGAACATCTCGTCAAGTCAAAAGCAGCCATCCAGATGAAATCACACCTTTAATGGCGCGCGTAGACACATTTAAATATTCATTCTTTCCACGTACCATGGAGGAATGGAACTCTCTTCCCTGTGGTATAGTGAAAAAGGACTCTCGAAACCAATTGGAAAGTAATGTTCCCGCCTGCATGGCGTCCTATAGTGCAGGCCAGACATTATATTGTATTAATTGTTTTGCTCTTCTACACGTTTAGACGTATTAACGTTTTGCGATTTATTTTGAGTTGTGAGCGGCGTTGGCTGTGCTTGGCTTGATTGTGCGTTAAATATTTTCTCTAAACATTCTTGTTTGTTGTGTGTCTAAAGTTTCGCGCATGTGGCCAAAACATTGGCTCAATATGTATATACGAGGGGCGTTCATAAAGTTGGTATTATCGGCACACAAAATCGAAAAAAAACGGAACAAAACAGGCATCAGCATGAGCGCGCGTCCCTCTAGTTTCTGCCTGCACAGTATAAACATCGCATGCTATAGTAGCTCGGAAAGCCGCTAGGGAGTCGAAACAAAAATGGCACCGACCATTGGTGCCAAGCACATGCAGTGATCCGTTTTCTCTATTTGAAAGGAAGCAATGCCAAGGAGATTCATTCCGAGCTGGTGGCGGTGGTCAGGGTCAACGCCCCAGTTTATGACTCTCTTGTTAAGTGGCGCAGACGCTTCGAGTGCGGCCAAATAAGAGAAAAGCATTTCAAGTACGGCGACCAAGTGATTGCTAAAGTGGAGCGATTCCTGAACACTCAACACGAGGAGTTCTATAACAATGGCCTCCGGTATATGGTGCATCGCTGAAAAAAGTGGCTAACGTTTGGGGGCGAACATGTAGAGAAAGTCTCAACTCCTACTCGAGTTTGATTGCTGAATCTCTATTCCTTCGTGACAATAACACGAACTTTATGAACGCCCCTCGTATATTTTTATCATAATGAGTGCTAGAACTTTGCCCTGTATCGGTCCCTCCGGCCTAACAATATCACTAAGCAAACAAAAAAGAAATGAAGAAAAAACGATCGCTTTTTAGAACATTGCGTTTTATACATTATAAAACTTTGGAGATAAATGTCTTTGCCAGTTTTCTTTCTTTTTTTACCGCCTTTCTAGGGGTTTACTTTGTTTCGGCTTAAATACAGACAGAGCCGACGGTATACGAACTAATGAGACTAATCGAACAGCTTCATCAAGATGGCTGCTTCTGACTGGATGTACTTCATGTACTTACCTTGCGGGTGATTGAAATAAATAAATAAATAAATAAATAAATAAATAAATAAATAAAAGCGCAAGTCACTGGACCTTCCCTGTACATGATTCGTCCAGCAATGATAGAGCACGTACATGAATACTGACGGAAACCATGATGGTGCGTTTCGACGCTGTCTGACTGATTCCATCAGCTCGCAGCGTCGGCTGCGTTTGGAGTTAAAGGTGACCTGACAAGGTTTCTGAGATTGCCTAAATATGCCGATAACTCACTCTGCTGGCTCTCTAGGCATCCTAGAAATCCCTAAATCACGACGATAGGCGGCCGATTTCCTTGTTAAAAAAAAATTGACCGCATCTCCACGTGGTGAATGATGTTGATTGGGACGAAGCTCTGGTGGTGCTTGTCTGCGTAGACGCTGAGCCGCAGCATGCCGAGCCTTTCGTTCGTTTTCATCCATGTCAGAAAGAGAATGTGTGGTATGGAACGTGGTTATATACGCATTTGAGCATTTGACCGCAGCGCCTTCTCGTCTATAAACGTTGAGCCAATGCACGCAAAGTTTAAGAGACAATGAAGACGATTTTATTTATTTTTTTAAATGGTGTTTTAATGCTTCTTGGGAACAGAGCATGCTGCCCAATTTTTTGTAGACATTTGTGACGCGTATTTCTGTGCCTACGAAAGAAGTAAAGAAACCGAAACTGAACAATCTCCATTCTCGTTTCTGGGCCTCCGAAAAGGGAGGTGACGTAGGAGTGACATCAAGCGTGAATCGTCGGTATCGGTAGTATTTAGGAGATCGAGACTCTGGTTACCGCGGTGGGTTATAGCAGCGCGGTGGCGCGGTCGTTTCGCCGAATCTGTCAACATGGACGGCAATGCCGCTCTCACGAGCGAGTTCGAGCTTCCCTTCAGTGACCGAACACCAACAGAACGGGGGTACGTGTGTGGCGGCCTCTGCCATCACAAGACGGAGACCGCCCAGCCGGCAACGAGCGGCCCGCATGCCGAAGGACGGACGCGGGGGAGATGCCGAGAGGAAAGCGGCAGCGATCCGGCCGTTCCGGGATCCGGTTCCTCCGCGGACGTCCTCTTTTCGTCGTCAAAGAACACGAACAGCAACCCACACGTGAAAACTAGCGTCGCCCGAACGAATACTGGTCTTCAGTCGACCGTTAGAACAGCCATCTACAGCTACCATTTTGCAGAATCTTCGAGTACCGTGTTCTTTTCTTATTTTATTTTGTTTGCCCATAGTTGCTCGTTGCCCGTTTCGCGTCCAGCGTAGCAAAGAAAGAAAAACAATTATGCTGCTTTATTTACGGTTTAGTAATCATTTCCGGTCCGATTTATACTTTTCATGGTTATTCAAGCGGAAATTAGAACAGTATTCCTAAAAATCGCGAACCAAAACGTGACCGAGAGCACGTTTCTCGTTTCGACCAATCGCTGACGCGCCTCTTGTGACGTCGCGCTTCTTGGCCCCGCATCGGTCACGTGAGCTCCGCTTCTGCTGGCTTCTGCCGCAACTCTCGGGGCGTCGCCCCAGTCGATCCCGGTACGATTATTACCGCGACTGTTTGATTGATTTGCGCGGCACACAAGCGCCGGTTTCGGCTGAAATTCGGGCAACGTGGCCTGAGGCGTGCCTGGAACCCAGTTCAGTCACCAAAAAGATGTCCGAAATTGCCTTCATTGTCCCTTTAACGCGATTATATACGCATTTTACCGCAGCACCCTCTCCTGTATAGACGTTGTGCGGCTACATGCAACGTTTCATCCATGACATCCCCAGCTCTTAAGTTACTACCACGTCTCAAAGCCGCCTACTCGTCCCGCAGTTATGGCCGAGTGGTTAAGGCGATGGACTAGAAATCCAAAGGGGTCTCTAGTCTCCCCGCACAGGTTCGAATCCTGTCGACTGCGCAAACATATTTTTTGCATAATTTTTTTTTCATCTTTTTTTTTTTTACCTACACGAGCACGTGAGCACGTGAGCACGTGAGCTCACGAGCAGGAGCACGAGCACCGGACGCCGGACGCCAGACGGACATACGGACATGGCTAGCCCTTAAAGGGATTATCCGGTCAAATTTCGTATTCATGAAAACATTTAGACCTCATTGTCAATGGCTGTAGGAGCATCTTCCACGACAAATCTGAATTTTGTGTGCTTCCCTGGAGGAGTATTTGTATTTTAACCCAAGCGTGCATAAACGGCGTTTTCCTCTTCCACCTTCAGGGAAGCGGAGTTTCTGAGGTAACATCAGGCAAAGAACGCGGCGAACTGAAGTGCACTTCGAATTTTGTCCTCCGCGTGAGCGGTACGACGTAGTTCACCCTCGCTGCTGCGCTAGATTTTTTTTTTTTTTTTTTTAGAATGAAAGGGTATTTTTGTTGTGCGGTTGTCACGCTCCACACTTCTCCGCGACATTTACAGTGGCGAGTAATATGGAATGCTGCGGTGCGTCGGGAGCACTGTGTTCCCACGGAGGAATGAGGCATAGGATATGACAATTGCAAGACTGGTGTGACGTCACGTCAGGCATGGGAGTGCAGCCGTTGATACTTCCGAAATTCGGCATGGAGTTTCGTTCAATTATCCGTCGTTGATTACACTAAATTGGGGTGTCGTTTAATGGAATAAAAATGGCCTATGTTAATCATTAGGCTCCCACCAGGTAACCATCACGAAATATTAAGAACTTCCGGTTTGCACCGGACAATCCCTTTAAGGAGCTTCGCCCCTAAAAGCAATCAAAGATGGCAACACACCGAGGTCATCTCCAGCAATGGGAGGAGCATGTTCGGAAATAAGGACCACTGTCAGCCAATAGCGAGAGAAGGATGCTCGCACCTCCCACCGGTGGAACCGCGGAGTGATATCTCGAATGCGAAGCTCGTTTAGTTGCCCATGCTGCCCGGACTACGATGCAACCCAGCGAGCGCGCGCGCTCGAGAGCTGAAAACCGGGCACATCACTCCCCCCAGAAAAAAAAAAAAAAAAAAACAACAACAACAAAAAACAGTCCCTGTTTTTCAGACGATTGTTGCAGTACCCGTCTCCGCAAAAAAAAGATTAAACTTTTTCTACTACTGTCATTTGCTTGTATCACCTACAAAAGCATACACATTTTTCTAATAACATCGTTAATTGAAATCTCAACGAAATGTCGCCTTTTTGATTGGACACACGTCGTCCCGATGCCGAAACAATGCTCGTCCCCATCGCCGGAGACGGCCTCGGTTGTGTTGCACTCTTTGATTCCTTTTCTTTAATAAGGAAATCTGCCGCGCATTGTCATAATTTATGGATTCCTCGGATCCTTTTAGAAGCCTGCAGAGTGAGTCATCGACACATTTAGACGATCTCAGAAACCTACTCGGGGCACCTTTAAGCTGAAACGAAGTATACAAGTCAGTTGCGATTTCAATCAAGCTGAAAGATCCGGTCACACTGCGCGTATATACATCGTACTAGAGCCACTAAATGAGCTGCGCTTAGAGTATCGGCACTCCGTTCCCCGACATTGTTGTGGGCGACGCCATTATGGCTCGTATGCAGAGCCGACGATAATGCCGATCGTCACGATTCAAAAGTGCGACTTCCTCAGCATTCGATTCGGTGTTAGGAAGCTCATGTAAGATTACTTTGCTCCATCGCGAACTGTTACAAAACTTTTGGAGGGCGGAAAAGCGTTTCCGGTGATTTCAAATAAAGCTTTCCTTACTTTAAAACCAAGTGTCGTTACTCTGAAGCGTAGCTTATTTAGTGGCACTACATCGTACAAAAGGATCACGGTGTGCTCGCTGCAGCCATGATGACAGAATCATCTACGGGGAAGCTTCGGGCGTGGTCGAAACATGTTGCTTCATAAATATATACACTTGCAATGGGGAAGCTTCGTGCGCGGTCGAAACATGTTGCTTCATAAATATATACACTAGCAATGACTCTGCAAGTCGCAGTTTCTTTATCATTTTTTTATGGACAATGTGACAGGAATGTCCTACAAGAAAAAAAAAAGATAGATCAGACAATGTATGCAGACTGTCTGACGTACGAGCAGCGTGGCTGAATAGTTTCCTAAATCCCGGCAGAGGTATAACAGCGATCTGACGGAGGTTTATACCGAAAGAGGCGCTATATGTAACCGAGCTTGTTTGCAGGTTAAAAAGATGGACGAAAATTCGGTGCTCACCGGGCGTTGCCAGCCCGTCCGTCGTTGGTCTGGCACATTAAAACTGGCAAAAAGTAATCTTTGATACTCGTTAAATTAAGGCCAACATAGTTTTGAAAGGGGACAGTCGATTGACACGGCATTTTGACTCGCGATATATCTATGGGGGTGATTAAAAAAAATATCCAGATTCAGGCTGCGAGTGTCTTATAAATCAACTCTCAGACGAGACAAATCTTTTTTTTTTTTTTTTTTGACGTATTCGCCCAACTTTTTAATGCACTTTGTCTCTCTTTTTTTTCCCCCTTGGCGAGGGGAGGGGGGAATAAATATAGAAAAGAAAATAGCATGCCAATTTTAGAAGAAATATCTCTTCTATAAAATCCCAACCTGTCGCAATGGCATATGCCTTTTTTATGCCTTCATTTAGATGGTAAGTTTTTCTCTTCTGTATTTAAAGAGGTGTGCATTTTAGTGAGAGGCAATGAGACCAAAGCCAGCCTTTTCTCAATAATGCAAACAAAAAAATCTACTGCTCTGCCAGTATTTTCCTCTTTCCAGATCTCCAGCCACTCTGCAGCTCGTGGTCCCTATTAAAGGCTCTGAAGCCACTCTAAAAATTTTCCCTTTGTCAAAGTTTGAAGCCATTATAAAAAAAAAGTGCCAATTGATGATAATAAAAGAGCATTCTAAAGTAAACTTTGTTAGTTGTAAAGATTTAAGCACAGTTTGTTCTCCAGAAGTTTAGGCAGCAGAAGGTATAGCCTATCCCAAAGGGACTCTGATCTCTTCACGCTGACGTCCCCCATATGCAGGAAGCTAACCAAACCCAGTAACGCATTTTCCTCGTCAAACTAGCGAAAAAAAAAAAAGAACGCATAGAAGGTGGCGGGTAGAGAACACCTTTCTGGTTTGTTAGCGTTTTCCGCACTTAATTAACTTTTCTCTGCGACTCGACAGGTTCCTCATTTAATTAAAGGAGAAGCGAACGCGAAGCACGCCTGGAATCGAGCATGCACTTCCTCGACCTTTCCCGCCTCCGCGGACACATCCCTCGGTATGCCGACGGCGAACACGTCCGCGCGAAATAATTGCATCAGTAACGTTTGATCGGTAAAACAGCGCGCTCTCCAATGGGGGACATGGGCACATTTGCGCGTCAATTTACACAGTGTTCGTTTGGTGGTCCAGTACTTTCGTACCCCCAAGACATCGTTAACGCTAAATGTGTTGAAAGCCTCGGTTGCATAGCTTATACACCATAAAAAAAGACAGTCTGGAAACGCTATCTGGGGTGTGCTTCTTCCTTGAATGACGTTTCTGTCGTATTTCTCGTACAGAAATTGTCCGCCGACATCGTCTACGCATGCATATGTGTACGAAGCGTTTCGCACGTGCATGAGACCCGGCCGAAGATAATTCTGTTATCATGCGTGCAACTAACACTGTATTTTTTTATGGTGTTTGAGCACGTGACGCCACGAGAAGGCGCCACAAATATCTTCGAAAATTCGCCGGATGCCCCCCAAATTTTAGCTGAACGTTTATCCGTAGAAAGTTGACTCCAGACAAAGGCGTTACGAAAGCGTGTTGCAGAAATGCTCAGTTTGGTCGGCGAGGTATTGGCCGGCAAATTTAGGGGACATTGATCACGTGAAGTTTCGTGGAAACGCATTAAACTTCGACGCAAACATTGCAAAAATATTTAGAAGATTTTGTTTTTGCTTATTTAGAATATATAATTGTTGCCGATCCCACGGAAACTCAGATCACCGCAGGCCCTCGTACAGCGTCAGTATTATGCGCGATCGTTCGAATTCATGGCCGGTTCGACACCTTCCCCTCCAAAACAGACAAACTTTATCATTAAAAGGAAAATTTAGCTAACTCAGTCGATAAAATCTTTAGTATTTCGATGTTTTCCTCGAGCATAAAAAAAAAATTCCAACAAACCCTTACGCCACTGCAGAAGCGACGTGTTTTGGGTTTGCTGCACAACCCGGTTTACAGATATGTAACTGGGCGCTCGACCGACCATTTAGGCTAGACAAATGACATTCTCAGCACATTAAGCCCTGGATAAACAAATTATACATATATATGTATATATATATATACATATATTCGGATCATTTCTTGGATTTGGCAACGCCAGCGTTGGCATCCAGATTCTAACGCGTTTTAAATGTCCCTTCGGCGAGTCATTTAGACTCCTTGAAGAACGAATTTTATTCGAACATTCCTATAACACTTTGCTGCAGCTTGGCGATTTGTGTCGTCTTCCACGAGAAAGTTATTCGGAGCCTGCACTTTCTCGAGTTGCTTTGGATCGATATATTTTTTTTTTTTGGCGTGATGCGCTCCGTTGTACGGTTAATGGATCAAGTGAGAAGTCAAAATCGATAGTTCTTTTTTTAATGGTCGAGACATAAAACAAATAAATAAATACTCAAAAGGAAAGGCGTGCAAACGCTTCTTTTGCGTGCCATTTTGTGCCGTGAAAGCCCTGCTTGTGTGAACAAAAAGTTGACACGAATCGACAAGATGCTTCAGAGATTCGCGCTTTAAAGTATGGCCGGCTGCATTATGCCCGCTTGCGAAAAAGGTGCGACTAAGGCTTGCCATGATAATCCAGGGTCGTACTGTAGTGGACCGTCGGAAGCTTCGAAGAATAACGGTTTTTTCTCCTTTTTTGTAAACTACCCTTTACATTACCTATACACCACATTCACAATACAGTGCATTACTTGTAAAAATGTTCCACAAAAAGTTTCAATTTTTGATTATTTGTTGCCGGTCGTTCGTTAACAACCCAAAGGTAGCGCTAGTGGTCGGAATTAGATGCCAAAATTTTAGAACTAACGTTACCTTATTAAAAAATTATACCTTTTTTATTCTTACATTTTGAATGGGAAAAAAGACGATCGACGTTGCACTCAAAAGCATAATGGCGCCAGTTACTAAGAACAGGTCCTATTCTTCCACTAAGTGGTTTTTCTAAAAAAAAAAAAAGAATCGCTTAACTTTATAATAGGATAAAGGTTAGTGCTAAAACTTTAGTATTTGACTCTGACCGCTAACGTTCCGTTTGAATGAAGACTGAGCGTTCGGCAAATGCGTGGTTTATTTTTGTTGAGGAAACAAAACCTTTAAATTATTTTTGGGAAACGCTGTACTAGCACGTGCATGAGGCAAAAGAGCACCCAACTGCGGCCTACACGCTTTGCACTCAGAAGATACGCAAGTAGAATTCAGTCGGTGAATTTGGAGCGCTTTTGGAGCGCTTTTTTGTCGGTATCTTCCCGGGCTTGCAAGCGCGCGCTCGCATCTACAGCACCATAGGCTGTGACCGTACGAAAGGCGCGAGCATGGAGCGCTTTTGGATCACTCTAAATCCACAGAGAGAATTCTATAATATACAATGAAAAAACATAGTTGAAAACATTTCGGTATCATTTTTCCCGAGACGTCGTATTACAACTATTATGAGTCACTTTTACGCTGAGTGCAATTTTTACTTACTATAGGTACTTTCCCCAGCGTCAATGTTTCCGCACTGGTTTCCAATGTGCAGGGTAGTTGAAACAAAGCAAAGCCCCGAAGTGGCAGCCTCATGCAGGTTTGTTGCGAGACAATAGCTACTTCCGTCTTGGAGAGGCGAAGTGCTGGAGCGAGTCGTTAGCTGTCACTCGAAGACAGAGTTCATTTCATGCACACGCTGGATATTACACGAAATGCAAGCCGCGCGTTTCTTGGAAGGAAAAGAATCTGGGCATCCAGCGGAAGAAAATAAAACTGCCGCAAAATTCGTCACGTCATTAAACCATTATGTTATTTGAGACAGTTTTGTATTTATTTATTTCCAATGAAAACTACTTCATTCTAAATAGTAAAAGTATGGTTGATAAAAGAAACTTCTAAGACATAGTTATAATTGTTTTAGGTAGTCGCTTTTAGTAAGACTTGAGTGTGTGTAACTTTATATCTCGTTTTTGCTTTCTGGAACCGTTCATTACTGAGAAAAATACATCTGAATGGAATTTAAAGCCGAGTTATTTAATTGTTGTAGTAATTGCTCTCAAGTTGCATAGACAGCTTGCCATTTTTAATGCAACCAAATTACTTCTCGCATGGATTTCAGCTACACTACGGATAATTGTAATAAAACTGTCAACATACAGTAATTTAGTTTTCCATATTATTCGACAATATGGAATATTTTTGTAACGGGATCTAGCACCTGTCTTTATCGCAGGACCAACATCGGAATTTAAAAGTCTGTGCTTTTTCGTAAGATGGTGCTCCCGTTCTACGTTCTATATCACGCGGCTGTTAGTTTACCAATGATATTATAGTGTTTCTTTTAGTTGTTTTTTTCGATACTTCGCTTGAGAATGTTTGGTTCGGTTAACCGCTTTTTCGTATTTCGACACCCCGTTATTGCGCAGGATTAAAAGCATGCTTTAAAGGCTTCGGTATTGCAGTACGCGGAACACGGTAATAATTTCCTAAAAAAAACTATTGTAAAAAAAACACAAGACGCACGAAAAAGATGACAGGTATATAGTCGACCTGAAGCTTTTAAAAGATTAGGTGAAAAGCAGCACAAAATAAAAGAAACATTCGTATCTCCCAAGGACGAGAACCGTTCTAATATATTTTGAGAAGCATGCCAGTTAATGTCACATCCTTTTCAGTCGATTTCTGTGTCGAAATTTATTATAATTATTATTATCATTAGCACAAAGAATGGAGGGATTACTGGCGGTAATCCTTCCATTCATTGAGCTAATAATAATCAATGGAACGTCGCACAGACCCCAATGCTGCAGTAATCTACAGCCGCATCGGTGTCTGTGCGGCGTCCAAGTGAGGTTTTCGTGACACTGTTTGGACGTCAGCTGTTCTTCGGTGGAAGCCAGAGAACATCTCGGGCAATCCTTTGGCCCAAGGGATGCACAAAGCTGAAGACACGCCATGGTGGGTACTCTTTATTCCTCATTCCTGCTGTGGAGGACGACATTGAGGCATTGTTCGACCCGAACATCTGGCCGGAGGGCTGCCTCTTCAGGGAATTAATTCCAAGGCCGGCTGACGCAAAGCCGCGTATATGGCTACGTTTACATGGATGCGACTGCAGCGCATCGGATCCAGTTAACGAATCGAATCGGTCCATGTAAAAAACTCGGATCGGATCGGATCCGATCCGATCCGATCCGCTGGGACGGGGTGGTTTGAGATGGTCAATCCGAATCGAGACTCTCCATGTATACGCTAGCGGATCGGATCGAGTGCTCGAGCGAGGGATTACGGGAGCTTTGCTTTGCATGCCGCTAGGCAAACCGGACACCTCGGAAACATTCTGAAGGTCACGAAATTTGCGTTGTGATCCTTCGACACGAGGTGCCGCTACTGGTCGATCCGAATCCATGTAAACGTAGTGGCTGAAGTGGATCCGATTCGCTAACTGGATCCGATGCGCTGCTGTCGCATCCATGTAAACGTAGCCAATCATGAGTGTGAACGTAGAGAGTGATGCCACAACCTCATGAATATTTACTACCAAATCGCACGGGGACTGCGAACGAAAGCACCGGGCTTCTTTTCAAACGTTTGTTCTTCCGATGGAAGTTTGGCGCTACGTAAGTGGACAAACATTATTCTGGACAAAACGAGAAGTCCAGAATAACGACAATTCAAATCGAGAGATTTATTATAGCTCCAGCGAATATCGCAAAAAACGTTTGCGGTCATTTTAGTTAGGTTTACAAATGCTACCGTGAGCAGGATTGTCGTGACGAAGGCGATATCACACTCGATATCTTTAAAGGGGTCGATATTACGGTGTCAGATGTCCTGGTTGTCATTAAGAAGATGAGTAATTCGATGACGGTGGGTCCTAACAACATTCATGGTCCTATTGTTAGAACTTACGCGTAGCTGTTCGCACCTACGCTGGAAACTATCTTTAATAGGTCAGGAAGGTCTGGTATGTTTCCTGCGTTATGGAAAACATGTAACGTTGTACCAGATTATAAATCTGTGAAAACATAGCAGGCCTCGAACTAACTTGCCTGTCTCGTTACTTTGTGTGTTTTCGAAGGTTTTTGAAGCTTTGGTGCACTTATATATGTCTTACTTTTTTAGAAACATCATTGTCGCATGTCAGCACTTCTTTATGCCGGGTCGGTGCACAATAACCAATTTAACATGTTTTATGAATATCGCTGTACCCATTGTAAGCAGGCACAGTCAGCTTGATGTATTTTTTTTACCTAAGCAAAGCATTTGTTTTAATAGACCATAATCTTTTCTTGAACCAATTACAACGAATGGGAGTGAGAAGATCAATGCTTGCTTGGTTTTCTTGTTACCTAAGGGGCCGCCAGAATAGAGTTTGAATTGAAGGTGTGCACCTGTCTTCATATCACAATACTTTTGGTGTCCCTCAGGGCTCGGTTCTGGGACCCCTATTGTTCACATTATTTTCAATGACGTACACTCGTGCCTATCTTACTCATCTGTTCTTCAGTTTGCCGATGACATAAAGATATTGCGAAAAATCCAGTCAGAGGCGAACAGCCAAGAGCTGCTGTAAAAGTTTGACAGAATTGGAGACTGGTCAATAATTTAGTGCTCAATAGAACAAAAACGAAAGTTGTCAACTACGGTTTGTAAAACGGGACAAATTATGTTAATTCGAGATCTGGGTGTTTACTTCAACTCAAATGTAAAGTTTCTCTTTCATGTGGAAACAGCATTTGTTACTGCTGTGAAAACGCTAGGAGTGATCAGCCGTATAACGAGTGAATCTTTGAAGCGTTTTGTATTTATCACACTCTTAAAAATATTTGCCGATCCCGCTTGGAATATGCATCTGCAGTCTGGAACAAGCTGGATGGATCAAATGAAGCTTTACTTGACTGCGTTCAAAAGAAATCCGCCTACAATCATAACTACCGCTACTTGTAAAAAGAGCCATACAGTTATTCCAGTGAATGTAGCCACTACAACATCGAATTTCTGTATCTCCGCAGGCTCTCCGCTGACTTTTCATTTCTCTTCAAATGTTTACACGGCAAGATTGATTCTCCTGAGATTCTATAATCTATTTCGTTTCCTGTGCCACACTACAGCACTGTGTCTACAGTAGCGCATTTTATCCCCCTGCGGCAAATATGTTGAACCCTGTCACCCGCATGCCAGGGAAATACGACAGCATTTCAGGCCTTCGCGCGTCATTTAGGCTATTGTAACGCAGTTGATGGTGTTTTTTATTTTTTTTTTGCCACAGTTGTTCTTGGAGCAAATTGGTGAATGTACTTCTGGAAACTGATTTAATGTGTATTTGTCTGCATTAATGTGCTAATCGAGCCTTTCTTGGAAGGAAAGTCGGTCGTTTACTCAAAAATGATGACGAAATTTGATTCGTACTCCTCATTTAATTTGTCAGGCGATGAGTCAGTATTCGGCGAAATCAACAGTCCTCAAGTTTGACCGGAGGACAGCATCTTTCACCAGCTTTTTAGACGGCTCGACCTCTTTCGTGTTTACTCTGTTAACCCAGTAAACACTGACAATGTTGAGCACAGTTAAGGTTTTTTTATCAAAATGTAAGAGCCCTACGTACGAAGGCAGACGAGTTTATGTCTAAGTTAATTGTTTCAAACTACGATGTCATTTGTCTTTCTGAAACTTGGTTCTGTAGTGGAATCCCTGATGCAAATTATTTTAGTCCAAAATACAATATATATCGTCTAGATTGAGATTATTCTTACACAGGGCAGAAGCTGGGCGGGGGTGTCATAATCGCCGTTCAGGCGTCCCAATCGTCTCGCAGTGAAGGTACGACCTTGAATTATATTGAGCATGCCTTTGGGTGAAAATCAAGGCGAGTGACACACTTCTGTTGTTTAACAATATAATCGAATGCGGCTGCATACTCCATGAAATAAAAATCCCGGTTGTTACACCTATCTTGAAGAGAGGCTGTCGTAGTAAGGTTGAGAAGTAATGGCCTATTTCCATTTTGCCATGTCAAGCTAAAATATTAGATAAATTTATTTGTATCACTGTGTCTTTGTTTATAAAAAAAACACAACTTAATGTCTCCAAATCAGTATGACTTCATGGTCGGCCGAGGCTCACAACCTCTTCTGGACGCTCTATCGGACGACATAAATTATGACTTTAAACACAACTTATGTACTTGTGCGTGATTTCTTGACGTATAAGAATGATTCGATACAGGTAGTCCATCCATTTTACTAAACAAACTTTCAGCTATGGGTTCCGTGGCCTTTTCTTGTTGCTATTAAAGAGTTTTTTTATCTGAGCGTTCACGAATGGTTTCGGTGAACGCTGTGCATAGCTCTAAAATATTTGTGAAATCTGGTGTTCCACAGGGACCTGTCCTTTCACCACTATTGTTAAATATCTATGTCTATGATGTCGGTACTGCATTTTCTGACGGTATTCTCTACCAATACGCTGATGACACTCTGTTACCGACACGTCATCTCTCCTATTCTACATGAATAGAGATGCTCCAACGTTCTTCAAATCAACTCATGAAATGGTTTACTCCTAATCTACTTGATATAAATATCTCGAAAACGAAGCTCGGCTGCTTTCACAATCCTATACAGTTACAATTAGTTGTGAAATATAAAATTTACCCTATTTTTCAGGGGCCCGAGAGGAGAAGCGAAAAAATAAACCGAGAAATACAGAGCCCTTTGCCATAAAGCGTTGGCGCAGATGGTCGACGTTTCTCTACTTCTGTTTTTCGTTCTCGTCACGCCGGTAAATGCATTTGTTTCGTTTCAAACTCTTGCGCACATCTCTTTCCGTCTCCAATCTTTCCAACCTCCGAAAACCGACTCGTGATGGAGCATTGACACATAACGGCCAACCGCTCGGCGTTTGAAGAGAGGGCGAGGGCCTTTGACTTAAATAGCGATACTACATTTTTGTTTACGCACCTCCGTCGAGGTCAGTCTCCATGCTTCATTTTGCAAGAGCGAGCCACAGACGCTGTTTCTATGCGGAGAGCAAATCGTCCAGCTGCTCTTGCACAGGAGTTGCTTGCCGTGACGTCAGTCGACGCCGAGCTTTGATTGACTTTGAATGAAAGGAGAGTCGGCAGACCCCAATGCTAGATGCCTTGAGGTCTACCCACTACTTTATTTCCCTCTCAGCCAATAAGAGCTCGGCGTTCTGACATCATCAGAACCCCTGTGCAAGAAGCAGACGAACTTGCTCTCCGCATTGGCCGACTTGCCCTCGCCCGGGGTCGACCATTTTGCTCAGTACTACATTAAAATAAATGAAAAGGAATTTCGGAACACATTTCGAGACGATTTTGTGCTGTCTTCGTTCATTTCTTTCCTGGACTTTGTTTGACACTAACGGTCTTTCGCATCTTCCAGTCCCAGATAGTCTGGATACCTGCCCCCCCCCCCCCCCCCCCCCCCCTTTACGTTCTTCTAATGGACCGGTCTGTTCGTCTGTATGAGACAGAGAGAGAGAGAGAGAGAGAGAGACGGGAAGAGAAAGAAAGAGAGAGAAGAGTACAAGCTAAGAAGATAAATAGTTTGATGAAAATTGATCGTTAAATTGAGATAGTCACGAGTGACGATCCGACAGGCGTTACCGTGGCCGAGTTATGAAAGTCACTTTGACGTGATTATAAGTTTAGTAAAAATAACTTCCCTGCCCGCTGGAAACTCTGCAACGAAGAGTATCCGACCGGAAAGTCCTCTTCGTTCAATCTTCGCAAGCGCATTAGGGTGAGTTTTGACCAGGGTTGTAAAAGTTACTTCAAAAATGTACCTAAGATACAGTTACAGTTACTCATACGAAAAGGTACTTAGATACATACCTAGGTACTAGCTTAAAATGTACCTAGGCACAGGTACAGTTACTTTAAAGATACTTTATTTATTTTCCCCAAATTCGTCAGAATATATTGGAAGTAGAGCTCTTTATACTAAGGATGCACACAAAAACGAGTTCGATAAATATGCTTTATTAGTGTCAATGTGAGAAATAAGGAAAACCGCATTGACATGAGCATTCAAGGACATGTTATTTTTTTCGGTTTCGGTTTGAGATGAAGGAAGCAGGTCGCTACTTTCCCCAAACGTAGTTCCGAAGCGATTCGATAAATTGGTGTCGCTAGAACGGCATCGCTAATCCACCGTTCGCTCAAACGAACACAGCCATTCGCTAAAGTGTCGTTCGATGAAACATTATGGGCGGGGCTTCGTTCGCTAAAACGTCGTTCGATCAAGTTAATGCCTCCCAGGTCGTACCCAACTCACCGTTAATCACGGCACATGGTAGTCTGTTAAAACTTTCAGATTTATAGTTTCTACCA
This sequence comes from Ixodes persulcatus, assembly GCA_013358835.2. NCBI lineage: Eukaryota > Metazoa > Arthropoda > Arachnida > Ixodida > Ixodidae > Ixodes > Ixodes persulcatus. The sequence goes on along the minus strand of JABSTQ010011306.1, from coordinate 132,369 downwards.
TTTTGACGAAGCGAATAGAAAAGTACCTGTAAAAAGTAACTTCACCCAGTTACAAGTTACTAGAAAATGTACCTAAGATACAGATACAGATATCGAGAAATGAAAGTACCTAGGTTTGTACCTCAGGTACAACAAAAGTACCTAGATACTGATTTCCAGTTACTTGTACCTAGGTACTTTACAACCCTGGTTTTGACCCGCGTTTCTGGCTCGCATTATCTTTTCTTAATGCATTATCTCCCCCAATTGCGCTTCGTGGTGTTTGTTCATACACGCTTTATGGACGACATCACCAACATTAAGAAAGTTTCCTCGCGACTAAATGCTGTACTTCCGTAAAATGGTAATTTGAGCTAGTTGGTACATCACTAATGTTAAAGAGCGCACAAAACGTCGGCGGAAGAGAAAAGGACACAGCGCTCTTTCGTTCTACTGTCCTTTTCTCTTCCGCCGACGTTTTGTGCGCTGTTTAATATTAGTGCTGTACTTCCGTAAAGTGGTAATTTGAGCTAGTTGGTACATCACTAATGTTAGAGAGCGCACAAAACGTCGGCGGAAGAGAAAAGGACACAGCGCTCTTTCGTTCTACTGTCCTTTTCTCTTCCGCCGACGTTTTGTGCGCTGTTTAATATTAGTGCTGTACTTCCGTCGAGCGAGTCTTTTGAACGCCTTTTTACCGAGGGGCGGGATGTTTTTGACATTAAGAGAGGGAACCTGAGTGACGAGAACTTCGAAATACGTTTGCTTCTTCGGTACAACATGGACTAAATAATGCACGACGGTGTTTAATATATCTCGAAAGGTAAATTTAGAGTTTTCAAAGTCCCAAATTATTGCAAATGTAAGTAATAGTTTGTGTCGTCAATGTCTTTTTAGTTACATAAAAATAGGATCGTGTCTTGAAAGTAACCGAGTTACTTTGCAAAATGAACTGTAACTGTGACGCGTTACCTTATTTTTAAACAACCTTAAATGTAACTTAATTGCACTGTTGGGAAACTACCCGTAACCGCAACTAACTATTTTTAAAAGGTAGCTTACCTATGACTGGACATTGTACATTGAGACATGCAATCTCTGCCCATCCAAGCAGACGTCGTACACCAGGAATAAATAAAAGAAGAAGGACGTAGGGCGCACTTTTCCTATTCAACCGCTGCGCTGCCTCTTCGAAGCACCGTAGCAAACGTTACATATTTGTGGAGCTTTTCTGTCTGTCATTTGTCGAAGTAAGCTCGAACGGATAATTTTCAACTGTCTAAATCATTAGACTAGCATCTCCCTCTCTTCTGGTCAACACGGACATACTCATTCCACGCTCGGAAGAAAACAATTCACGCATTGGGCACTTCTGGTTTCGGTCCCCCTTCATCTACATTTACAAGTAACATCTCTTTTTTGTCTTTCATTTTCGGAGCTGGCTCAAAAAAAAAAAAAAATATACAAGGGGACTAAAAAAAAAAAAATATCTACTGACCTTGTTTCAAGTTCCCAACAGGCAGCTAAAGCGGGCAGTGATGTTATTGTACTATTAAAGGGTGGATTGTGGGCACCGAGCCCAGATTTTTATGAGAGGTTGCGACGATGTGTGTGCGGCAAAAAGTAGGTCCATTATTAGGAGGTTCCGATGTAAGATCTAAAGCATCGTTTAATGATCACAAACAGCTCCCTCCTTTCAACCACCAGTTCGCCCATACTACCCTGATACGTGAGTCAGTTTAAGGCCTTCATTAACGCCCTTTATATTGCGCACTCAGCCTGATTATGCCACTTACTGGAACTAAGTAACGAAATAGACTTCCTCGTTAGTTTATCGAAAAATAAAGCAGTACTGAGTTTACTCATTGTCCTAAAATGCAACTTATTACAAAGTTGTCCAAAAGTGGGCAAGTTGGTACAAATTCGTCATGCCCGAGTCCCACTAGAGCGACAGACAGAAACAACCGACACCGACATGCCTCAAACACGTGCCGTTCTCAGGCGAGGGTAACCTTGGCAGCTTTGTAGTCCCTCGGTGCTGGCGAAGTAACCACGAGGGGTTGGAAGCCCGCCAAAGATACCTTCGCTTGCTTCCTAAACGTATTCAAATGTTTTCGGTGTCCTTTCTCTTGTGTTTGTCGCTTCAGTGGGACTCGTCCCTTATCAAACAAAGTGCACAAAAAACAGCGACAAATAAAGGCATGCTCGACACACGAGCGCTCGCTCGCAGCTGATCGCTTATTTCTAACGTTACGCCAGAGGGAAGGTAGCACAACACAGATCGCTCATGCCTAAATCAATCTACATCATACCAGAAGGGGCGGAAACCTCCTCTAGTTTATCAAGCTATTCCTGACGGGGAAAAGCCCCAGTTCTATACCAAAACTAAATACCGTTATTACTACCCTCTAGTGCTTCCGGAGACTTTTGTGCTCGTTATTCGTTATTGCTTTTGTTCGGTAAGGATTCATAACAAGCCGCCACTACAGAAACCTACGTAAATATAGATTATTTTTATGTAGTTTTATATTAGCTATTTTCTTTACGCTCCTCAAGATATCTGTCAAGTTTCACACGTTGTTTCATTTGTGACGGAGTCATTAGTCGAGTCTTGGATTCGCAAGGAGAAAATGACGACCGGTGAATGATATGCATTGTTGTTTCCGATGAGAGTGTTGCTTCTTAAGTAATGATGAGGCAGCCGTTTTCTTCTATAAAGCTGAAGTCGTTACCGTTAGGACACTTGCTTGCTTTCTGGAGATGACCCCGTGAAGGACTCTTCGGGGATAATTTCAGCAAAAAAGAGTTGTCATTGTACCCAATGCCTGGTCGCGGGGCGTTCAACGCGCATCCGTTTGTTCATTGCCCGCGAATGCCGAGCACACCCGCGTGATTAGAAGGCGCACGGCTAGCAGCTCTGGCTCTAACAGTGAAAACTATCACAAAAAAAATGGTCGAAAATGTGAATAAGCAAAATAAAGCGGAAACTTTCTTGAAAGGTCGGAAAATTCAGAATCGTGAAGAGGTGGAGAATTTCGCTGGGCAAGTTTTCACAGCCCAAAATGGCGACAGATTTCTAGCTGCTAGGGGTTGCGAGAGTCGCGCAAGTTGCATCGTCAGCAGCAGCAAAATTTCGGTGGCCAGAAACCTTTTCTCGGAAAGGTGTATGGCAACGAGCCCGGATTACACTCCTTGGGAGATTATGCACGTCCAGTGAATAGATTCGTCTTCGCGGTCGTCCCACGGCGTTAAAACGAAGCTCTTGATTAATGGCTGTCGTCCGATTCCCTCCTGGCGAAACTAAAAATGACTTCGGGCGAGCTTAGACTCCACGCCTAACCCCTTTAATGAACATTCTAATCTCGCTAAAAATCCCAGGACCAAACTTCGGGTAGACGACAGCGAACAATGTGTGTGACGCCAGGAAGAAAATAAATGAGGCCGAGGCACGGTAATTGAACCTTAAGAAGATGGACCCGGTTCACCGGAATCTTGTCGTGGTTTCTCCGTGGGAGAGATATCCATCATGGGGTTCCCGCGCTCGATCATGTGAGTACGAGGGTTTGCGGCTCGACGAATACTAAATTTCGTTCGCCCCTAAGCCGACAGTGCTCGTCTGTCTATCTTCAGCGTGATACAGCTCCCACCCACGCCCACGCATAGAAAGCGGGGTCAGGTGATGAAAGGGAGGCGGCTGATTGGACCGCCGAGTACGTAGCATTCGCCGCTCTGTCAGCTTAGGGGTGAGCGAAGTGCAGCCACGCACATGGATCCTGCCAGTCGCGTAAAAATGGCCCGAATTTAAGCGACCGTATTTTGCCCGAAGGAGCCTTAAGTCACACAGACGCGGCTGTCTGCGGATACGTTTCGTAACTTGGGATAAGCCGGGCGATTCATCAAGCCCAGAATAGTGGCTTGCGCTCCGTGGAGGCAGTTTAATCCCCGCTTCTGGAGACGGACATGAGCAATCGCGGCTGCTACAAAGTCGGCTTTTCGCGGTGGACGAACGACATAGCGTGCGTAGCTGGCGCTTAAAAATTTTGCTTGCGAATCACCACACTCTAGTGTGTACAAGATTTTAGTCTTTTCATTGTTTATTTTAATTATTTCCGAAAAGGTGACTTTTATAATTTTACATTTATTTTATTATTTCGATTTTTCTATATTTTACTTTATTTTTATTATAATGTTTTATTATTCTTTTATATTTGTTTTAGCTATTACTTTTACCGAAAACCTCCCGCCAGTTCTGGTTGGAATTATGAGAGGGTAGAGCAAAAGCTAGCTGCCTTTGTCTCCACTGCACTCATCAAACGTGTAAGAACTGACAACGCGGAACGCCGGTGTTCGGCGCTTGGCTTTCGGATTCGAACGCGTTCGGCAAGTGTAATGAAGACAAAGTCAGAGCATAGCCTCCACTATACTGACAAAGCCTGGCAGATCGCCACGAGAAGCGTCCACCGAAATGGAAAATGTGGAGCGGCAGACAACGGATGAGAGGAAAGCCACGTGACTGGCGCCCCGCTGTGGTGAGACGCCGAAACACACTTCTTCCATGCTAAAATGTGTTTCGGATCCTCGCCGCTGTAAAAGCTGTGCGCTGACGTCCAGGTTCCCCCAAAAAATGTCTCTTTGGTGTTCTGTGCTACCAGATCCTCGCGCTCCAAATCTGCGACCGGGACACTCTATGGCTCCGTCGTCGAACTGCCAGGCTTTGTGAGTATAGAGGCTTTGTGAGTATAGAGGAGACTATGGGCAGAGATTTGTCTCCACTGCACTCGTCGAGCGCGTCAAAACGCGGAACGCTGGCGTCTGGCGTTTGGCTTTCGCAATCAAACGCGTTCGACGAATGGAGCGTAGACAAAAGCAGCTAGCTTTAGGTCTACCAACTAGTCATTCCAACGAGAGCTCGGCGTTCTGACGTCCCGGCGCTCTCTCGTCTCCTCCTTTCCCTCAGTTTTTTGGCGCATAGTTCAGTCATTTCATTTTTGAATGCCGACGGAATCAAACGTGGGAAAGAACGCTAGTAAGGAGTGGTCACAATGCCTTTCGCTGGGCGCGGTTTACCTGCGATGCACTCCCTGCCTTCTGAGTCTGTCACCCTACACTCCTGGTTTTCGCACTGGGACGTAACCGGCCGGCCGTAAAACGAATCAACAACATTTGTCAATTATTTCAACGACTGAAAGTCCTGGGCGACGTGGCGTCTTTTGGCGCATATCAAATGAATCACGCGTGGCTGGCCACCTTCCCGGCAACGACACCGAGGGACCCCCTGCTCCCGTCCCGGAACTCACCATCAAAGGCAAGCGATGTAACCTCATAGACCGGAGAAACTCGGAAGTGCGCCTGAAACTTCACTGGGTCTTGTTCCGCGCGCTAGACGAGACGGTCTGCAGAGCACTCGAGCCGTGCGCGAAAGTACACGAAAACACCCGGGAGACGCCATTGGAGGCCTTGTCTTCCAGGTGGTATGCGGAGCGCAAGTCGTCTGCATCTTGTTCAGGGGTTGCGGTGACGTCAGAACAACGCCGTGTTCTGACTGGCTTTGATTGGAAGGTGAGCGGGTAGGCCTCAACGCTAGATGCCTTGAGGTCTACCCACTATTTTTTTCAATCAGCCAATAAGAGCTCGGCGTTCTGACATCATCGCAACCCCTGTGCAATAAACAGACGAACTTGCGCTCCGCATTGGCTATACTTAGAGCCAATACATGAGCTAAGCTTATAGTATCGGAACTCGGTTTCCTAATCCCCTAGTGGACGCCGCCATCTTGATGCTTAGGGCAGAGCGCACGCACTGATCTCTATGTCTATTTGCTGGATCGTGCTTGCACGCTCCGCAAATGCGGCCACTGGCGGCCATCTTTTTGATAGAGTTATATTACCTCTAGCCAATGTGCAGCTGGTGCAACCGCTTTCAGCCATCCATGACAGACAGCGTTGTGGCAGTTGTGGTGGCAGGCTGCCATAAAGATAGCCGTGGGTGATATTTCGTGCTTGATTGAAATTGTTCGACGAAACATATTGTTGAAACCCGGCGTGAACGGTAGTCCGATCTTTGAGGACCCGGTGAAAGTTTCACGAAACCGCAGCACCGGGGAAAAGCAGCACAGCTCGCATCGAAATTCGCATCGAAAGAAGCATTGAAAGCAGACGCCGGTTCGACGTCTGCTTTCGATGCTTCCCTTCGTGCTGCGCTTTCGTAAAACTTTCGCCGGGTCCTCAAAGATAGGGCTACCATTCACGCCGGGTTTCAAGAATCTGCTTCGTTGAACAACTTCAATCAAGCAAGAAATATCACCCACGGTACAGTGTACTCGCCCTAAGGCTATTTTTATGGGAGCCTGCCGCCACAGCGCTATCCGCCATATCCCTATGATGGCTAGAAATAATACAACTCTACCAAAAAGATGACCAACCGTGGCCGCATTCCCGTCCATAGGCGGAGCTGGTTAAACGCAATCCAGCAAATAGACATAGCGATCAGTGAGCGCACGCGACTGCCCATCGTCACAATTCACAAATACGACTTCATCAGCTTTAGACACGGAAGCTCAGGTGATATCGTTTTTCTCTGTCGCGAACTTTTCTAACACGTCTGGAGGACGAAAAAACGCTTCCTGTGATTTCAGACAACAGCTTTCAATAACTGGCAACCACGAGTCTAAGCACCAAGCAGTCGGAAGTGTCGTTACCCTGAAGCGTAGCTTACTTAGTGGCTCTTGCCATACTCCCTGACGGGCTGATAATGGTGAGGGGAACTTGTGTGGTCCTATCCCCAGCGCGAGCTTCCTACATTCGATAACACTTCGGTGTCTCGTGGGCCACGAGCGTGGACACCAAGTCAAAGTACGGCGGTAGGTGACGAGCAATTGCCACAAGGCCAGAGATTGCAGTAATGACATTACTGTAATGAAATTACAGTAATTAAATTCCGTTTAACGGTAATGAGTAATGAAATGAATTACTTCTTTAGGCTGGTAATTTAGTAATGTAATGAATTACTTTCAGGCAGTAATTTCGACAAAAAGTACTTATTACTTTGGAAATTACTTTTTTCCCAAAGTAAAAAAAGTTTGTTTGCAAGCTGTACAAAAGAAGAGAAAAATTATTTTGCATGGTGAAATGTGTGAAATGTTGGGAAAGAGAGATCAGAGAAAATAAACGACGGCCACCTGAGTGCAAAGCCTCATACGAAGAACTAAAGCGACGCACAAAGGCGGGCTCGAAAGGCGAAGGAGAAAAGCTTGCGTGCATACATCACTGGAAGGCCACGGCTTACGAACTCCAGGCAAGACAGATTCACGGCGTCACGTTACCACAACGATACTGAACTTCGTTCATCCCTAAGCTCACAGTGCGGTGGGAGCTACGAGCTCACCAGAACCGATCAACCACGTTCCTTTAATCACCTGACTTGTCCCTTTCTCTGCGCGTGGGTTTGAACGAGAGCGTGGTTACGTGGCGAATAATAGACGTGTGACTGTTCCAACGTGCACGTAGCTTCCACCGCACGGTCAGCTTAGGGATGGACGCGTAATAGGCTACAAGGCGAACGGCACATCACCAGTGAGGTCAACACATTTTAAAACCCAAGAGGACAGGACAAGCACATCCCCAGCCTTCTTGTTTGTGTTGGTGGTCGTTAATGAAACAGAGTACTCCCGGTATCCTCCTAACTTAACGCCATATTTTTATTCTATCCCGTCACCGTACTCTTCTACCCAAGCCTATAACAGCACATCTTCCCTTTTAAAAACTGAAGTCTATTTACAGGTTTCACAACTCGCCCACTTCTTGTTGTGTAAGTATCCTGTCCAATGTCCGGCACAGAACTCTGTTTGGTGAGATCGGCCCCAAGCAGTGGTTTTAGGTGAAATCTATTTCGGCGAAGGGTTTCTGTGTCGGTGTCCATAAAGCATGATCTCGGAGACTCGTAGTTAGACTTTTGCTGAGTTCTTCTTCTTTCCCACTTTTTGAGTTCTTGGGTGTTCCCAAGTTTCGGTTCCAAAATGGAAGGAACAGATGGTAGGGATGTTCTCAGCTTGCGACCCAAAAGCAACTCGGCGGGACTATATCCAACGCCCAATGGTGTTGCACGGTAGGAATGTAATGCTGTCGGATGTCTTTTTGAGGCTTTTCTTAATAATTCCGACAGCGCCTTCAACAAATCCATTGCTCTGGGGATATCTGGGACTAGAAGTCCTGTGTTCGAAGCCCCACTCTCGGGCGAACTGATGGAACGCACTTCCAGCCACACGTTGAAATCGTGGGTCGTTGTCGCTGAACATCACTTCAGGTGTTCCATGGTGTGCGAAAATTGACTTTAAGTGTGTTATTACACAGCTCGAAGTCATAGAGTTCAAAAGTGCCATCTCTGGATACCTCGAGTAATAGTCTGCCACTAAAAGGTTGTTCTTTCCTGAGAGATAAAAAAGATCCATCGCGACCTTCTGCCAGGGTCGCTCTGGAAACATCGATGGCATCAAAGGCTCGTGTCGGTTGGACGATTCCTTGATGCATGCTGAGCAACTGCGTACCATGTTCTCAATCGCCGTTGAGATGCCGAGCCACCATACAGAGTCTTCGCTCGAGCTCTGCATTTGGTGATCCCTTCATGTCCCTGGTGGATTTTCTGGAAGATATCAGGGCGCATGGGTAACGGGATAATGAGTATGCATCCTCTCATGAGTAGTACATCTTGAAGTGCGATTTCTGACCGATGTTGCCAGTAATCTTTAAAGTTAACAGAAACTTCTTTTCGACTTGGCCACCCTTTTTCACTGTACCCTGTCAGCTGTTTGCATGTAGTGTCCTTGTTCTGTTTTAGAGCGCAGCTCTTAGGCGCCCCTTTCCGGCTTGAGCGGTGTCGGCGTCGGCTTAACCGCGCGGTGCATTATAGGACGCGTGACGTCATCGGCATCCGCATCGTCATCGTCACTGATGACGTCATCAGCATCGTCATCATCACCCCCCTGAGGTCACGTGACTCCCCAGGTCACGTGACCCCCCCCACCCCCGAGGTCACATGACCCCCTCCCCCTCCCGAGGTCACGTGACCCACCCCCCCCGTACCCTTCTCTCCTCCTCCTCAAGAGCTGCGCTCAAATTCGGCGTTACAGGGAGTCGTAAACGGCTTTCACTTTTTTAGAGCGCAGCTCTTAAGGCACGGCCACATTGGCGTCGCGGAGGCCAGCGGCGTGACGGTCGTCGCTGCCGTTTGCCGATCGAAACCAGTTTTCGGCTTCACCGGCGCGACGTTCTGCGCCGCACAGTCAACCGCTCCATGCGCGGTTCAGAGATCGGCGCCGCTCGCCGCAGAAGTGAGGAGCCAATGGGAGGTGGCGTAGATAGTGACGTTGCGATGCCATGGCAACGCTAAAGCCGGTCCCCCGCGCCTCTTTCACGTTCCGAAGGACATGTTTCGTGTCGTCTGCCATCCCTACTTCGCCCCCGATGCCTTCCCCAACGGAGCGGTTCCTTGAAACTGTGCGTCTGGTTCCCTTTTTATATGACGAAACGCAGCCAGACTACCAAGATAATGACGCTAAGAACAACCGCTGGGAAATTATAGGAGAGGAATTCGGAATTACAAGTGAGTTTCTCCGTGGCACTTGTTGCTTGTCGTCTGTGTTGTGACGGATGTCGTGTTGATTTCGTGACATTTTCGAAAGTAGCCTTCATCTCCGGCGCGCCGCCGGGGCAACAAAGCACGGACCCTTACTTTGGTGTTTTGGTAGAAACAACTCGGCCGGACCCAAAACCTGTGCCTCCTTCCCTTCAGAGCGCGGCGACGTCGCAAGATCAACGAGCAGGCTAGGATAATCACTTTCACGCTGATCACCAGGTCATCATGGACACCTACCATGTAGGCAGCGAGTGCGGTTTCGATGCTGATATATGCGAAAGATGAGAGCCGAAACGGAAGAATCTACCGAAGAGCAGACGACAAAAGAGCGGGAAATCCGGCGGGAGGCGCGCGCGCGATCGCGAGAGCCAGTGCTGTCACGTGACGCCCGCAAAACGGAGGCCAATGTGGACTCCTCGCGTTGGGACGCCGGACGGCGGTGCCGCCCAGCGGTGCCGACCGGCGGCGCCGTTCACGCTAGTGTGGTCAGGCCTTTAGGCGCCCGTTTCCGGCTTGAGCGGCGTCGGCGTAACCGCGCGGTGCATTATGAGAAATATCCCATAATGCACCGCGCGAGCCCCCCCCGGGGTCAGGTGACCCCCGGGGGGGGGGGGGGGGTCACGTGACCCGGGGGGTCACGTGACCCCGGGGGGAGGGCTCGCGCGGTGCATTATGGGACATTTCCCATAATGCACCGCGCGACCCCCCCCCCCCCTCCCCGGGGTCACGTGACCCCCCCCCCCCCGGAGGAATTGAAGAATGAGGGGAGGAGGAGGAGGAGGAGGGGTATATCCTCCCCTGAGTACCCTTCCCTCCTCCTCCTCAAGAGCTGCGCTCCAATTCGGCGTTACAGGGAGTTGTAAACGGCTTTCACTTTTTTCTTTGATTTCTTGAAGTCTCTTCTCCGTCGCATAAAGGTCTGCGGTCACTCCCTTGACGTATGCTGCCACTTCTTGTTCCAGGTCGGGGTTTCCTGTTTCCTTTAGGGGCTGGTGGGACAATGTGCCTGTGGCAATCAGCGCTTTTCCTTGAATGTGTTTCATCACATATGAGAATCTCATCATTCTCATCTTCATTCTTTGAAGTCGAACCGTGATGTCCGCTAGGTTTTTTGACGTGAAGGTCGGTACAAGCGCCTTGTGGTCAGTTTCAATCTCAATCTGGAGACCAGGCACAAAATCTTGAAACCTTTCGCACGCCCAAACTACCGCCAGGCCCTCCTTCTCAACTGTGCATGCCTTTTTTCCTTCTCTGTGAGTGTTCTTGACGCTTATGCAACTGGTTGGTAGGATCCATCTGTCTGAAGCTGACGAAGCACATGTAGCTCCCAAGCCGTATAATGAAGCATCGGCAGTGATCACCGTGCGTTTTCCTGGGTCAAACAACTTGAGCAGTGGACTCGTGGTCAGCGCGTGCTTGAGTTCATCGAAGCTTCTCTGCTGTTCCGAATCCCAAACCGAGTGGCTCTTGTAGCTCAATAACGAATTAAGCGGGTAGGGGGTTTGTGACATTTTCGGTATGAACTTTGTCAAACAATTCACCATGCCTAGAAAACTTCTCAGCTCAGGAACAGATGAAGGAGGCTTCAACTCCTCGATGGCCCTAACTTTGGCACTGTCTGGACGCATTCCTTCACAGTCGATGACGTGACCCAAGAACTTTACTCTTTGGACGCTGAACTCACACTTGTCCGGATTGAGGGTCATTCCTTGAGCCTGAAGACGTTCTAGGACAGGCCGCAGACTGTCACCATGCTTTTGTTGAGAGTCGGAATAGATGAGCGCATCGTCCATGTTGCATACCACACCTTAGAGACCACTGAGGATTTGCGACATCTTAATTCTTTTGGAAAAATTCTGGAGCCGATGATATTCCAAAAGGCAGACTCATAAACTTGAATCTTCGGAGGAGTGTGATGAATGTTGTTAAAGCTTGAGACTCTTTGGCAAGCTCAAACTGCCAAAATCCAGAATTGGCATCAATTTTCGAAAAATAGCGTGCTCCAGCAAGCTCTCCAAAAACGTGTTCTCCTACAGAAAGTGGGTGAACTTCTTTTTCAACGTATTTGTTCAGTTCAGTCAGGTCTACGCATATTCGAACGTCTCCGTTGGGTTTTCTCACTATCACCATTCCAGAGCACCATTCAGTTGGCTCTTCTACGGGCTCAATTATTGCCATCTTGACCATTTCCTGGAGTTTCGTTTTGGTCTTATTGAGAAGAGGAATGGCCCCACTTCGAGGTGTCATGAGCGCCACTGGTTTAGCGTCAGGTCTCTGTTTGATCCTGTATGGAATCTTGACGTGGCCCAACCCATAAAATAACTTCGGGTATTCTCTTTATGGATTTACAGTGTTGTCCCCTCAGGCGCCAACTTGATCATGACGCTGAACGATGTCCAGTTGTTCACTTGCATCCTTCGATAGAAGTGGCTGTTCTAGCTCTTCTACGACGTAAATGTCGGTCTTGAAGGTCTTCTCTTTGTAGTGAAGAGTCTCATTCAATACACCAAGAACAGCCAATACCTTCCTATTTGGACCTTTCACGATTTTCTTGGGCTCCCTAGGGAAACATCCCTGAACAAGTCTTGGTACATCCTTTCAGGAATGACGGTGACATCAGCCCCGGCGTCGACTTTGAACGTTATGGGAATGCCTCGGATGTCGACCGTGACTTTCCATCGCTGTCCATCTAACGACGCCACGGAGCCAAGAAATGCCGTCTCCGACGTTGTTACTTCCCTGAGGGCACCATAACTCCTGCAAACCCGTGAATAGTGCCCAAGTTTTCTGCATTTGTTACAGTTTGCTTTTCGTGCGAGGCACTTGTCTTTCTGGTGGTGTGTGTAGCCGCACTTCGGGCAGGTTTTGTCGTGAGTTGGTAAACCAGACCGAGATAAAGTCGCGTCTTCATTTCGTGTCTTCCCTTTCCGTTACCTTGCCTCCTTTTTACAGACTCTGTCAATGTTTTCACTCGGTGAATTGTGGAGAGTAACTTGCTGTTTCTTGACAGCTTCGGACTGTCAAGCCAGGTTGGTAGCCTTCTTAAGTGTCAGTCATGCATCCAGTTGCATTTTCTCCAACAACTGATGGTTGAGGACCCCAATGACAATTCGGTCTTGAATCATCTCCTCGTGCAGAGCTCTGAAGTCGCAAGTCTTGGCGAGGTTGTGAAGATCTGTTATAACTTCTTCCACGCCTTCGTCTTCTCGCTGACGTCTTTTGTCGAATTTTACTCTCTCAAATATCACGTTTCTATGGACGACGAAGTGTCTCTCAAAGGCCGAAAGCACTTTCGCATACTCCACCACTTTGGCTTCCGATAAGTTCAGTGAGAGGAAAATGTCGTCTGCTTTGCCGCCCATGAGGTATACTAGAGCGTTGACCTGAGCTGGCTCAGGTTTTGTGGCAAGGCCACTGATCATCCGAAAGCGTTCGAACCGGCGCTTCCAATGGGCTCAGTCATCGGGGTTTGAGAAATCCAATTCCGCAGGCGGTTGGCACTGGAATGAGCTGGTGGCTGCAATCGACGGCGAAGCCATCGCTCACCGTTCCTGGTTGATCCTGGGTCCTTGTACTTCTGACACCATGTGTCGGTGGTCGTTAATGAAACAGAGTACTCCCGGTAGCCTCCTATCTTAACGCCATCTTTTTATTCTATCCCCTCATCGTCCTCTTCTACCCAAGCCCATAACAGCACATTGTTCTTTTGTCAAGCAAGGTCAAACCGTAAGCTTCGACCATTGTGAACAACAAAAGACGGAAATAAATAGTTACTTCCAAATGCCTTGTCAAGAAACCAGACCGCTTTGTGCGTCCTCCAGCAAAGCAGGTGCCGCTCGCGATATGCCTCGCTGCTTTCTTCTGTGAAGTTTATTCGGGAACAGGCCTAAATTGTGTACTTCCCATATGTTGGGAAGTACACAATTTAGGAAGCTCGCGTCATTCCTTTCCTCAACTGGCGACGCTTCTGCTTAACAATTATCCAACCACTTTGTGTGACAATGCGCAAAAACTTGGACTCTTCGGGTGTTTGGGAACAATATTTCTTTAGAGGAATGACAGAAAATACTTCAACTATAGAGTGCTTGGGAAGATAGGCTTATACTCCGTCCGAGGCGGTAGGGAAACGTTGCACGTAACGACTCCTTGCCAGAATGAGCTCACATGGCCCGACTTAATAGACTAACAAGGACTATAACTTCGTCTAAATTAGGAAGACGGAAACACAGCACCCTTTTAGTAGGGACCTTCGCCGTTGAATAAACAGAAAAACAGGTGTGTCGACTGTCTTTGTATCCCATCTAAAAATGCTATTCTTCACGTTTAACACTTATGTGGTGTGCGTCAGCAAAATGACTGTTCAGTATGGTTCGCTCTGAGGCGCATAAGGCTGTTGCGGTGTAAACAGGAAGGTCTGAGTTTGGTACATAGAGGGTTAATAAAATGAGCACGAATCACTGTATTAAAGGGGGACCAGCAGAAATATTCTTCAGCCTGGTGGAAAGTCCTCCTCGCCTTCTTTTTTAGGGGCGAAACTCCTTAGGGACTAGCCATGTCCGTATGATCGTCCGCAGCCGGGTGCTCGTGAGCTCCTGCTCGTGTGTGTTTATACAGCCTAGAACTTGGGGGGCTATGTTGCGCTTTTTGGACTCCCAGGAGACTAGGGAGAAGGAAGTGACGTCAACAGCGCAGCAAATGCAGATTGGATGTTGATTTTGTTTTCTTCTGTCAACATCCAATCTGCGTTTGCTCTAGTCGTTGACGTCACTTCCTTCTTCCAAGTCTCCTGGGAGTCCAAAAAGCGCAACATAGCACCCTTGGTGTGCCTCAACGGGCGGCGAGTCTCCCAGCTGTAGATGAGCAATTTAGCTAGTGCGGTACAACCGCTAGCCTGCAGTCTTTAACGTGCACCACGCAGTAGTGATTCACGACCGCACGCCGGTACGATTCTCATCTAGATCGAAACGGGCACGGGAGCCAGAGTTGCGCGTTCATCCCCGTAGCGCCGTCTTTCCTGCATTGCATGTTGATCCAGCTCCTCACGTGACTGAATTCGGCGAATAGCAGCGCCGCGCGTTCGAGGCGCGCGGCGCGCTCAAAAGCAGGAAAACGTTCGGCGGGGCGCGCGCAACGTCTTCTTTCCTGCACGGCACTTGATCCGGCTTATCACGCGAACGCGCAACTCCGGCTCCCGTAGGGAGCCTATAGGGAGTATTCACTGGCGGCCATAGCTGTGTGCGCGAATGCTGAGCGCGTGCTGATGGCGAGCTTCCGCAGTTCTTTTGCAACGTGCATTCCGCACCATCAAGATTGCCGGTCTTAGCAGGCTATTAATGTGAGCTCGTTCTGAGCATGCGCTCTAAACAGCACCCACAAATATGGCGTCCAGTGAATACTCCCTATAAGAATTATTCACTGGGCGCCGTATTTGTGGGTGATGTCTAGAGCGCATGCTCTGAACGAGCCCACATTAATAGGCTGCTAAGACCGGCAATCTTGAGGGTGCGGAATGCACGTTACAAAAGAACTGTGGAAGCTTGCCATCAGCACGTGCTCCGCAGTCGTGCACACATTTCGGTGGCGCCCTCGATCGGTTACCTTTCGTGACGTCATTACCTTGTGAACAACAAGTTCGATTGTGTTTATAATAAGCATGGTGGAAGCCTGAAATCATAGCGCTCTCAAAGCAACACTGCCAACACCGTCAAAATTGAAGTTCTTTCATTCCTCTTATCTCCGTCGATGAGACATCCTTTGCTGACGTCATAGTCAGCATTCGGCCAATTGTGGTGGGCCGACCACAGCGACGCTTTCGATCGCTCACGTCGCCAATACAGGAACTCTAGGCTCTCATTTCATTCATATTCTGCCGCTCTGCCTTTTCAATTTCGGCGGCCGCGTCTCCTGGCGGTCTGCCAGGGTTTGTCAGTAAAGAGGAGGCTATGGGTAGAGTCATCGAAGCAAGTACTTTACTAGGGGGAATACATTCCACTCCTCGAAAATACAATAGCCTCGGCGCGAACAGGTTTTTTGGGATTTGCGAGAGCCATCTATCCTTGGGGAAAGCCCGGATATTGAATTGGATTGGATTGGATTGGATTGTGGTGGCTCTTCCCTTTGTATCGGGTCAGCAGAGACCGAGCTGCGCTCTAGCCGTATTTCACTCCTTAGCTTTCTCTATTTTTCCGCATCATCGGGCGGTACATGATGAAGATGATGATGGTGGTTCTTGAGTTTGAGGCTGGCGTTTTCCTTCAAAGGCAGCGCCCGGTGGGCGCGCCACTGGCCACTCGATTGTGTGTCTTTTTGTCTATCTTATTTTATTTATACACATATACGCGTATAAATAAAGAACGCAACGACGACGACGTTGAGAAGATGACAGACCGGGCGACGGCGGTGCCTCAATCTGAGCCCTGGGCCTCGGTTCCCCGGAGGCGGCAGCTTCTACTTTGACTGGGCTACTTCCTTGGAACCTGATGCTTCGACCACAGTGGACCCCAGTGAGCAACAGCGCCATCATGTTCCTGTGGCTCCTTCATGCACCGATCGAACGGCCTGCCGGATCCCTTAGCTAGCTGCTGACCCGCCCAACCCGCCTTCACGAAATATGGGGCCTTAAGTTATGTTGCGCTTTTTGGACTCCCACGGCGACTGGAGACAAGAAAGTGACGTCAAACACGCAGCAAACGCAGATTGGATGTTGATTGGTGAGAGTCGCTGATGACGAATTTCCGCAGAAGAAAACAAGGGAAAAGTAAGCTTTTTTTTTTTTTGTGAAAATTCGCCATCGGCGACTTTCACCAATCAACATCCAATCTGCGTTTGCTGCGTTGTTGACGTCACTTTCTTCTCTCTAGTCGCCGTGGGAGTCCAAAAAGCGCAACATAGGGCCCTGGACTTCTGCCAGTCGGACTACCATCCTTCCCAATAACAACTATCCATGTCGTCATCATCATCCATGTATATAGTTATCCCATTATCATGTTCACTAGACGCGGCACCGCGGACCTCGATGGTACGGGCTGCTGCATTTCCGCGGTGCCGCGGCTGTCCAGAGCCAAATAAATAAACACTAAAGACTAAAGACAAACTTCTTTGCTGACCAACAGCCAGTAGCGCCTTAAAAGAAAAAAAAAAACAATTGTGTTTCCTCGTTTATAGAATACACATTCCAAAACTACACCATTCTACTGGAGCACATCACTAAAATAACATACGCAATACAGAAAATAACAGAGTGTCCCTTAAACGCAAAACGTCAAAATACACATAATGAGGTAGTTTATTTGTTTCTAAAAGCCAAATTAAAAAAAACAAAAACGACTAAACAAACTCTGGGTTTATCGTGTGAATCGTGTCGAAAAAGTATCAAACGAAAACACCACACAACAGATTTGACATTTTTTGACACCTCGAGACACCGGCTTGCACTGGCGCACCGACCGCCGGCGTAGCGTAGGGCGTAGTCGTGAAATGTCTGCGGCTAATAATAATAATAGCAGATTAAAAAAAAAAAAAAAGACTCGGCGTGGCGCGGAGAATTTCGAAGACAACACCGCCGCAGCCGCCGCTATAAAATTGGGTTGTGTGTGTGTTTATACAGTTTAGAACTAGAACGCACACCAGCGCAAAGCACGTGGGGCCGCCGCTAACATCCTGATACGCATGAGATTCGACTGACGCGGACCTCCCCTCCGTCAGGGCTGGATTCGGCGTTGTAGGCGTTCTGTCTAATGCAAATGAGCGGAATAGAATCTATTCCCTTTAGTAAAGTATTCGATCGAAGGTTCGAAGCTCGCGCTAGAAACCCCTCTCTGCCGTTCTCATCCCTCAGGAGACTGTATTCACTGGACGCCATGTTTGAGCGCATGCCCGGAACGAGCTCACATTACTAGGTTGCCAAGACCGGTAATCTCCATGGTGCGGAATGCAAAGTTCAAAAAGAATCGCGGAGGCTCGCTTTCAGCACGTGCCCAGCAGTCGCGCACACGGCTATGGCCGCCGTTGAATCCCCCATGTATGTGGTGCTTAGCTTTTTTTTATTTATCTTTCTTCGGCAAAAAAAAAAGAAAACAATTGTTACATTCATTACTCTAAAAATGACAGCGTATCTCCTTTCCAATGAAAGATGCACCGAGTCATTAACCCGCCGTCACGCTGCTAATAGAGAATACAAAAAACAGTCTGCAAGCACTGGCCGAGGCGTGGTTTCGTCCTTGTATGCCGTTCCTGTCACATTGCTCATACAACTAATTCAAACGTTAATTAACAAATTATACCTAATTAGCCGACTGAGTGTTACGATTACTCACCTATAATGTGTCCCACCCGCACAAACCGCGTAAGTGTAGCTTTCACGTTCGTTTTTCTTTAAACAGATATGTAAAGCTTAAAAAAGACAAATACAAACGTCCTTTATATATCTGTATCATTCGAACATGTATGCAGAGAGGTTTTGTATGACGAAGATGAAAAGACCACCATCAAAGGAAGAAACCCGCCCGAGACAGTAAGGAGTTTTAGGGAACCTTTTTGGCACATTCGACACAGTATACAACGGGCCCTCAGTTATACGCACTGCGCACGCGCAACCACAGAAGACTCGCATATGCGCAGTTGGTTCCGGACGGCCCATCGTGCCGTTTCGAATGTGCAAATAAACGGGTCCCTAAAAGTCTCTAGTGTCTGCAGACTGTCATGTGTATGATGTATTAGCCATGAGATTCCGGCTGAACGCTACGGGAGAGCTTGGTGCGCGACCGCGCCGCGGCGCTGGCTTCGACAAGGGCTGAGAGCCGCCAGTCTATACAGCCAGCACCGCTGGGACTCTGGCAACATCGTGAAGTGGGCCAGAATTTCACGCTCAATCTTAATTAGCTATCCGTCCCGGTGACGCGTCATTGCATCGAGAGCGCTTATCGTTAATGTAGGCCTCTTCGTCTCGCTACACTCCATTAACTGTCCAGACTCTCTTATCTGCTGGCGATCCCCCCCCCCCCCCCCCCCAAAAAAAAAAAAAAAAAATTCTATTTACTTATTTCTTTTTTCTTTCTCGAAGCGGCTTTTAATGCCGCCGTCAACATTACAATTGAGTACCGCGAGCAGCCCCATCAAGATAGAGGCACTGCGAACCCGTACGCCCAATCGCATTTGTGGCTCGGGAAAGCATCGCTTTGTCTGAAAACAAACGAAGAAAGCTTATTTGTAAGTTTTGTCTTTCGATATCAATAGAAAGCAATCGATCCTTCCATACAGTAATCTACTACAAGCGTAGCAGCATGTCGGAATAGGATATGTTTTTTTTTACCTACTTTCACTATCAAAATTCGAGTAGCCCAGAATGAAGTAGCCATACAATAGTGCCCCTTTATTGACAGTGGAATATCTGGTGGCAGCTCGTCCGCGTACCAAACCTTGGCCGAAGTTTCGCGACCCGTAGCTGATTGAAGGACTCTGATATCAGTTTTGCGCCGCGCGTTGCAGGGAGGTGCATTAGGGCACGGCCACTCAATCCTGGTTCCCACTCCACTGGCAACGACCGGCCGAGTGGTTCCTTCAGCCGGTGGAAACGAAAGCTCTCGGAGCAGTGAGTGTCATTAAAGAGTTTTAGAATAGGGGGCCCCAAAGCTTGATGGCCCCAAATAAATAGGGGCTCACCACTGCGCATGCGCAGAACCCAAACTCCATCTGGGGTTAGCGCCTGTCCCCTAAGCAGAATTCGAGAAATAACGTGGGGCCCCCGATTGCTAGGGGCCGGGTTGCGTCGGTAAACATGGCGGCGCCCTTTCCGCTCGCTTCGGTGCAAATCCGTCATGGTCGCTGCAGTATTAGCCAATTTCATTGCCTATGAATTTTGCAACCGGCTTTCGCTTTGCTTTATCTCGCTCAAGTCACAAGGGATGAGCGGTAGGCTCGCCTCATTTTAAAGATCGTCCCTGATTCTGGCCGTTCCTAAGCCTAAAGGGACGCGGTAACCGTTGACATGGCAACGTATTGTGGCTGGCTCCGAGTGGATTTTGTTCGTGGCACGATACTTGCAGCTTTAAAACAAGTATTTCAAGGCTTCAAAGTCGCTCCAGCTCAAATTTAAATAGAGCAGCTGCTCGCAGAGTATGCTCGCTCGCGTTCGTCTCAGTTTCGGCATAGTTCAAGGCCTACTCGTCCCACCCCGCACCCTGATCCAGACGGACAACATGGCCACCGGCATGACCACTGGCCACCTCCGGAACCTCGACTGGCCCCTGAGCCTTGTGTTATCGCTTCTTTATTCTTTAAATAAAGAAGGAGCTTCGGGCGCGCTGGATCTTGACGGTGGCCAACCCCGCCGACATGTCCTCACGCCTTCCGCGCTTCACTTTCCGCCCATTGCACTCATGTGATTGGCTGAGGGCATGCCGGAGGGGGGAGAGGGGGTTTCGCCTATAGAAGCTATCGGCGACTCCCTTCTTGGCAGTTGGGAATCTAGAGCTGCCTTCAGGCATACGTGTCGCTCCAACCAGGGTAACAAAAAAACATCTTCGGCGACAGACGGCCAAAGCGCACACGAAGGCCCTCAAAATCTGAGAACGAGCGCCAAGTTACAACGCGCTACGAATTGGATTGTTTTGGCCGAATACAGCCAACAACATTTATACTGAATTTAGATAGTCTCTTGTTTTAGCCTGCTTCATTAGGATTTACCTTACCTATTATTTTTAACCAAAAAGTAGTTGCTAAGCGCATATGTTTTACGGTTATTAATATTTTTTCGTTTTTGATTATTACGCTCGTAAGCCGCATTGGCGCTGCAAGCGGGAAAGGTAAGCGCGCTGCGCTTCGTTATGAAACCCCTATTCTATAAGCCGTCGACAACAACTTTGTTGCGTTTGGGTCCCGCAATATCTTAAGGGAACCCATTTGTTGGGGACCCCCTATTCTAAAACTTTCTATTGAGTCTGGTAGCGCTTATCAAATCAAACGGCAGCCGGCAGCGAACAAGCGATCGTGAGGCACGTGTAACGCGGAAACGTACTATACTCTGGTCGCTGACGGCGGGAGAAAGGCAAGACGCCTCTCTCGGATACCTCGAGCACGCGCACGTTGCCTTCCACCGTGCTTAGGCTGCACGTGTACGCTCGAGGATCACAAGATACCTAAGCTCCACCCAAGATGTAGCAGGCGCTAGAAGCTGGACAGCTGAAATCCCCCTGCCGTTCTAATCCCCAAAATTACTATTAAATGACTCGGTTGCGGAAGAGCCCAGAGACGTTTCTTTCATGAGCGGCACCCCGGCCGACCTATCTACCAGAGGCAACCTGTCCTCCGAAGCACCACCGTTTTGGATGGTGGGACAGCTACACTTTACTCCACAGCATGCACAGGTCCTGAAGCGCAGCGTCGATATGGCGTTTCACTGTAGTCACTCGAGAGAGTACAGGTTTTGAAGCACGTCTAGATGGCGCTGCAAACGGTTGATGGCGGTCCAGGAGAATGGACGGGGTCGCTTTTTGGCTAGATTTTTTTACCTAAGTTGATCTGGTATAACGTTGAAGAAAGGGTACCCTCGATCTTGGAATAGCACCGATGACGTCTCCGTAATAAAGACGTGGCTGGACAACTATCAGGCACCCTGCACCCGACGTGAGCCCACCCCGGACATCTGTTGTGCCACGTGGAATTGAACTGACCACGCAGTTGCACGGGTCGTCATCCTAAAATAGTTCTTTCGTTTAATTCTGACGATCTTGTTAATAGAGATCTCCGCAACATGTCGAGTGTATAAATTTTAAATTCAAAATTGAAGCTTCATTTTTCTTCGACACCCACTGGAGTGTCACCCATACAATAAGGCGCTACAAGCAGCCTTATTGGCGCAGGTCTTCTCTTCAAGGTGGCACTGATTTGGCAGTCCTTCCGACTTGTCGTAGGACTTTTCTGATGTTTTTATTGTGCATGCTTTCGGCGTTTGAATGACAATTTGAAACTCTGACTCGCCGAAAACAGTAAAAAGGCTGAAAGCCAACCGGGACAGGATCTGAAGAATTCTCCATTCGCGCAACATCTCTCGTCTCCGATAAAAGACTGCAGCGCAGGTTAACTTGTGTACATTTACCACGCTTTTTAAAACCACCTGAGACTGGGCGGAATACGAGAATAATCCGAAGTGTCAAAGAAAGAAACAGAAGGACAGAAAGCAACGGCTAGTTCTTCACCCAGTCTCAGGTGGTTTTAGAAAAGTGTTGCTCTTCTCCATTTCTTCGTTCTCGAAAATGTTCAGTTTTTTCCTACGTGATCCTACTGTTTGGCTCAGACAAATTACACAGAAACAAGTCACTTTAACTGGCTGTGTCTTCCGAAAGACATTCGATCTGTTCTGTGAAAGATCCATTGCTCAACTTAAAACAATATATAGATATTGAAAAAAGAAAAAAACTAGACGCCGAGAGGAAAAATGTGATATTGGAGTCCTCCAGGCTTTTTAGTGAAGTTCAATCAGCAGAAAATAAACAACTTTTTAATTCATTTTTTAATCGTGTAGGGTGATATAACATGACTATAAGGCTACAACCTAGATTTAAATAATTTTTTCTGTGCTCCTTTACGCGCCTTTCCCCCTCATTTCTATTGTTTCCTACAATTTGAAATTCACTATGGTTATGCGTCGCAAAGTGAATATATAGCGCGTATTTTTAATTTTTATTATTATTATTATTATTATTATTATTATTATTATTATTTATTTGTTTTTTTATAACAACTTCGCACCGACATCATTTTTCGAGTCAGAATAAGACTTTTCGCGAGTTCTCTAAAGCAGAAATAGAAATGACGCTCAGTGCAGAATGTTCGCTTCCCGCATATATTACTGCTGCCCGAAAGCGGGTTGACCGATCGAAAACTTCTGTTCCGGACACATGGAACGTGAGGTCAATTTCCAACTTTGTTTTCCAACTTCGACTCGGAGTGCCCTTGCACCTGACTCAAAGATTTTTTTTTGTGTGTGTGTTCTGATCAAACGCCACGTTGTTCGTGCTAGAGATCTTTTGTGAGGAAAAAGTATTGCGTCAGCTGATGATTTTTCTTTTTTTTAGAAGGGTCGATTTTAACGCTGCATCTTCCGATAGCATACAAAAGACTCGGTGTTGGCCGCACAAATAATAGGGAGTTTAAGGGAACTGTTTTTGCACATCCGATACGGTACGATGGTCGCTCCCGTATACGAACTGCGCATGCGCGAGTCTACTGCGGTAGCGCATGCGCAGTGAGCACCGGAGGGCCCACCGTGCCGTATCGGATGTGAAAAAAACGGTTCCCTCAAACTCCCTAACGACAGACTAAGGTAGAAGACGAACAGGTCGGTTTGCATTTAGACGTTAGTGAACGTGTAGACACGAGGAACAACCGCTTGTTGAAGTCACTCGAGAGAAGAAAGAGACGTCACCAAGCACATTTTTGTGCGCGTGCTGAGAGTTCAGCGAGCGAGCGTCGGGTAAAAGATTGCCGCCCCGTTTTCCTCTTTTACGAGATTGCATTTGTCTCTGATAAAACATCACGATGAACGGTTTCTGCCGCTGGAACCAAATGCGTAGACTATAGTTGAACGAAATTTCGTCGCCCAGCTTTTTTTTTTTTTTTTGTGCGGCATAAAAGAAACGTCAGGCCCCTACTATTGCTCAGAAACAGTGTAGACATAGAAAAGATGCGAGGAAAATCTCTTCCGAGACGTGTGCTTCTCACCGGGTAAACACATCCGTTACGGTCCGACGTTCGGAGTAGTACCCGAGCCCAAAGTCGTAAAACAAAATAGGCAAACACGTCGTAAGGAGCGCGCTCTTCTGTTTATGTCCGACAGAATCAGGGAAGGAGCGACCTAAATTGAATTTGTTTCCGAGTAGGGCACACTCGGATTCGAAACTAGCTGTTCGGTGAAACAAAAGCTAACACAAACCTACATAGTCGCTTTGTATTGTATACTGCCTTTTTGGCTCTACGAATGGGCCGAATCGGTGACCGTTTGTTTGCCCGTGTTTCAACGTATCATCTGAATCGCTGGCCGTGCTTGAATTCTTAACATGGGTACGACGCGCAGCTGGGATGTGAGGCACCTAGTTTCCAAAACGCTGTTTTGCCACACAAGCGACGTCGCAAGCTCGAAATAGCGAGCGAAATAGAGTACATCACCCCACTTGAACCGGGCTTAAAACTAACGTTGATACTAAAGCATCGAGGCAGGCACGCACATCTGTACACTAACCACAATCTCACTAAAGGCTCCGTTATGCTCCGACGTCGAGCGTATCAAACGAATTGTAGCGCAGCGGAAACCGATACTGATTGGTCGCAGGTTTCGAGCACCTGCTCACCGGCCAATGAAACGCGCGCGTTTCGCTGCGTTCGCTGCGCTCGACGTGGGAGTATTTAAGGGAGCCTTTAAACGTTGCACGCATGCGTGACGCCACCGTAAATTTAGTCTACATGGGCCCGTTTACTCGAAGCCGGTTCCCTTTAATCGCAGTAAAAAGTGAACCGCATTTGCCTACGAGGGGGGATTTCAGGTCACGTGACCGACAGAGTAAGAACGCCGGGGAAACATGGCGGTGCCCTGCGAGAGAGCGCCGCTCGCTTTGTAAATATTATGTCGTAGTAGCTGCAATGTCGCGCGCGTTGGTCAGCAATGAATGGTGCAGGAGGCGTTCCCTTTGCCTTATGGTACGTTTACACCTGAGAAGAAATCCGCTGCCGCGGGAGCGGATCCGCTCCCGGCGGCGGCGGCGGCGACGAGCGGGTTGCGTTTACATCTATTTCCTTCGAGCAGCGGCGGCGGCGCCACCTGCGGCAGCGGTTCCCGTAACATCTCGTCAAATATGACGAGAAGGCGCGAGAGTTCCCGCCTCGGCTCTCTCTCCCGGACGTTGCTGCTCCCAGAAAAACGCGTGCTCATGACGTAGGCAGCGTCGCCCTGCGCAAGAATGTCACTTCCGGTCAGCAAAACGCCTCGTTCGGCGACAGAAATAGGTCCTGGACCTAAACGGCTCGCCGCGGCGTTTTCCGCCCAGCGTTTCGCCCCAGCGGCAAAAGCTGGGCGGATTCGCTAGCGGATCCGCAAGTGTAAACGTACCATTACGTCTCTTAAATCGCAAAGCATGAGCAATGACCTCGCCGCATTTTTTCGATAGTCTTTCGATTCTGGCCATTTCCAAGCCTAAATGAACGCGATAATTGCCGAAATGGCAACGTGTTTGGAATACTGTAGTGGATTGCCTCGACTCAATAGGCCGGGTATTGGAAACACGCAGAAGCAGACAGTGTCCCAATCAACAAGGTGGAATGCCTTGGAGCGATAAACTGGCAGCTGAAAGTGACCCCCAATCGGCCGTCACCATGTTGCACATTTTTTGACTTCTAGACACGTTACATTATAGTTTTACGTCTACATTTTAACGAAGTACCGCGCACATATAATTCGTCATTGATCTTTAAGAACAGTACCGACGAGATAAGTTATGTTATCGTTTGTTTTAAGTCCACCATGTGCTTTTACGGCAAAAACTCGGGTAGCTTCGCAATGCCTCCGCAAGATGCCGTCAGCCGTGCTGCTGTAGCTTGGGTTTTTATCGGAGCTAGACATTGATATCTGGTGATAAAAGTGTTGAAAAAAAAGTTTATCATGTTTTTTTACAGTGATCGCAATACAAATCTCGGCCCAGTTTTGCCTAAAAGCCTCAGGATTTGGTACGGTCACATATCCATGGTCAAAATTCTACAACATGGCGGCAGCCAGGTGGGGGTCACTTTTGCCTGGTGAACGGGATACCAATTTATGGCTCTAAGCCCTTCTATCTCGTTGAACACTAATAGCCGCGAGATGTTTTGGTGGTGCCCTCCTATGGTTCCCTTTCGTGACGTCATTATCTTGCGAAGAACAAGTTTGATAACCTTTTAATTAGCATGGTGGAAGCTTGAAATCATTGCGTCCCAAAACATTCGAAGCAACACTGCCAACACCGTCAGTATGAAAGTTCTTACGTTTCTCTTATTTCTGTCGATGAGAAATACTTGGCTGACGTCCAAGTCAGCATTCGGTCATTCGTGGCAGGCCCACCACAGCGACGCTTTCGATCCCGCATGTCGCCAATAGTGGATTACCTTGACTCAGTCAGCCGGGTATTAATAGCACGCAGAAACAGACAGCGTTCCCGTAGACTTTTTGCTAAGTTTTCCAAGCACTAATGTTTGGTTCAGACAGTTGCGTTTGACTGCGTTTGACTGCGTTGCGGCTGCGAGAAACCAGGACATCCCTGCAGCTTATATCGCGTGCCAAGATGTTTCCTTGAATTAGATTCCACGCTTCATACGAAGCACAGATGTGCCGGTGACTCGCTTTCGGTTCTCGACGCAACGCAGTCAAACGCACTCAAACGCAAGTGTCTGAACCGGCATAGGGGGGATCGGTGGCCGAGTGGGCTAGCGCACACCAGCTCGGAGCACGTGGAGCGAAAGCTCGCGCTGCAGAACCCAGGGATCCTGGGTTCGATCCCCACCCCTGCCCGTTTCGATCTGGATGAGCATCGTACCGGCGTGCGGTCGTGTATCACTACTGCGTGATCCACGTTAAAGACCCCAGGCTAGCGGTTGTACTGCACTGGCTAAATTTCTCATCTACAGCTGGGAGACTCGTCGCCCATTGAGGCAGACCAAGTTCTAGGCTGTATAAACCTACACACAATCCAATATTTTTTTTTCTGAACCGGCCTTAAGGTGCATGCTACGAGTGTAGTTACGCTACAGTGTAGTTACGCGCTGCGCGTCCTGGCGTCTGCAGGAGCATAGTCTCCTCTGTACTCACAAAGCCAGGCGACTCGACGACGGAGCCATAGAGTGCCCGGTCGCAGATTTGGAGCGCGAGGATCTGGTAGCACAGAGTATTTATGGGGGAACCTGGACGTTAGCGCACAAATTTTCCAGCGGCAAGGAACCGAAACATGGTTTCAAACTTGAAGAGAAAGAAGCGGTAGCGCGAGGAAAGCGAGGAGCACAAGCGGACATTCTATCGCTCGGGAGAAGTGTGTTTCGGCATCTCGCCGCAGCGGGGCGCCCGTCACGTGGCTCTCCCCTCATCCGTTGTCTGCCGCTTTACCCTTTCAATTTCGGCGGCCTCATCTCGTTGCGATCTGTTATGCTTTTTCAGTATTGCAGAGTCTATGGCAGTAGTAACTGGTAGAAGCCTAAGACAAATGTAACCTGGCACGCGCATTCGTCAGAGCCTTATTAAGATAATTTATTTCGAATCTTTTATACGAGAAAGGCCAGCGCACGCGGAGCGTAGAATTACACTTTCAGCATTCTCCTCGATGCTTGGGTAATGTAGTAACAGGTCTATTGTCACTGGAACCGAATTAGACGGTTTTCAATTTATGATGGTGTTATATACATTTCTTACATGCTGGCCAACCATGCCGCCGGCGTACCGCCCGCCTTTCACTGAACGCGTCTTCTCCATCGTTTTTTTTTTTTTTATTGATGTGAAAAAAGGAAGCCAGAATATTAGCCGGGAAGTATCTCCTGACTTGCTACTCTGGTTAGGGAGAAGGGATGTGGATACAAAGATATAGTAAGAGTTAAAAACGCACGAAAATTAATAAAATATAATAGAGAAAATTAAATTCTGTGTATATCTTGTCACAGCGTTAGAGTTTCTTGTTCAGACATGTTGCCGATAGGTATCGCAAGAGGGAATTTGTTGCTGTTTTGGCAGAGGCTTCGTTTTCCCACGGTCCCAGTATCTTGCAGACGGTGAGGTCTTCTCCAGAACGTAGTTGAATTTCTTTTTGCAGTTGAGTGCTTTCTTCCTCATACTGAGGACATTCCAGCATGACGTGTACTGAGTCATCTATAATTCTCCAGTGATCACTGTGTGGAGAGCCGATTCTTCTTATGCGGTATAAGTATTGATTGGTGTAAGCTAGTTTTGAACGTATTCGGTGCGGCAGCTTGGCGCCGACAAGTGAGACCGCGAAGTGCGCGAAACGTTAGGTGCGGATCAATAGCTCTTAAGTGTGTGTAACACACTTAAGACATTGACACAATTACACCACACTTCTAAAGGTATATTCATGCGCGCCATAAACTATGCGCCCATGAACTTTAAAATTCCTTCAGGTGCTCCAGATCATCCAATGGATACCCACTCAGGTAGGAAAACCGATGTGGCGTACACAGCTTTTACACCGGCGTACAGTTCCTATAAAATACATTCTTACAGGGTGCGCATCCACTTCAGCATTACGCGCAACCATTCTGCATCGCCATATTGTGTGCAGGCCCAGTATCATGACAAAATCAACAGGAAGTTCAGCGTGATTTTCTACGTGAAGGAACCAAATTCCGTGAGGTGTTATCGATGAGTCTTTTTTAGAGCACAGCTCTTAAAGCCGGTTCAGACACTTGCGTTTGAGTGCGTTTGACTGCGTTGCGTCGCAAACCGAAAGGGAGTCACCGGCACATCTGCGCTTCGTATGAAGCGTGGAATCCAATTCAAGGAATCATCTTGGCACTCTATGTAAGCAGCAGCGATGTCCTGGTTTCTCGCAACCACAACGCAGTCAAACGCAGTCAAACGCCACTGTCTGAACCAGACTTTAGGCACCCGTTTACGCGTTTCGTGGCGTCGCTGTCGGCGTAACCGCCCCGCTAAATTTAGCCGGAAATTAAATTTGTGGTGAGATCAAGTGACGTCAATTTTTTTTTTTTTTGCTAAATCTAGCGGAGAAACTCACTTTTTTCATGGGTGACGTGACACGAAGTGTTGTGACGTCATTTTCCCAGATAAATTTAGCAGGGAAATTGACGTCACGTGACCTCAACACCAATTAAGTTTCCCCGTTGAATTTAGCGGGGAAAATGACGTCACATAACTTCCTGTCACGTCACCCATAAATAAATTCAGTGGGAGCAGGGGGAGGAGGAGGAGGAGGAGGAGGAGGAGGAGGAGGAGGGGGGAAGGAGCTCAAGAGCAGTCCTCTAGTTTCATATTGCAGAGATTTGTAAATGTCTTTCAATTTTAATAGTTCGCTTGGGGACATCCTAGAAGAGGAAAGCGTCCCAGCAATCTAAATGTACGTGTTCTATTGCCTCCGGTGCTTTGTATAAAAACAGCGAACACCCCAAGGAACGAATATATTTTTTTCATGGAGCCAAGTATTCATGGGAAGTGTGCACCTGTGTCAGACCCGACGTTGAACTCGCAACCGCCCAACTCGCGGAGTGAGTGGTACGACCATGGCGAAATGTGCGCCGTGTCGCTGCCAAGGGTACTCATCATAATATGCGCCTACCTGGCGCCAAACACATTTCAGTACGATGCAGCATCGTTCGTCATGCGCAATATACCTCAAGAGATCAGATCGAAACCACTCCTACTCTTAGGCGACTTTATTCAGAACGCGAGAACGAATGACAGACATCTCAACAGGCTTTACGATGATCTCCGAATTGTACTTGGAACACCTCGCACAGCCATCACCACATCAAGAGGAACATACATCAATCTCGCCTTCCACAACAAGAACGCTGAGAAACACTTAAAACATTTCTCAACGTCCTTCACCGATCACAAGCCATTGGTCCTTTCAATCGACATCATCCCACCACCGCCGACACCACCGCAACCGTCACGACGCGAAGATTACACGCCAGACATGTATCCCTGTAACGACAACGACATTGTCGCAACAGAAGGTGACATAATAACGACAAACCTACCATTAAACATAGAAGATCGCATAGCATGAAATAAACTTCATCGTTCAATTTCAAATTCAACACACACACGCACATGCACACGCACACGCACACGCACGCACGCACGCACGCACGCGCGCACACGCACACGCACACGCACACGCACACGCGCGCACGCGCACGCGCACATGCACATGCACATGCACACGCGCACGCACACGCACGCACGCACGCACGCACGCACGCATGCACGCACGCACCGAATCAGCGAAAAAATCTTTAATGCATGTCGAACATATCAATCGGAAACATTTCACACGTAAGCAGCCTTAAGTGTCCCTGCCGAAATTTGTTTTCTTCTGCCTATTTCAACCATTTTTTGTTTTAAATTGAAATTAAAGAAAGTGAACGGGCAAGCTGGTTAAATCCTGACAGTGTAATCCAGAAGCGGGGGGAAAATGGGACGGGCAAGAAAATGCTTTGTGTTTTCAAACAGAAACTTTCTGTTGTCCGTCCCGATTTTTCCCCCCGTTCCTGTTTTACCATGTCATCTTTCTTTTTTAGTTCTTCCAGATTCTTTGTTATCACCCGTAGACAGATGCCGACACACGCTCGTAAAAGGCCGTAGCTCGTGTATGATTGAACGCTGCAGTGGCGCTTTATGCTCAATGCAAGCATTACATCATCGCGTCTTACGAATGCGCTGCCGCCCCCTGACCGTAACAATCAGGCCCGCAGCGTTTCCGGGGTGCCGTGCCGGCAATATAAACGATTGGCCAAACATTCCCTTTCTATATACGTATGGTATCATGTCGGCTTCCCCGAATGCATTCTCTGGTCCCTGCTCAACTCGTGCGTGTTGTTCCTAAGGATTTCGACCACCTGCTGACGACGGCAACGTTGCGTCTTCCGTCATCTCGTCAGCCTCAGGAAGAATTCTGATTTTCACCGTTCTTGGTACGCGGCTCTTGAGGTAATTTTTCGTTCGTACGGTCACGCAGGCTTATATATGAGGTCTCGTAAAAGCACTTTGCCTGCCGTGACATTTAGATTTTTTTTTTTTTTGGTGCTGTTGTGGTATGTGGAGGGAGATGAGGCTTATATGCTCCGTGCTGGAACTATAGGGGGCGGCTTGAAAAAATCGCGTAGCGCCACTAGTCGAGGAGCTGGCTCTCGACGGTGAGACACGTTCAGCAGCCGGCGGCGCGTTTTTCGCGTGCGAAGCTGTCGCGACGAAAGCTCGCAAGGACGGAACTTTGGTTCTTGGAGCCGACCCATTGAGGGTGACGTCGCATGAGGGTTGGAGAAAACCATTGAAATGTCATTTAGCTGTTCTAGGCTTTTCATATATCGCAGGAAGTAAATTTAACATCTTCTATCAATCACACTGCACGCTGTCCTCCGTCGAGAAACATTCCCGGCCTCTACAAAGTGCAACCACTGCACTTTTTTACGGAATCGACGAGGTATTGATATGCTCAATTCAATCTACCACAAATACATTGACTTCAGGGTGGATAAAAAATCAAGATGATTTATGTCGTGATCTATGCCACACCAATATCACTACGATGATTTCCCGGAAGAATAGCTTTTTCACAAGTTTTTTGCCGCAAAAACAATATCAGAAATATTTTTTATTATTGTTTGTCTGTAATTTGAATAATGCCCATGTAAATTTATTTAGCTTTTAATAACAAAAAAAGCATCAACCAAATAACTTATAACAGGCTCAACGCTAGCAAACTTCAGGGCTCTCCTACGCTAATCGGAAAGGTGATCTTTGTTTCTATCTTCCACTTCTTTCGTCAATTACGTGGCATTTAAATCCAAGGATATAAGAATTCGAAGGAAACAAACAAACAACTTTTATGCGTGCGCGCACACACAAACATACCGAAAACGAGCGTGGTTGAGTAAGACAGGCACAGAAAGATCTAATTGCACATGTAAGGTTGATCTTACATAGGTCAGTATCTATGTTTGGTCTTACACGAGCTTGTCACTTTTTTATAAGATTATGCCCCCGCCTTGCGCACTTTAATTCCAAAAGAAGAGGTCACTGTCCTAAACAACTCGCGAACTGCACTCGAGCTCAAAAATCATTTTTATTACTTTTGGTGTAGCTGAGATACCTTTAATTATTTGTTAGGAAGCGTCCTCAGAAGCAACGGCAACAGCGGCACCGCGTGGAAAAAACTGATGAAACATTGGTGGGAAGGAGGGAGTTTTCTCGGGGTTTTCATATATGCTTCGGAGGTCTTAAAGGGGCGATGCAACGATGTTTGTACTCTGCGCAAATATCGCTTAGAACGGATCTCTGACGATAATGAGCCAACGCCACGACCCGCCAAAGGCCATCATCATGCGGCTCATATTCATTGTGAGTTTACTATCATCAGCTAAACCAATCAAGCACACAGTAAATGTCCCCTGATATCCATCGCTTTTGTTGTTATTATTGTGCGTAATTAGTTTGTTTAGTTCACCTCTAAGCTGACGCGGTGCGGCGGAAGTGCTTGTTGGCAAGTCTGTCTTTAGTCACGTGATTACGCTCCTGGTCTTAACCACGTGAGGAGACCATAGCCAGATGATAAAAGGGAGGCAGGTTATTGGTCCGTCGAAAGCGTAGATTCCCCCGCACTGTCAGCTTAGGGGGAAGCAGGTTATGCTGTCCTTGCGCGCGCGACGTTGAGTATTTAGGACAGTTTCACTTGGATTGCGTTATATTAACCATGACCTCGGATTGCACGTTTGGAGTCTGCTGTTTCCATGGTGAGTACAGTACATTAGAGCTGCCCGAAGTCTTTTACCGTACGTTCGCCCTGTTGCCAGTTTCTAGTGTGCAATCGCCGCGCAAAGGCGTTCCTAGCTATATATAACTCCTAGTGCCACCTAATTTAAACGTCGGGCGGCATTCCTTATATTGTTCCTTTTGTCTGTGTGTGTTTTGTAGGCCGGAAGAAAGTCTCTTCATTTCTGCGCTCCGCTCCTGTGCCAACAGCGTAAGAGATGGAGGGCGGTGATGTTTGCAAGATACAAAAGAGAATTTCTTCCCACAAAATAGAACAGAAAAGGAGCATTTTGGAGAACCGCCGCCTGGTCTGTACTGGTGCCAAGGGTATTGGGTGACGCTCTGTTGCTTTCCGTTTTCGAGACCGATTATCAGCGATCTCATGACCTTTCAAAAATGCAGCGGCTGTGGCACTGCCTTGTGTGTTCCGATTTGTTTGCTGGCTCAAAGCTCGAAAATCACCGGGCTATTGTTGGTACTGCAGGAAAAGCGACTCGTGCTACGGGCTTGAACACCAAGAGCTCCTATCAGAGTTCGAGGCCACTTGAAGCTTCAGGAGGTGTTTATATATATATATATTGTCGTGACACAATTTTTAGAACTTGTATAAATGTCAAGGCATATTTGGCATTTTGAATAGAGTTTTTAGTTGATATTGTGTTTTTAAATGAAGTTATTTTTTTATCTTGTCATTCGTCCTTGCATTTCGTACAAGTACACCTGTGAATTGGCACATACACTTCTCATTGTGCCACGGATAGTTTAAAGGTATATCTCTGATCTTTAGAACGGTTGCCTTCAATGCAACTTTATCGGTGCAGGGACCATTTTAGGCCAAAAATTAAAATAGGAAGCCTGTAAAACAGACTGCCGGCATTATACTTCCATGATTTCGATAATTAGGAAGTCTTTTTTTTTTTTCCACTGCCGGCGATTTGGTTTACAGCGAAGCTGTTTATGGCTAAGGTTCCGTGGATTTTTCATGCGCGACAACAAAAACTCTACGCTCGCACCACCGCACGCGCCGCACGCGCACGCCTTCTTCGTATAAAAGATTCGAAGTAAATAGCCAAAATAAAACGTTGAGGAACGTGCGTGAAAGATGCCATTTGTTGTAGACTTTTGCTCTAGAAGAGCTACTGCTGCAGACGCCGGCATGAGCGGCGCATGGAACACCATTCTCTGAATTCTCCTTGATGCTTGGATAATTTAGCAATTAGCCCCGTGCGCGACCGAAAGCGTCGCTGTGGTCGGCCTTCCACGATTGGCCGAACGCTGACTATGACGTCGGAAAGGGGATTTATCATCGACGGAAATAAGAGGAATGAAAGAACTTTAATTTTGACGGTGTTGGCAGTGTTCCTTTGAGAGCGCAATGATTTCAAGCTTCCACCATGCTAATAACGAACACCATCGAACTTGTTGTTTGCAAGGTAATGACGTCACAAGGGGGAACCACAGGAGGGCGCCACCAAAACATCTCGCCGCTAATAGGTCTATTCCGTAGATTTGTTATCAGTAGGCACCATTTTTAAGATAAGTAGACTCTCAGGTAGATAATAAATGTTTCTTAAAGATTTGCCGCTGTGCGACCCGCGACGGCCATGTCTACGCTCGCACCGGCCTCTCTTTGTCGTCGTTCCAAGCGCTCGCGTGCCTTGTTTCCCTTCCTTCCGCTCCCCCGGAGTGGGTGTGTGATCGCGCGTGTCTACTTTTCGCCGGGTGGCGGTCCCGTCTCGCGTGTCTAGTTTCCTCCGGCTCCTCGGGGCGCCGATAGTTGTCCACGCGAAATAATGACAGACAATCAAGACAACAATAAGTGTGTGTGCTTACCTTTCGTCACGATGACCACAGATCAAGACAATGAACGTGTTCGTACCTTTGTTCGAATTTCTGTGTCACGTCTGTGTTGTGTGCAAAACAGCTTCGCTGGTCATCCACCTTCACAGAGTGGAATGGCTCAGGATTTTTATATAAGCTTCTAATCTTAATTTTTGAGTAATCAGGTTTTTTTTCACTTTTAATTTGAATTTTTGCGAATATGTAAATTCACTTGTGCTTTACACGCACTTTTAATACATTTATGTAATGAATTTCTGCACAGCTTGATGTAATTTAAAAGTATATTAAAAGCGTGCTAACCTTTCAATTAGGAGTCCATAAGAAATTATTATTATTATTATATTTAAATGCGCGGGGAAGGCTGTGAAAATACACCTCTAGTAAACTCTCGATCGGCAAATTAACTTCATAAAAGATACGCGGAAAATATTCACGTTTAATTCCTCTTAAATATATTGAAAATACGCTGTTCTTTCCTAAGGGAACGCGTCTACACTCTCCGGATCACGTGTATAGGCACAGTGGACACGCGCACACTCACGAGCAGGACTATTTTTGAGAATGATTGTTCTTGTAGCGCAGAGTGTCGGCCACTTCTGTCGTTGTCTTTCCGGTATTGAAGGAAGCATACACCCGGAAGGAAATTAGGCCTCCTGCTCGCTGCCACGGCGTTGTGCGAATCATTGAAAATAATCAATGAAATAGCCTTACTAAATTCGAATTAAAGTTACACCAAGGATAGACAGCAGCGCCTTAGTTCGTCAAACTAACTCCATGCAGACTTTTGTTACTGCCATGAATACATGTAACAATACACTCGTATTGTTACTTTAAAAAAATACCCGTTTTCGCGTTAAAGGTTTGCAATTTTGAATAATAGTAGAGTTATAATTGACAGTATATTCTAACAACTGCAGGCAAAGCTTCAATAAATGCATTTCTATTTACCCGTTTATTTTGGGCGGTGGTTCACCCAAAAAAAAAGCGATACGCTTAGACATGTGAAACCTTTTTTTTTTTTTTAAATTTTGTCAAGCAAATATAATTACGGAAGCAGCAGTATCTTTATTT
Source organism: Ixodes persulcatus (assembly GCA_013358835.2). NCBI lineage: Eukaryota > Metazoa > Arthropoda > Arachnida > Ixodida > Ixodidae > Ixodes > Ixodes persulcatus. The sequence continues at coordinate 97,331 of JABSTQ010011306.1, read as the reverse complement.
AGAATGTACTTACCGTATATTGGAAATTATTTCAATTGTCCATACCTTAGCGGCTGGACTGGATGGACGGCACAGACAGGGCTTATGTGCTCGGGCGGCGATTGACGAAAGCAAAAACGTTCAACACCTGTGTTTTTTTATATTATATTTCAGACATTGAATGCATATTGCATTGCAGTTCATTCGAAATGAGCTTCAAATATGTTTACTTGTTCCCTAAAAGTGCACAATTTTAAGGAAGACGGCACATATGGCGACACAGCTAACCCAAAATCAGGATTTGGATCGTGCGCGACTGAAACTTCGAAGTCATCGAAGCAATGTACCAGTATAGAACAATTTACTGCCGTTGCGGTGACAGCTTGTCTGATGTAATTTAGCATGACACTAACCCCTTCGAGCAAATTGGGGCAGAAAGCTTTGAGGGTTCCAATGCTGATGTCGACGTATGGCTGCCGCTCCATGAACGTTTCAGCATGTCACAAAAGCTGGAAGCAACATTTTATAGCTTTTTTTCAGACAGGCCTACTCGTTCAGTCACCCTTTCGTCGGCTCACTTTCTTCACTCGTGCGTTAGCTGTGAGAATATGTAAAATTGGAAGTTATAATTTTTTTCAAGTTCGGGCACCTAGCACGAACCTGTGTTTGCACATGTCGACCTTTTGCATTCTCAATTTGTGCATCTAGAATTCAGAAGTGAACTGGTTTACGATTCTTGTAGCGGTAGTGGAGTGCCACATCTCATTACACTGCTGTCAACAGAAATGTAAAGAAAAATGAGAGGCACGTCGCGAACGGCAAGTGTTCAAGATGTTAATGTCCGTTCACACAATTGCAACCGAGTACAACCGAGAGACACGAGACCGGTTTTTAAGCCTCTTACGACGGCGTAACCGCTCATTCACACTGGAAACCGATCCGCGTTCGCAAAGCGGTTGCGAACGCGGTTGCATAAAGATCCAGTACAATTGCACGCGCACTTGATGTCATCGAGTGCGCGGGCAATTGTACTGGATCTTTATACAACCGCGTTTGCAACCGCTTTGCGAACGCGGATCCGCCTCCAGTGTGGATGAGCGGTTAGACCTGCTCCGCAGCAGCGCATTTGGTCCTTTGCCGTCGCAAGAGGCTTAAAGACCGGTCTTGTCTTTTGGTTTTACTGAGTTTCAAATGTGTGAACGGCGCTTAAGACTTACGTCGAGGTTATATCAAACAAACGTCAGCGAAAAACTCGGGACACATTTTGACCAACTGCACAAACCTCGTCGGCCGGGATTGGAACCTGCACGTAGACCGGTCTTCTGAAACGCAACCGACGCGCACTTCAGAAGGTTGCGTGGATCGTGGATTTTGCGTTAAGTTTAGTGTAGGCCATGCGTTCTCAGTAGTACGGAGTGTGCGGCTGATCAGTGACTCACGACCCGGAAAAACAGAACAGAACATAAAAAAGAACAAAAAGAAGAAAAAAAAAAGATCGAAAGAAAAAAGAAGAAAGCAATGCCGTGCTATCAGTCTGCGATGTTTAGCAAGCATACACAGTCGATCGTGAATCCCAGTAGTATAAGAAGCGTAAGGAGCGACCCGGAGACCGAGAGAGGCGACGAAACGGCAGGGCGACAGGGCGACAAGGCAACAGTGAAACTATCGAAACCGAAACTCTACGGGACAACTGATTCCCACAATACATAGCGTGGCATTTCGCCGCGATGAGGCGCCTCGAGTTTTGAAATAAGTCGATTGGGTCGCTATCTTAAGGTGGTGGGTTCAAATCCTGCCGAAGACTTCCTTCTTTCAAGCCTTTTATACGATTCTTTATGGCTAGATACACTTTGCATTCCTATGGTAGACGTAACGCCTTTCAGGGTCGGTTTTTCGTTATAGTAAAAGGTAAAAACGTTTTTTTTTTTTTAAATTTGGTTCATAAACTTCATTCTGTGCTAAAGGTGTGAATCTCTTGCTTCAATATTTTCCTACTCGTGTATATGTTTGTTTGTTTTTTTTTTCCTACAACTACCCGTTCATAGCAGTGCGCTGTGTCAACATCTTCGGGAGCTTTCCGTTTTGTAAAAGCTTACAACATGAGCAGCTTTTTGTCTCTTCTAATCTCTTTTAACGACTAAGCTAAAAAAGAACAAAAACACGAGGATAAAATAAAGGAAAAAAAAGACCGTCAGGGAAAAAGATGGAATGAATAAGTAAATGAATGCATAATTTGAAATTCTCATGAAAGTTCCACCGAAATAGCGCAACGTTGCGATAAAAAATGCCATCCAATCTTTAGAAACATTTTGTCTCATACCCGTTTTTACAAAGCATTGGTCGTCTCAATTATAAAATATAGAAAAATGTACGAAAAACTAGTTCACACGCGATCCTCGCTAGTTTTACACGGGTCTACAGCTCGAGTTCTAGGTCCATCATTTCCTGATCGAAAGGAAAATATCCTCAAACGGAGAAGTCACCGCAAAACCCCCGCAAAGTGCGAATGGTCCTCGAGACACACGAACCGCCGTTCGCAGGCCCTAGTGGTAATCATCCAATACCACCTTTAACAGGCCCGCTCACGACGTCATCGCCAGTAGACCTTCGAGACGCCCCAAGCGATTAACACGCTGATGGCCGACCAGTCTCCGCAAATCGGCGAACTCGTCGGCCTTGGCGTCGCCGAAAAAAAAACAAAAAAAACTGGCTAGGTGGCGCAAGCCGCCGCCCAATTAAAATCGTTAGGTCTGATCGATCCATCTACCCATCCAGTGATGACGTATGGACGGGAAAGGCGGAGGCCTCGTCTTCACGGTGCTATTGAATTATATCGCTGGCAGAAGAAGGGAAGCACCACTCCCCGAACAAATCTCCAACCACAACGATACTGAGGGCCACTCTGAGTCCACTCGGTGAACAAAATCAAAAGAAAGACAAAAAAAAAATAGTTAGATAACCGCGGCAATTTAATCTCGGGCTGATGAAGGTTGTACCGTTCGGTTGCATTGCTCGAAGAATTATGAATAAAATGAAAGGTTTGGAGAATCGATTCTTGCGGGAACAGTATTGCAACTTACGAAAGGGCGAAAATAAACGGGATTTCTCCCCTCCCTTTTGTAAGCTTTAGTGCTCGTCAACGGGAGGGAATCGTGAAAAAGTGAAAATTGGTGAACCAGCATGTGCAAATAAATAAATAAGAAGAAACTTGCAAGTTCATTCTGTGGGATTGCGTTTACGAGTTCACGCGGAGAGTGAAACGGAAATGATTCCATACAATACATTTCTAAGCGAACAATTCCATCTACGTTACCTTACAAATTGTTCTTTTTTTTTTTTTTTTTTTTTTTGGGGGGGGGGGGGGGGGCTGTCTATGTTGTAAGAATGCACACGAGGCGGATATACGACATGTATAATTGATCGAGTGCTACTAGACTCGCGTTAACTTTTGTTTCTTGTGAACGTTAACTGTCAATCTACATGAATGCGCATTAGTATGCGTTAGCATTAGTACCCTCATGGCAGGGAAGAGCTGATGGTGTCCGTCTGCGGACAAAACAGTGGAAAGGGAAGCGCGCCGTGTGGAAAGGTGGAAAGTAGTGAAGGACAAGGGCGAGAGGGAGGCGAGGTCACGGGGCGGGAGCCAATGAGCGTGCGGATGCTGGAGCAAGTCTGAACTCGCAGATGTGCGGAGTGCGTATGCCTCGGTTCGTGCTACAAAATGGAGTGTGAACCGAGTACTAGCGCTGGTCCAAGTAGGCAGCAAAAGAAGACGGATTAGGAACGAAGGAGACGGGCTGTCGAAATCGCTGAAGAGTGAAAGCACCGTGAGGCAGCGGATGCCGTTGCTAGGCGTGCAAGGCGGTCGAACGAGACAGAAAAGCGAAAACAGCGTCTAGCAAAAGAAACCCCTAAAGCCGGAAAAAAATAAAGGAAGATACATTGGTGGATCATTAAGGAATCCGTTAGTGTGTCCCTTGGGAAACGCTACACATGTCCCCCTTTGGGAAACGCTAAGACTCACCTCGTAACGAAGCCAAAAAGAGGCAGCAAGAAATAGAGGAAGCAAAAAAGAACGACCAAAGAGAAAGTCAAAACAGAAAAGTGAAGGGGTCAGCGCTAGCGTTTCCCAAAAGGGGACGTGTGTCGCGTTTCCCAAGGGTCATGCCAAGCGTTCCCTACCCAGGTAGCACAGAGTTCTGAGCCAAAATTTGGCTTTTGCCTGGGAGTTTAGGGCCTTGAAAAGCCCGAAGAATCCAAAGTAGAGCCAAACTTGAGCTTCCTTGGCAAGAGTCTGGGTATTTTGGCCCTAATTCGCCAAACAAGTGCCAAACTTAGGCTTCACTGCCTCGTAGCTCGGCTGTCATCTGGCATCTTTGGGCCTAAATCGCCTAACAAATGCCAGAGTTAGGTTTACTGCCCGGTACTTCGGCTGGTATTTGGCATTTTTGGGCCAAAATTGCGAAACAAATGCCGAAGTTAGGCTTAACTTTTTGATAGTTCGACTCTCATCTGGCACCTTCGGGCCAAAATAGCCACAGATGTACCAGAGTTAGGCTTACTGCCCGGTACTTCGGCTGATATTTGACATTTTCGGGCCAAAATTGCCACACAAATGCCAAAGTTAGGCTTAAAGTTTTGATAGCTCGACTGTCATCTGGCACCTTCGGGCCAAAATTACCACAGATGTGCTAGAGTTAGGCTTACTGCCTTGTAGTTCGGCTGACCTCTGGCATCTTTGGGCCCGAGTCACCAAACAAGTGCCAAAGTTAGGCTTCGCTTCTTGATAGTTCGGCTGTCATCTGGCAGCTACGGGCCAATGTCGCCAAACAAGTGCCAGAACTAGGCATACTGCCTTGCAGTTCGGCTGATCAGGTATTGGATGTAGGCGGGTGGTCTGCAACTTAATTAAACAGAAATCAAGTTTTATTCTGCTCGCAACTTATGATTTTATTTTGAGTGTTTCTTGATTTCTCCAGGCCAAAGGTAGGCTGAATGTTTTGCCGCGGCTGAACCAGGCTTTGCAAACGCAGATTTCGCCGGGTTGTTGCGTTCGCGCGTAGGTACACACGCCAATATCGGGACGCGCAGTGAGAATGGTTCGACGTTGCAGAAACTGGTGCCGTCGAGCAAGCGCTGCGTGAGACTGGTGTGCGCACGTCTCCTCAACAGATATCATTATTAGGCGGCGCATTGCAAGAGCGAGTGCAGCTCAGTGCGTGTCTTGCATTGCGATTGAGCACTGTCAAATCCTAGCGATAACAAAAAGCGAGAGCGACAGTGGCTCTGTAAAATATCGGTGCAGGAGGAGTAATCAAAAGGGTTAATATACAATATTTACATTTGGAAGGCGTTGAGGTCCGTTGAGGCGTTTTTTGCGATCACGTCTTCATCCTCCTCGTCATCCCGTTTGCATTTTCGCGCTCAAGTATTCGTCCTCTTCTTTGTCTTCAATGAAACCGATATAAGTTCCTATAAATATTCTACAGGCTCTGTGGTGTTTCGCCCGCTTCACACTCGGGGGAACTAAAATAGAATCCTGGCGGGGCAGATTTTTTTCAAAGTTAATTTGAAGCATTTGACAGCATCAACCCAGACACTCCTTTCCCTCACAATCTTTCACTCCTCCCTCCCCCCCCCCCCCCCCCCGCCTTCAACCTCGCCTTTTGCTAAGCCTCCCCACCTACTCTTGAGTCTTCGTGTGGCTGTCAGGGAGCGCGACGGCCGCATTAAGCAAATCAGAAGAATGGAGCGAAACACGTGACCTCGCTCCGTAGGACGCGTAGTACAAAAACGCTTCGACGAAAATTTGTCACGTGACTCTCTTTGTCGCGCTGATGGGATCTCTGGGGCTGTAGTTCGTGCCGTGTGCCAAGTTATAGAAATATACAGAGATATACAGATATACAGAAATACAGAGAGGACAATCTTTCAACTTCAATAACATTTATTTCGGCTTCAAGCCCAAAGCCCTCCCGCTCCGTGGAGTACGGGAAAGGGAAATCTTGGGGGAAGTAGAGGAAGCGGAGGAAGTGAGGAGGTTGCCAAACGAGGAAGGGAGAGGAGGGAAAGGGGCCCGCTCGACAGGAGGTGAGGGATAACGGAATGAGAGGAAAGGCAGCTTCTGCCGGTGACCTTGTCGCTTTGCCTATTCTGTCAGCGTTCGGCTTCCATTGTGGGCCTCAGAAAGATAATCCCCTTTCTTGAGAGTGAAATGGAAGGGGTGCTTATGTTTTGCGGGCTTGTCGCCATCGGATAGGCCTCAATTATTTCTCTCCCGACTCGCTCGCTGTGGCCTCCCATGGCTGTCGTGCCGGCGAAATTAGGAGCGCAGCCGGAACATTTTCTCCCGTGATTGACGATCGGGTGCTGAGAATCCGAAGCAGCTTTTTCGCCTTCCATTTGATGTTCTCGGAGTCGGTCATTGAGGCATCGCCCCGTTTGCCCGATGTACCTGGCCCCGCAGGACAGGGGGATCGCGTACACTTTCTACGTCATGCAGGCGGTAAACTTGCTTACGTGTTTTTTTGGTGCAGCTGGGTTGTGGGGGTCCCTCTCTGTTGACGGTCCTACACATGTCGCCGAGCCTCGATTTGCATGTGAACACCATTTTCGTGTCGCATTTTGAGGCGAGAGCTTTTAGGCGGTGAGATGTTGTGTGGATGTATGGAATACAGGCTGGTCTTCTGGTGACGAGTGAAGCCTCGGTGGTTGGCCTGGGCGGGGGGTTTGTAGCCAATTTTTGCGAGGTAGCCAAAAACAAATCTGCACGGTAGCCTGCCCTCCAAAGCCGTGCGCACTGTTGGCTTAGACTAGTACTTTTCAAGTGCAAATCGTTACTCAGTGACATGTGTAGGGACGTCAACAGAGAGGGACCCCCACAACCAAGATGCAGCAAAAAGCATGCAAGCAAGTTCACAGCCTGCATGACGGAGAAAGTGTACACGATCCCCTTGTCCTGCGGGGCCAGGCACATTGGGCAAACGGGGCGATGCCTCAATGACCGACTCTGAGAACATCAAATAGATGCCGAAAGAGCTGCTTCGAATTCTCAGCACCCGATCGTCATTCACGGGAGAAAGTGTCCTGGCTGCGCTCCGAATTTCGCCGGCACGACAGCCATGTGAAGGCCACTGCGAGCGAGTCGGGAGAGAAATAATTGAAGCCTATCGGATGGCGACAAGCGCGCAAAACATAAGCACCCCTTCCATTTCGCTCTCAAGAAAGGAGATGATCTTTCTGAGGCCCACAATGGAAGCCGAACGCTGACAGACTAGGCAAGGCGACAAGGTCACCGGCAGAAGCGGCCTTTCCTTTCATTCCGTTATCCCGCATCTCCAGTCCCGAGTGGGCCCCTTTCCTCCTCTCCCTTCCTCGTTTGGCAACCTCCTCACTTCCTCCTGCTTCCTCTCCTTCCCCTAAGATTTCCCTTTCCCGTACTCCACGGAGCTGGGCGGGCTTTGAGCTTGAAGCCGAAAATAAATGTTGTTGAAGCTGAAAGATTGTCCTGTCTGTATCGTCCCTTATGTGTCTCCACTTTCTAAATGCTTAAAGAGCACCAACACGCTCAAATATTACAAGTTATAGAAATAGGCGGGCCACGTAAATCCGGTTTTCGAAATGGGCTCTTCAGTGTTTTGTTGTTTTCGTGCGTTGCAGACGCGGCCGTGCTTTTTGGTTGTAAACGGCCGGAAAACGTTCAGTGGAACTCTTGTGCTGTGTTTGTTGGACGCGCTTCGACAAAAACTGCTCCTCGCCGACGACCAAATGTCAGTTGAATGTGCGCAACCTTCTGTCTCGTACTGTGTTTTCGGGCTGCCCAAGTCGGATTATGCATCTGTCAAGGAATACATGATATCGCATTTATTAGTAAGTACACTGCAAGTATGCTTCTGATAGTAGTTCTGCTTTCTTCTCAATCTTCGCGGTTTTTGTGTTTTAATTTATAAGTTTTGCTTGGCATGAAATTAGTGTTAATTATATCTTATCATTTGCTTTTCATTTTACAGAGAAGTATCACCTTTGTAAATATGTCGAGAATACGTTCTGTTGAGTGATAGTGATTTAATAAACTTCTGGGAGCGTTCGAAAAAAATTCGTTCGTCCGTGTATGTTATTGATATGCGACAAATGATATCCAACGTCCTACACAACACAGACTTGCATGACGTGCGGCCAATACAGGAGCTGACGCATTGTAGAGTAATCGCACGATATTGCGCGAACACTAGACCGGGGCAAAACGACTGTACGGCAATATCTGCCTGATATTGAACGGTGGTGCAATACTAGACATTTGAGCGATATTGGAACCGACTTTCAGCCGGTACTGGCACTACACTGCCAAGTATCGCCGTGCTGCGTGGGAAAGCAGATGATGAGATCTGACCATCGTGTTTCCAACGCCTATTTAATTTAATTTTGTTTCTGGAGCGCGTGAAAGAGCACTTCTGTTGCACACCGGAGAAATTCCTAACTTCGGCAGGCCTCTGTGCTTTCTTTGGCACTTCTTTGGCGCTTCAGTGGCTAGCCAGAGAAGAGCCGAAATTCGGCATACCCCGAATTCCCAAATTAGGATTTTCTTCGGCAGTTATGGCTAAAGTCTGGCACTTACACAGGCACAACTGTGGCGATACAGAGAAAAGCCAAACTTTGGCTTATCCGAAATACCCCAATTTGGTGTTGTTTTGGCAGTTATGGCTCCAGTATGGCACTTACTTCGGCATTCTTGTGGCGGACCAGAGAAAAGCCAAACTTTGGCATGTCCGAAATACCCAAATTAGGCGTCGCTTTGGCAGTTATGGCTCCAGTATGGTACTTACTTTGGCACTCCGGGGGCGGGCCAGAGAAAAGCCAAACTTTGGCATGTCCGAAATACCCAAATTAGGCATTGCTTTGGCAGTTATGGCTACAGGATGGTACTTGCTTCGGCACTCCGGGGGCGGGCCAGAGAAAATCCAAACTTTGGCATGTCCGAAATACCCAAATTAGGCGTTGCTCTGGCAGTTATGGCTTAAGTATGGCACTACTTCGGCACTCCTGTGGCGGGCCAGAAAAAAGCCAAACTTTGGCATGTCCGAAATACCCAAATTAGGCGTTGCTCTGGCAGTTATGGCTGAAGTATGGCACTACTTCGGCACTCCTGTGGCGGGCCAGAAAAAAGCCAAACTTTGGCATGTCCGAAAAACCCAAATTAGGTGTTGCTCTGGCAGTTATGGCTGAAGTATGGCACTACTTCGGCACTCCTGTGGCGGGCCAGAAAAAAGATAAACTTTGGCATGTCCGAAATACCCAAATTAGGCGTTGCTCTGGCAGTTATGGCTGAAGAATGGCACTACTTCGGCACTCCGGTGGCGGGCCAGAGAAAAGCCAAACTTTGGCATGTCCAAAATACCCAAATTAGGCGTTGCTCTGACAGTTATGGCTGAAGTATGGCACTATTTCGGCACTCCTGTGGCGGGCCAGAAAAAAGCCAAACTTTGGCATGTCTGAAAAACCCAAATTAGGCGTTGCTCTGGCAGTTATGGCTCAGTATGGCACTACTTCGGCACTCCTGGGGGCGGGCCAGAGAAAAGCCAAACTTTGGCATGTCCGAAATACCCAAATTAGGCATTGCTCTTGGCAGTTATGGCTCCAGGATGGTACTTGCTTCGGCACTCCGGGGGCGGGCCAGAAAAAATCCAAACTTTGGCATGTCCGAAATATCCAAATTAGGCGTTGCTCTGGCAGTTATGGCTTAAGTATGGCACTACTTCGGCACTCCTGTGGCGGGCCAGAAAAAAGCCAAACTTTGGCATGTCCGAAATACCCAAATTAGGCGTTGCTCTGGCAGTTATGGCGGAAGTATGGCATTACTTCGGCACTCCGGGGGCGGGCCAGAGAAAAGCCAAACTTTGGCAAGTCCGAAATACCCAAATTAGGCGTTGCTCTGGCAGTTATGGCTGAAGTATGGCACTACTTCGGCACTCCTGTGGCGGGCCAGAAAAAAGCCAAACTTTGGCATGTCCGAAAACCTAAATTAGGCGTTGCTCTGGCAGTTATGGCTGAAGTATGGCACTACTTCGGCACTCCTGTGGCGGGCCAGAAAAAGCCAAACTTTGGCATGTCCAAAATACCCAAATTAGGCGTTGCTCTGGCAGTTATGGCTGAAGTATGGCACTACTTCGGCACTCCTGTGGCGGGACAGAAAAAAGCCAAACTTTGGCATTTCCAAAATAATCAAATTAGGCATTGCTCTGGCAGTTATGGCTGAAGTATGGCACTACTTCGGCACTCCTGTGGCGGGCCAGAAAAAAGCCAAACTTTGGCATGTCCGAAATACCCAAATGAGGCGTTGCTCTGGCAGTTATGGCTGAACTATGGCACTACTTCGGCACTCCTGTGGCGGGCCAGAAAAAAGCCAAACTTTGGCATTTCCAAAATACCCAAATTAGGCGTTGCTCTGGCAGTTATGACTCAAGTATGGCACTGCTTCGGCACTTCTGTGGCAGGCCAGAAAAAAGCCAAACTTAGGCATTTCAAAAATACCCAAATTAGGCGTTGCTCTGGCAGTTATGGCTGAAGTATGGCACTACTTCGGCAATCCTGTAGCGGGCCAGAAAAAAGCCAAACTTTGGCATTTCCAAAATACCCAAATTAGGCATTGCTCTGGCAGTTATGGCTGAAGTATGGCACTACTCCGGCACTCCTGTGGCAGGCCAGAAAAAAGCCAAACTTTGGCATTTCCAAAATACCCAAATTAGGCGTTGCTCTGGCAGTTATGGCTGAAGTATGGCACTACTTCGGCACTCCTGTGGCGGGCCAGAAAAAAGCCAAACTTTGGCATGTCCGAAATACCCAAATTAGGCGTTGCTCTGGCAGTTATGGCTGAAGTATGGCACTACTTCGGCACTCCGAGGGCGGGCCAGAGAAAAGCCAAACTTTGGAATGTCCGAAATACCCAAATTAGGCGTTGCTCTGGCAGTTATGGCTGAAGTATGGCACTACTTCGGCCCTTCTGTGGCGGGCCAGAAAAAAGCCAAACTTAGGCATGTCCGAAATACCCAAATTAGGCGTTGCTCTGGCTGTTATGGCTGAAGTATGGCACTACTTCGGCACTCCTGTGGCGGGCAAGAAAAAAGCCAAACTTTGGCATTTGCAAAATACCCAAATTAGGCGTTGCTCTGGCAGTTATGGCTGAAGTATGGCACTACTTCGGCACTCCTGTGGCAGGCCAGAAAAAAAGCCAAACTTTGGCATTTTCAAAATACCCAAATTAGGCGTTGCTCTGGCAGTTATGGCTGAAGTATGGCACTGCTCGGCACTCCTGTGGCAGGCCAGAAAAAAGCCAAACTTTGGCATTTCCAAAATACCCAAATTAGGCGTTGCTCTGGCAGTTATGGCTGAAGTATGGCACTACTTCGGCACTCCTGTGGCGGGCCAGAAAAAAGCCAAACTTTGGCATGTCCGAAATACCCAAATTAGGCGTTGCTCTGGCAGTTATGGCTGAAGTATGGCACTACTTCGGCACTCCTGTGGCGGGCCAGAAAAAAGCCAAACTTTGGCATTTCCAAAATACCCAAATTAGGCGTTGCTCTGGCAGTTATGGCTGAAGTATGGCACTACTTCGGCACTCCTGTGGCGGGCCAGAAAAAAGCCAAACTTTGGCATTTCCAAAATACCCAAATTAGGCGTTGCTCTGGCAGTTATGGCTGAAGTATGGCACTACTTCGGCACTCCTGTAGCGGGCCAGAAAAAGGCCAAACTTTGGCATTTCCAAAATACCCAAATTAGGCATTGCTCTGGCAGTTATGGCTGAAGTATTGCACTACTCCGGCACTCCTGTGGCAGGCCAGAAAAAAGCCAAACTTTGGCATTTCCAAAATACCCAAATTAGGCGTTGCTCTGGCAGTTATGGCTGAAGTATGGCACTACTTCGGCACTCCTGTGGCGGGCCAGAAAAAAGCCAAACTTTGGCATGTCCGAAATTTCGGCAGCGCTTACACACCGGAAGATCACCGGTGTGTAGGCGCTGCCGAAAGAATATCCATGGTCTTGGAAATCAGCATGTTGAAGATCGCACTTGCCATTAAGACGAAATGCGCTGCTGGTGATCGGAACTCTCGAACTAGATTTTCCACATTTACCGCAGAAGCGAAATCTACAGCAGGCCCGCAGGCCGCATCACACGCGAAACTAGGTCCGGTCTTCGCAGGCATTCCGGGTTTGTCAACGGCTAATGCGTCATCCGTCAAAACACGTGATAACGCTTCTACCGCGCCTTCAGCTTATGGAGAGGGAGAAAAAGAGAGAAGTAGAAAGAAAGCAGCCCAGAACGGGAGGTGCGCTTACAAAGGCTAATCTTCAAGCCCATCTCAACAATGAACCCAACCAGAGGATTTGTCACTTGTACCCAAGGTTGATAGTGCAGTGGATGTTATCCGTGGCCTTGGGCTTTTAGTCAGGTTCCGTGCTCTGCCTTATCACCAGCTTCGAGACTGTAGTCACGTGACCCTAACCGGAGACACGATTGGCCTAAAACACGCAGAGCGTCTACCCTGCTGCCTATACTGATTGAACAGGACAGCTCTTTGAAGGCCAGCTTTTGAATTTCTAAAGAGGCTGTCCAGCTCAAAAGTGATTCTAAACGGGGCAAGTTTGAAGACAGTATGTTTTACGTCGTATAACTCACATTAAAATTTAGAATGAAGAAATAAGCGCGACTATATTTTGCGCACGATGTCCACAAATAAATAAATAAATATATATATATATATATATTTTTTATCAATAAATTTAAAATTATTTGTACACAGTAAGGTTCGCGTTTTTAAACTTCAAATTTTTTTACGAAAGAGTTACACATAAAATACACCACGGTGTATCGTCCGACTTTCAGCGCACGATGAAATGGCGACGCTCGCTGACAGAAGGTTGCGATGCTGCGCGAACAATTTCGGAAAGATGCTGCGTAGGATACGCCGGGCGCAACGGCTTCGCGACCGTTCGAAGAGCAAAGGATTCGCGACGACATAGTAGCGTCTTCCAACTTCAGTAAGGTAACGGGGCTCGAGAGTACCACGCTCACATTTCCGCAGAGCGAGCGCGGCCGGCCAGATGGAGGCGCAGTATGCACTCGCGTCGCGATTGCTACGTCGTTGCTCTGCCTACACTGATGACATGTGCACTGGCAGTCGAAGCAGCCCTCCCGAGACTTCATTCGAGTCCAATAGACAACTTCCTAGCGCGATAGACTCTCGTAAAAGTGAGAGTAGAAGTCGCTTCGGTTGGCGGCGTAAGCGGCGGCTTTATGTTTGTTGACACCTGCGTCGACAATGACAAATATGGACAGAAACATTAAATATAAAAAAGAAAGCACGCAGAAAGAAATACAGACATGGCAGGGGCACGGGCAAAGTAGGAGACGTTAACGCTACGGAATGCATATACATACAAAATACACTGGAAAAGACAAAAATAATTAAATCTAATAAACGGAATTAAGTTTTCAACGCCGAGGTAAGGCAATGCGAAGGGAGAGCAGCAGGCAAAAAAACTGCCATAGTCCTATAGGCACCTAAGGACGTATTTGTGATCGCGGTGATCAAGCACCGGCGACGTACGCCTCATGAACTTGGGTAAATAAAATTCTCGCCCCGAGCGAGCGCGTGAACGACTCTTTTTTTTACTTTCCTACCTCGGCAATGCAAAAAAAGGGTCGCGGGTTTATAGCTTAGGCGACACAAATACCGATAAGCCATTGGCTATGGCAGTGCAATATTGACCAGCCTATACCATGACATCACCAATATTGAAAAACTCTTGGCTTTGACAGTTTAATATTAACCAGCTTAAGCCAGCGTATATTCAATATCGGAAAGCCATTGGCTCTGACAGTCCAATATTGTACAGGTTATGCCGGCGTATTTTCAATATTGGAAAGCTATCGGCTTTGACAGTCCAATATTGGACAGCTTATGCCGGCGTATAGCCAATATCAGAAAGCCAGTGGCTCCAACAGTCCAATATTGGACAGCTTATGCCGGCGTGTATCCAATATTGGAAAGCTATTGGCTTTGACAGTCCAATGTTGACCAGCCTGTGCCAACGTATCACCAATATTGGAAAACCACTGGCTTTGATAGTCCATTATTGTCCAATGTGATTCCAATATTGGGAAACAAATGGCTCGTTGGGCCACTGTTGGGCCATTCTTTGCCACATCAAATCCATTGTTGGCCCAATACGGTGTGCTGCCTGGGTCCTTGCCCTTCTTGTGTGACCTGCCACCGGGACACCCTTAGGGACCATCCATACTTGGACGCGTCCTCTCCTCCGGGGAACGAACCTACTGCAGTCAGCCACGGCCGGGGGCTCTCGGCGGGAGAAGGCCTTACTCCACAAAGCTCTTTTTAAAGGTTCTTCACCTTTCCGTACACCTGCCAGCGCGGAGTCCGACCGGTGATCTTGTCACTTTTCGAGTGAATAAACACGTCGTTCTACGGAACGTCAGATATACAGTGTTTCAACGTGGTAACCAAACAAAGAAGACACTCACAATGTGTGCTATGCGTTTGGAAATGCGCAACTTTCTTTGTACACTTCTGCGCCTGTAAAAGTGAGGCGAGCCCTGGTCAAAGATCTGTATGGTGCTGTTTCCATACTTTGCTTTTTCAGACAGAGATTAAAGCAATTTGACGGGTGTTGCAAATATGCCGTTTATAAGAACCTATAATAGTAATTAATAATAATATTGAAAACATTTATTTTGGGTGCCCAAAACCAACCACATTTGTCTTCCCTCTTGGTGCGCTATCACAAACAATAAAACCAGCAAAAAAATAACTCTAAACACACATACAGTTAAGAGACAAATTTAAGATTATCCAGATGGCGACGGCACATTGTAACAGCAGCAGATATATCAAAATGGAGTGGAGCAATGGCGTGGTATTATGACTGAATCCGAGAGAGAGGTGAGGTATTGCACAGTGAGCGAACATGGAAGAGGGCAAATATCTGGATACACGTGAAGGAACACTAAAGTTCACCCTTCTTGGAGTTGCGGAGAATCAAATGCACCATTAGCAACCTTGTGCAGAAAAACAAAGTCTGGTGGAGAGAAGTGAAACTGAAAATATTTGGAAGATATGTTCATAATTATAATAAAAGCGCCTCTCAAAGTATCTGTCATAAACAATTCGGATCACTTTTTCTGAATATTTTCAATTGTTATTGCCTGTGTCTTAGATATCAAGTCCCATACTGAAAGAAGCAAACTCAAGTCATTACCTTATTAGGGAAATAAAAGGCGGATCAATGAAAAGGGTTGTTTAAAATTACGCGTCAAGCAAGATATTATTCCTACTACTTTATAAGCATTTCCGACGAGCGAAGATACATGATTTTTGGAAGTTAGAGCACAGTCAACACACACGCCAAGATCCTTTACGAGAAGGCACACGCTGTATTTCCGATCCCTCAAGATAATAAGTAAAGTAAACAACATCGTGCCTGTCGGCACAAGGAAAGCATTTTTGTTTTTGCGTGGTTAAGCACGACCTTTTTTTTGTACACCATTCAAGAATGTTTGACACGTCATTTGGTAAGATATCGCAATCTCGAAGTGCATGTAGAATGCTTTTGAACAACTTAATGTTATCAGCGAAAAGTAATAGCTCAGAAGTATCTACGCAAGACAAAATATCATTTACAAAAATCAGGAACAACAAAGCGCCGAGGACTGATTCCTGAGAAACACTCGAGCTTGTAAGCAAGAGTTCAGAGAAACTGTCAACAACGCGAACAGTGTTAGAGCGCAACGACAGATAGCTGTCAAACAATTCACTCAGCTTATTACACATTCCATATGAAAAGAGCTGACGCAATAGTAGCGGATGACCTGACTCTGTAAACGCTTTACTGATATCGAAGTATATTGAATAAACTTCCTCCATTCATAACAATGAAGCAGAAAATTCAAAAACGAGCACAAATTAGTCTTGACGGACCGACCACTAATGAAGCCATGCTGTAAATGGGTTATTTTCTGGCGGAAAAAAAAAAAAAACATTCGCGTACAAATGACAAGCTCGAAAACCTTTGAAAAACCACAAAGCAGGGAAATTGGGCTATAATTTGAAACAAGATATGCATCACCGCTCTTTAGAATCGAAACAATCACCGATTTCTTTCAAAATGACGGAAAGGTGCTTAGAACTGAGTAAAATATTAAATATAATTTTCAGAATCAGTAATGAATAATTCACAGCCACCTTTGATAATAAAACTGAGCATGTCATCAGCACCACTTGAAAACGTAGGTTTCAGCTTTCTAATCGCTCCAGCGATTTCACCGGAATCGACACGCACGGAACATAAATAGTCATGACAGTATCTCAGTTCGTCGATACGTTACAAAGATTGCAGGCAGACAGTAAAACATTTGCTAAAATAATCAGCGAAAATATTTGAAACGTCAGCAGGTGAAGACTGATAACTAGGAGCATTATCTGTCCCAACACGCAAACAGATGCTACGACCGGTCTCACGCGCGTGCTGTTTCACAAATTTCTAAGATGTTTTTGGTCGACAGTTTAAGCTCTTTCCTATACTATCATGGCGTAGACACTTTCACGCTTAAAGAGTGTTTTTACTAAGGAATGGAATGTGCTGAATGTCGCATACCAAAGAAAAAAACCGGACTTCGTAGCTGAAAATTATCTTCATTTCCGTAGGCTGACTCGTAACTCCTTAGAAAACTAAGCAGGAAATATCGACGGCTTACTGCAGCATTTAGGGATACATCTGTCGATAGCACTTTTTTACAACTTACGTAAGCGCCTAGGTAGCATGATCAACATTAGATATAGGAAGAACACTATCCCAGTCAATAGTTTCAATATGTCTATAGAGATTCAAATAATCACCTCTAGAAAAGCAGTAATTTGATGATTTACACAAAACAGGTGGCTTGCAAGGGAAAGAAAACTCAACAATAAAAGGTAGATGGAAACCATCGATCTGTACCAAGGGAATTGGGGCCTGATTTAAACTTAAGATTGGCATATTAGAAAGAGCTAGATCTAGAACATTTCCAACCTTGTTTCTACTCGTATTGTACTGCTCAAGACAGCAAAAGTTTATAAAAGATACGTCATTTCCCTTGATAGACGTTACAGTGTTACTGTTTCAAAGTTTGCATTGACCAGTCCGCGCCAGGTAGATTAAAATCGCCATACATTTGGACACGGCACTTCTAGAAATTAATTTGATTACTGATTGTGTCAAAATGGCTCAACCAATATTGTCGGAATCTGAAAGAGGTAGAAAATAATAGGTACCAGCTAAAAAATTAAAACCGTCACTCGCCTTGCTTTCCACCCAAAAGCATTCTGAATATGATTCAAGGATCGTAACTTCTCTGCGAGACAAGGGAGACCTCAACGGCGATTATGACACCCCCGCCTAGCTTCTGCCCTGTTTAAGAATATTCTCTCTCTCGGCGATATATATCGTATTTTGGTAATAAAATAACTTGCATTGGGGATTCCTTTACAGAGCCAAGTTTCAAGAAGACAAATGATATCATGGTTTGAAACAATTCAATTAGACATAAACCCCTCTGCTTCGTACGTAGGCCTCTTACATTTTGGTAAAAAATCATAACTGCGCTCGACATTTTCATTGGCTTCTGGGTTAACAGAGTAAACACAAAGGAGGTTGAGCCACCCACAAAACTGGTGAAAGATGCTGCCCTTCGGACAAACTTGAGGACTGTTGATTGCTCCGAATACTGAATCATCGCCTGAAAAATGAAATGAAGAGACGTATCAAATTTTGTCGTCATTTTTGAGCAAACGACCGACTTTCCTTCCAAGAAGGGTGTGCGTACGATTAGCGCGAGAGCATCAAACGCACTGAAGTTAGGATGAAGCCTAAAGACAAACAGCGCAAAACGGCGTGCAGTCCGAGGAACAGCAGTCACCTTGTTCGGTTTGGCGGTGAACAAGTGACGGTTTGGTTCGTCGTCGGGGTCCCACCAGTGTGAAACCGTAGTCCTCGGCGTCCTCGATGTTCGCCAAAGCAGCATTCGCAGACCGCAATTCTCTGTTCACGCTGCCAGGCGTCGTATGACCCACCGCGTCAGGAGGCACGTTGCGTGAAGATGGAACAGACGCAGTAAACGGCGCTGCCGTCAATGCAACCGACGACTGGGCGACGATGAAAGCGTAAGGAGTCGGTGGAAGTAACGGCAGACGCACCTTTTCCACGACGTTTCTACGTATTTGTTGAACCTCGGAGCGAAGACTGCAGTTCTCAACGTTGAGACACTTGACCTTAGCCGTTAGCACGTCAAGCTTGTTCGAGAAACTTCCAAGGATGCGTACAAGACCGGGAGGAACGAAGTTTACCTCCAGCACGTCCGCTGGCTGGACCAACGATTCAGACCCAGGAACCGAGTCGCCAGAAGGAGCATTTGTGCTGTTATTGCTCTGTGACATGCTGCACCTTTTTATACAGCCAGAGCACTTGAAAGTGATCTTGACGCTTAACGTAAAGATGTGGTATTCTTCATGGCCAACGTTGAGGCACTTGGAGTGAAAACGCCGATTGCAGCTAGCCGAACAGATAAGGAACTGCTGCCTCCCGTTGAAACGGAGAGCACACAAGCCACAAACGTCTTTCTGCAGAGCTCCTTCGGACACGTCTTTCACCGGCGGCGTCATTCCGCGGAATGACGGCGCCGGTGAAACTGTTTTTGTGTGAGAGTTGCCACGTTGAAATATAATGTAGTTGGGTTGGGTGACAAAAACGAAAAGTAAAAAGTTCCAGCATAACTAGAATATCAAAAAAAGTATAGTCAAGAGAAAAGTATACAAATAGTGGCAAGAAGCCCTTAAATTCTAGCGCCTTCCACTCGGTAAATAAAATTATTTGCTATTTTGGCCCAAATCAGCTACGTCAACATGGCGGCTTTCACAAAAAAACATAACGGTCTATACTGAGCCATTAAAAATATCAGCGTACTCGAAAACGGCCCTTTGCTGGGAGATACAGAGCTGGGGTTCTAAATCTGGACACCTGGCGAAAACGTCGGCGTGGTATTTGGTGGCTGTGATTGGCCGCGGCGCCACGCTTGAGCCTGGCGCCGGCCAATCATGGTGTTCGAATTTCTCGTTGACTTTTTCACCAATTGTTCAGATTAGAGCAACTGGAAGGAGTTAGCATGCGCAAAGGAAAAAAAAAAGATCTAAAATAATTGCCGGACTGATGTGAGCCATAAAATGATTTATTCAATTATAAAAAAAGCTCGAATATTCGTAAATCATCTATGCGACGCATAGATGATTTACACTACACTGCATGATAACATCCGTGGATGCCGTTTGCGCTAACAAGTATTCCTGTGGCGCAGCATACAGCAGACACCGGCATCGAATGCATCTTGTAGAAGGTTTCAGGCCGTGTAACGTCCTCAAACATGACTTCAAAATTTTGATAACTTTTTTTAAACACTGAATGGGTTCATCGCTTGAATTTGATGTGAAAAGCGTTACTCTAGAAGGATGACGGAAAAGCGTGACATGCAAGTGAAGGCAGTATGACGTACACACAAATTATAAAGGTTATATATGCTTGCTATTGGTTGTGCATAGCCCCCGGGCAGTGAACAGGAGGCGCCTTGATCGTCTGCTAGTCAGCGGCGCTGGTGGCCAAAGTGGGCCACTTTGGGAAGGCTAAACAACCGAATGCTTGGGCGGGAGCGCTGCGTTGGGGTTCGGCAGAGCACTCGGAGATTACAGCCCGAGATTGTGTCCAATGATTGGGGCCGCGAGCCCTCTCTAAGTTGCGAAAAATCCGCAAAACATGGCGCCACCTGTCAAACAAAACTTCATTGCCCGGTGGGTATAAAAGACACAGTTCGTCACGTTTAATTTTGTAAGTACAAATAATTAATCGCAAGTAATGAGAGTTGCCAAGTGGCTCAGTCGGAATAGACATTGCTATCAAACGGCCCGACACATTTGCTCGGCGCAACGTTTAAACGTAGCGCCCAGCGAGCACAAACTTCCAGCAGAAGCTTTATTTCAAACCATTTTGCTAAATGTTTCGAAAAAAAATATTAGCCAATATATATTTCTCTAATTTTCGTGCAATCCAATATTTTGTACTTCGTTTCACCTTAAGTGCAGACGCCGCCGACGCCATTCAAGCTAACGAGACCAGCCAAACAGCGACAAAAGCGCACCACCTATTCGCCACGTCTCTGTGCGTGTTCGATAATCGCCATACCATTCATAAACAAAAGGGAAATCGGTGGCCGAGTGGGCTAGCGCACACCAGCTCAGAGCACTTGGAGCGAAAGCTCGCGCTGCAGGACCCAGGGATCCTGGGTTCAATCCCCACCCCTGCCCGTTTCGATCTGGTTGAACATCGTACCGGCGAGCGGTCGTGTATCACTACTACGTGGTGCACGTTAAAGACCCCCAGGCTACTGGTTGTACCGCACTGGCTAAATTGCTCATCTGCAGCGAGTGACTCGTCGCAACTTTGAAATGGCTGACCAACTGCATGCTGTATAAATATCCACACAACCCCAATTTATAAACAAAACAAACAAACGTAGCATCGACTACGTCTGGACTTTACTTGAAACGGCACCGAGAGGGACAGGACTAGAGAAGAACACAACATTTATTGGTGTCCATACGTTTATCTCTGATGTATTTTTATCTCTCTGTGCACATCTGTTGTTTCTTTATTCCATTTTTTTTCTTCTCGGCGCGAAGTAGCGAGTCAGCATCCTTCAGCTCGGTTAATCTTTGCGTCATCCTACCCCGAGAACAACAATCTGTGGGATATCGACCGCTTCCACCTGCCACCACGGTGTGCGGCGTATAAAGAATAGATAGGGCTCGCTCACAAATATTAATTCCCGCTAAGAGCATTTAGAGGGAAATGATGGACTCACGCTTTCGGTAGTTGTTTTTGTTATTTATTGCTTGGTTTATTGTGGACACAAACTACTCTTGGCCTTAGAAATGTGCACATTATGCAAAACTATAAAGAAAAAGACGACATTAAAAAAAAAGGTAAATATGCTGAAGCTGGATACACCAAAGAAAGGTCAGTGGGGTGCCGACAAGCGTCTTTTAAATGTTTTGAGGGGACAAAGCCTATATAAATCTCTCTTTTAGCGAATATTAACAAACTAAAAACGCGTCATGGAGGACGAGACGCCACCATTCGGGGGTAAAAAAAGGAAAAGGTGGCGTGATACAGTTTTGTGCATTACAAAATGAAATTTCACAAAGGGGCAAAGGCGTATCAAACGTGCTATTAAATTAAAGAAAAAATCCTTAAATCTTTGAATACGTACCAAAGTTTTCTTAGCAGCACGTAAATAAATAAATATGAACTCTCACGCCAGCATGTCGTGCTAGCCGCCTTCGTGAAAGTGTGCGCTGCTGTGAATAACTGGGGCAGCGGTGTTTGCCTACTTCCAGAAAAAAAAAAAAAAAGAGCAAAATAATTCACGAGAATACATGGCGATAAGATCGAGCGGTATGGGAGGAGATCGCTTCGGCTGTGGGGACAACAAACTGTATTTTTTCGCTTGTTTTTAATCCGAGAAATGGAAGATGGCTATTTGAAGGCCGCCCCTCATGAGAGCGCTCGTGCCCAGCCCATGCTAGGCGAGGTTCAATTTCTTTGTTACGCTGCGTTAGTAAACACCGGGCTTCGGGGGTACAACAAGTAAAGCCCCTTCATCTTACAAAAGTAGCACAATGTGCGTCGTTGCACGAGGCACGTGCAACGTGCAGTTCTTGGGAAGATCGTGACCGCACAGCGCAGCACTGAGCTAGATTTCAGACGTCATGTTCATCCCAGAAGTGGCGCGCGGCGCGTGTTTCGAGCATTTCCATAACAATGAAGGGCGCAACTTTTTCCAGGATATAGAGGGGCTTCAACAACAAGCTCGATAACCCTATAGTTTGATCCCCCGCCTACTGGGGGCGTTCTGTCCAGCTTGTTTTCCCAAAAGCTCCATGTTTACCCAATCCGAGGCCAGTGGACCAGGTTCTTCACCTCACCTGCGTCGATTAAACGCAGGGGCGCGGTGTGTACCGTAAACATTGTTGACAATATGTGGCGGGAAGCCGGATCTCTGTTGAGATCAATCGTGAGGGGAAGCGAGCTTGACCAAGGTCGGCCTTTGTGCGGCTGGACGAATACACGGCGCGTGCTGCATTGTTCACACGGGACGCATCAGACCATTGTTTCGGGCGATGGGAGAGTGCGAAACCTGGCCGAGCACTGACGCAGTGTTCGGTTATCGTCAGCTTGGTCAGCCGAGCGCTGCTTCACTGTTGTTGTTGTTGTTCCCATGGGTGTACTTGTAAGGTTAGCCGATAGGGGCAGGACGGTTGAACCTCTCCCCAAGTAGTTCTGCTCATTGAGTTTACAGGTGCGCACTTTTTGCATACTCGACGACGATAACGAGTTCTTCACTGATCGCATTCCGGGAAACCGCTTTGGGCGACTTCCTTTCGTGGCGCACGCGTCACACGTGGGCACGGGCACGGTGGTGAACCGAACAAATAAACAGCTTCGCCTTTTAGGGTTCAATATGTCGGCGACACGTTGGACAAAGGGTTGCGGTTTATAATATCACTGCCCGATCCTCTTCACAGTTGGGAAACCCTTGCGGTTACCGGTTGTTTGTCCATCGCTTGGACACAGTTGTCACGAGTTTGCCGCAAACGTTGCCCCAGTGTATTAGACAGAAGAAGCACAAAGACGAGCTGTACTACCCAGCGGAGGCGATTCACAGACTGGAACAAAGAAGAAAACAGCTACCGCGTGGTTCATGACCGATAAGGAGAGGATTGCAGAAGCCACAGAAAAGTCGGGTGTTTTGCGTAAATACGTCGGGCTCGCTCCCCGGCCTTTTTTTTTACGTCGCACCGGCTGCGGTGGAAAGAATGGGCTTAAGCACACATAAAAGGGAATTTATAACGACCTGATGCATCAAATAAAGAAAAAATATTATTTTAATATTTGTGATACCAAAAATAAAGTAAAGAACGAATCAAATGTTCATTCTTAGCCACAAAATCACTCGCGTTTCCCTTTAACGTGGGAGTCTTTTCGTCGCGAAAAAAGATCTTAATCGTGCATCCAGAAATGCTAAAGACTCACTAATCACTTGAAATAAGCACGCACCACCGTAGAACAAAAGTGATCTCAACGGCCTTATTTATTTTTACTTTTTTTTTTTTGCAAACTGAGAGGCACGTTTAAAGGTGTGCAAATGAAACTCTCACTTACACATAGCGAGGTAGTGATGTACGATGCATATAGCCGGATTACAAATATGAACCCCGGAAGCACTTTTCAGCGCAGAAATACTATACTGCAACTAGTTTCGTCCGCAAGTTATTGCTTCCAAAGGAAACCGAGATGCACTCTGCCGTACGACATGCCTGGAGGCTTAAGCAGATGCTCCTGCGGGGAGAAAAAAAGAGCAAAGGCCTCGATCGCGCATTTGACAATGTAACAGGAAGAATTCCACCCCATTAACCAAGGCGAATGCTCAGTCACATTTCATGCATACGCTATCACGTCGAATAAAAAAAAACCGTTCCTATCTTGCGCGCGCAGCTTTAAAACGCAGGGAAACGAAGTACCCGGGTTTAATTTGATTTGTGGAAATTTAGCTTTTTCTGACGGCGTGCAAGCGCTGCCACTTCCCGTCTTTACGTCAGGGCAAACACGCGAAGTTGGTGGATATGTCTTTACATAACGTGATACTGCCCTCGTTTACAGGGTACTTTGGTCATGACGCGGAAACGGTTATTGCCACATTAGCACAACCCTGCGCGTGTACTCCCGCGCGCGCGTAACGACCAAATGAGCAAGAAAACAACAGCAGTCACTCTGTGTTACCCCACCCGTAACGCGAGACAAACTGCTCCATCGCTGAAAGAAGTTTACCATTACCTCTCACAGTGCGGGAGCCATTTTATTTTCTTCTCTATGTAGTGTAGCTTGTCATGAGGCTCTTCCGGGAGCGCGACCTACACAACGCAAGAGATGACAGGAAAAAGCTAACAAAATTAAACAGGATCAAAAGAAGGTAAAAAAATCCAGGTCGATAAAGATTTGCCGTTATCAAGGACTGTCAGAAAATCCTCTAGAGGCGGGTGATGAGAAAATGCTACCGGGTAGCAAGTTTAAATTTTTTATTAAGACATCAGGGCTCTAGCCCGACTAGAACAACGAACAATCAAACTCTGCTTGTATTCATGAGATGGACATGTTATTAGCAGGGGCACTAAAAAACAAAATTAAATCTTTGTTGTGATTTTGAATTCGAGAAGATTGTTTGAGTTGCGAGGCAATTTATTTTATTTCCTCTATGCCCACTGCTGATTCTTTTTAGTTTTGCGTGTTGTGAGATCATAGCCCTTATGGCTTATCAAAACCTGGCAAACAAAAACCTCTCGTACACGCGCAAACCTTGTATAATATTAGTTATGCTAAATGCAATTTCCGGCTTTTCGCGACGAGTCTTAAACGCACTTTTACAAATATCTGTTACCGTGAGGCTAGCGCGTTTTTTTTTTTTTAATTTTGTGAGAACGAGGTAACAATTCCATACCCAGGGGGCGCCACAGTACTCAGGTGGCACCACTGATCTCAATGACAATTGCTGGATCGCGTTTGCCCGCTCCGCGAATGCGGTCACTGGCGGCCATCTTTAGGTAGAGTTATATTACCTCTAGCCAAGATACAGCTGCTGAAGCCACTTGGCAGCCACCATCATTCATCCATGGCAGACGGCGTTTTGGCAGTTGTGGTGGCAGGCTGCCATCAAAATAGCGTGGATGATATTTCGTGATTGATTGAAATTATTTGATGAAACATGTTTTTAAAACCCGGCGTGAACGGTAGCCCGGTCTTTGAGGACCCGGTGAAAGTTTCACGAAACCGCGCAGCACCGGGGTAAAGCAGCACAGCACGCATCGAAAGTCGCATCGAAAAAAGCATCGAAAGCAGACGCCGGTACGTAGTCTGCTTTCGATGCGAGCTGCGCTGCTTTCCCTCGGTGTTGCGCTTTCGTAGAACTTTCGCCGGGTCCTCAAAGATGAGGCTACCGTTCACGCCGGGTTTCAAGACTCTGCTTTGTCGAACAACTTCAATCAAGCACGAAATATCACCCACGGTACAGTGTACTAGATCTACGGCTATTTTATGGCAGCCTGCCGCCATTGCGCTGTCCGCCATATTACTATGATGGCTAGAGATGATATAACTCTACCTAAAGATGGCCGACCGTGGCCGCATTCCGGTCCATAGGCAGAGCTGGTCAAACGCGATCCAGCAATTGTCATTGAGATCAGTGGGTGGCACTAAGAGAAACTAAATTGAAAGGGCCACTGACAACACCAAGATTGATATTTTTTACCGCCTTAAAAAAAACCTAAAACTGTTTTTTTTTCAACAATCAAGTTGGGACACGCAAATAATAATAATAAAAAATTTATGCGAAAGAAATGAACAAATTCGTTAGAGCAATATTGACGGCGCGAGACGCGATTTAGTCGGTAGTCGCCTCCTTTCACTTGTTTTCTCTTTCGGCATTTCCGAGGTGCATGGAGAAGATGTGGATCGGCTTCGCCTTCACGTTGAGGTGGAAAGAGCGAATTATCATCTCGTTCAGCGAATGATCATTCCGTGACGTCATCGACTTTTCGCGCAGAATTTCAAATAAATCTCTCGCCGTGAATATTGCTCTAAATTTCTTTTCTCGCGTAGTTTATTTTTTGACACGCGTGTTCCAACCAAACCGTTTAAAAAAAAAAAGTTTTTTTAAGACCCTTTAAACGCCTCAAAATAGACAAAAACGAAATCACAGCAAATATTAATTTTTTTTGTGCCGCGAAAGAGTTTTTTAAAGTGTACGTCCTCTTTTTCCAATTTGAGCTCGTCCTCGCCGTTTTAAAAACAAATTTAGCAGAAATATAAAAAAAAAAAAAACATACAATGGTTCCTAGCAGTATAGTTATCTCATATTTGATTTTTATCGTGTCCTAACCCCTTTAAAATAATACAGTGAACTAAATAACAGAAAGTATAAAACATAGAGAGGACGAAACACAGACGAGTACATTCCTTCTGAAAGAATGTACTCGTCTGTGTTTCGTTCTCTCTATGTTTTATACTTTCTGTTATCTAGTACATCTTACCAACACGCTCGTGTGTGTGTGTGTGTTTGGGGGGGGGGGGAGGGGGGTAAACCGATGCAACTCAAGAACGCGGTTCTCAGCTGATAAAACCTGGCTGGCATTGATTTTTGTTCTGTTTTTTTTTCCTGGGCATGCAGTGAGCTAGCATTACAACGGGTGCAGGCCATTTTTTAGTTATATCTACTAATCCAGAAGTAGCAATATGTGTACATCTTTGGAGACACGTAAAAGAGTTCACTCTAGTGTCTAAAATAGGGGGACTTACTAAGAACGCCCATAATATTGGCGCATACATTAAACAATCCAGATACAATACAATACAATAAAATACAATACAATACAATTAGCTTTATTTTTCCAGAAGTACTTGAGGGGTCCCCAGACAAAAAGCTGCTAAAAGCAGATTATTTTTAAAGTAAACTAATTGTACCAACAATTTGAACGAGAAAACAAGTATAGAACTAGCATAAAAATGCATCGAGTCACAAGGAAAAAGTAACGAAAACATTTCCGCAAACAATTTAAACGCGCGCTCTAATGCCATCGAAAAAGTTATGTTTATAGCAAATTAAAAATATCAGCCACACATATTTTATACGAGACCAAAGCTATATAGAACCTAGGTAAAGACAAGGATAAATTATGTTTGTACAATGCTTTAGGTACACTGCGCAACCATGTTCGCGCGAATGCGACGTCGGCGCTTTTCTAGATTTTAGTGAGATAAGGTATCGATAAGCACCAAACGTTCCCACTAAAATTACTGCTCTGAATAATAACTTTTCCTTATACTAGTATCTTTGTATGCTAGCAATTGAGTTTTTATATAAAAAAAAGTAAAAAGTGGTGATCTCTTGCTCGCCCTAGCAGTGCCGTGCTGTTTACATGGTAGCTTAACTCTTATCACTTTTTTCACTGAGCTTTAATTATAAAAGCAATAAACGTATTTTATTATCATCACTTTTTGCAATGTGCTAAGTGGTAAATTATGTGTACTACACTTCAAAAACAAAATCACTGTCACGCTGCTGCTGCGGAATGTATGAAGGCAGAGAGATCCTCAAAACCGTCCAATGTGGCTTTTATTTCTCGGATCCTACTCCTAAGTCACTAAATCTTGGGAAAGTAACGCCATTGCCTTCCCTACCTGCTAGCCAGACACAAGCCAATGCCAACATACATACGACGAAACCTCGAAAGCTTCTTGACTGATATGTCTCAGTTGCCGTGGTGATCGCCATTTTGGTCCATTCAAATCTTCGAAGCTTCAAAAGGGTCGTTTGAATCAGTCGTGCCAAAATTGCTATGAGATGTCATCGTATTGAATGTTCCTCGCCAATATAAGCATCTCTGGTTCTGTGCATGCAATCAACTTATGAATTATGATATAAATGTAAGGGCGCAAACGGAGCTAGTATACATTAAACATGATTCAAAACTCCCGAGACTGCAGGTAACGGAAGACACACTTTTTAGTGTGTGTGTCGTTACCTGCAGTCTCAGGGCTTTTGAATCATGCATCATGATTATGAATTATGCTTATCTCCCCAGATCTCTTACAATGATATTGCTCTTCTATCATATTTCAAGACAGGAAAGATATTTTTCAGTGCTTCCAAGCACCAACGCCGCACGGGGTGGTGGTACGACGATGTACGCTTGTTCGGCCGGTTTGTGAATAGCAAAATCTTGGTATACAAGAAAAGTTTTTAGAAAGCTACCCGTCCCCAGCAAATTTAAATCGGCTCCCAAAGACTGTAGAGATCAAGGAGAAATGTATCGTTTCATAAACCAAATTGGCGACCATTGGGCGAGCTTGGCTCTACTTTCACAGCAATCATGTACTTTAGTCCCCCCCCCCCCCATTTACAATAGTGGAAATAAAATCGTATTATTGTAATTATTATAATTATTATTATTATGTAACTAGGAATCACCGTTCCAGAGATTAATCTAAGGAAGAATTCAAAACGTAGGCCAATAACTCGAGACAATTTCAAGTAAAAACATATTTATATAAGAAGAAATATGTGTTCGTGTTTCTTTTTTTTTTCCCTTCATCGTGATAGAAAGAGATTACCACAAGTGAAACTTTTCAGTACCTTTCCAATAAGTACTTAGCTCTTCCGTATGTCTCAATCAAAAACAGTCGTCCATAATGACATAACGCTAGCAGTGGCGGGAAGAAAGAAATCCAAGGAGAAACGCTTTATGAGTCGAACTCTTCCGCATTGAAAACACCCGAAGTTTTCCAATTTCACCCTCGAGAGGTTCGCCGAGAATTCTTTGCAGCCGTAACCGCAGACGAACGTCTGTTCGTAACATTAATGAGGGAGCAGTTCTTGGCAGAAAATAAATCGTGTATCTTCCTTCGAAACACGTTCGTCATAATAGAGCCCTGCCGTCGCACCAGTAAAATCTCGAGGGCTTCTTTTCGGAAGTTGGAGCATCTTTCCGAACAGAGGAATATACTATACTGTTTTTTTTTATATACTGTTATATAATATATTATACTGTTTTTTTTTATCCGTAACATGGGCCTAAAGTATCAAACTGCCGGAATCGCTTATACGGCCGCGCAGAAAACGCTCTAGCGTATTCTTAACAAGGGAAGCGGTAGCGAGTTTGAGATGAAAATGATGCGTAAAGCATTCCGCAACACTGCCGCCGCCCAAATCATTACGATCGTATTCAAAAGCTAAGTGGGCGCTGGGAATGTGTTTGCATAGCTCGATATCCGTCCGCCCAGCGATATGTGTACACAACTACGCTTTCGAAGAACGATCTAGCAATAATTTAAAACGACGTAACATAGACGTCGAAACATTCTTAAACAAGCTATATATATATAGCTATAAATAGCTATATAGCTATATATATTTATATATATGGGCGGTTTTATATAGATTCAGGCAACGAGGTGCCGTCATATTTTTTATTTTGCTTCATATTTTTATATTTCGTGGCGCATGTTCCCAGAAGAACAATCCTTTTTATTTTAGTGTCCTGACATGTTTAGTTTCTGAGAAAAATAATCTCAGAGAAGCAGGAAAGGACGACGAGGTTTTGACGATTGTCGTGTGTGGCGTTTTTTAATCACTCTCAATCTCGAAGTATTCAAAGAGAGCGTCTATATTGTTTAGTGTGATATATATGCAAGTATGTATTCCGGAATTATAACTACTATTTATTATTCGTCGCTCCAATCTTCGTAAAAATCCTCAAACTTGCCTCCGCGAACTGTGACCTAAATTGCGGATTTTTTTCGACTTGACTATGCTTAGTATCGTTTCTTTTAAATAATACCACGTGTATACGCGTTTTCACCCCAAGAACAGTAGTAAAAGAAGTCCGGCTCCTCGCAGAGCATTACTGATTTCCTGCTCTTTGTAGAGAATTAGGATATATGGGGTGCATTTGAGATTAGATATATGTTGTCTTATCAAGACGAACACATTCTAAACGCTAGAAGCATCGCTTTTTCCTCCGACAACCAAATCTCAGAAGAACTACTTCGTGCCGCGTATGAACAATGCGCAAAACTTGCTTTTTTCTTGAGGTGAAAATGGGTATAGAACCTTTCCATTGCCTTCCAAATTAAGCAAAGTTTGTGTCTTTATCAGGTACGAGTACTGAGAAATAGATTACGAAACAGAGAAGATTTTCACTTTTCGTTCAATTTCAGCATGCTGTATAAAAAAAAAAAAAACATTTTTAGTTCTTTTTTCTCGCGTCGCGTTCTCTCCACGCCCTTCTTTTATCCAGAATACATTCCGTTAGAGGTATGTGCACTGGTTTTGAGTTTTAAGCAAATGCCAATGGTGGGTTTATGGATTAAATTGACGTTTGTTGTATGTGGCGTGTTTAAATCACTCTGAATCTCAAAGTATTCAAAAGAGAGCGTTTATATTTTTTTTATGATGGTATATGTGCAAGTCTGTAAACCGACATTCCAACTACTACTTATTATTCGTCGATCCGATCTTTGTAAAAATCCCCAAACATGCCTCCGCGAACAACTGTGACCTAAACTGTGAATTTTGCTTTTTAGTCGACTATGTTTAGTTTTATTTTTAAAATAATACCACGTGTAAAACCTTTCACGGCTTCCACATTATGCAAAGTTTGTGTCTTAATCACGTACGAGCACTGTGAAAAAAAGTATGAACAGAGAAGGTTTTCACTTTTTGTTCAATTTCAGCACGCTGCATAAAAACAAAATTAAAATTTTGCGTCGCCTTTTTTTTACTTTGTTTAGCCAGCATACATTCTGTAAACGGCATATGCACTAGTTTTGAGTTTTAAGCCTTTAAATATGCTAAAAAAGAGCAAATGCTGATGGTGGGTTTGTGGGTCATAGCTGTATATTTTATACTTTATTATAATAATCTAAGGGACGTTTAACAAATAATCATATAAAAGACATTGATTTCGTTAGGCGTATAATAACAAGTTTGCAATTCCAAACGTCGAAACACTATGAAACCGCAACTGCCGAAAGCGGGGTTTTCAGACGATTTCCGCCGGTGCCATGATTGGAGAAGCCTCAAGCCTAAACCCTACGCGCTACATAATCAATACTACCTTAGAAATATCAAAGTATAATATTGTAAAACATTAAAGTAAACTACACTTCCTCTTAGAAACGTAGATTTTTAAATACGAAATTTTATAATTTTAAAGCGAAATTCATGTTAATAACAAAACAGAATAATTTTTAGCATATTTAGAGGCTTAAAATTCAAAACCAGTGCATACACTTCTAACGGAATGTATTCGGGGTAAAGGAAAAGTGTAAAAAAAACGCGACGCAAAAAAAAAATAAAAATGATTTTTTTTTATATACAGCGAGGGAAATTGAACGAAAAGTGAAAACCTAATCTGTTCATAATTTATTTCTCAGTGCTCGTACATGATAAAGGTACAAACTTTGCTTAAATTAGAAGGCAATGAAAGGTTCTATACGTAGAATTATTTTAAAAGCAATAATAAACATAGTCAACTAAAAAAAAAAAAAAAAAATCCGCAGTTTAGGTCACAGTTGCTCGCGGAGGCATGTTCGGGGATTTTTACAAAAACTTGGATCGACAAAAAAAAAAAAAATATTAGTTGTAATTTCGTTTCCCCAGCTTGCATATATATAACAATAAAAAAATATAGAAGCTCTCTTTTGAATACTTTGAGATTGAGAGTGGTTCAAATACGCCACACACGAAAATCGTCAAAACCCACCATCGGCATTTGCTCTTTTTTTTAGGATATTTGGAGGCTTAAAACTCAAAACCAGTGCATATACCTCTAACGGAATGTCATCTGGGTAAAAGAAGGGCGTGAAGATAACGCGATGCGAGAAAAAAAAAAATTTAAAATGATTTGTTTTATATACCGCGTGCTGAAATTGAACAAAAAGTGAAAACCTTCTCTGTTTCATAATTTATTTCTCAATACTCGTACACAATAAAGGCACACATTTCACTTAATTTGGAAGACGTTGAAAGGTTCTAGACATGGTATTATTTTAAAAGCGATACTAGACAAAGTCGACGCAAAAAAAAAAAAATCCGCAATTTAGGTCACAGTTGTTCGTGGAGGCATGTTTGGGGATTTTTACAAAGCTTGGAGTGACGAATAATAAATAGTAGTTATAATGTCGTTTTACTTACTTGCACATATATATAACACTAAAAAAGATATAGACGCTCTCTTTTGAATATTTTGAGATTGAGAGTGATCAAAAAACGCCACACACGGGGACAATCGTCAAAACCTCGTCGTTCTTTCCCGCTTCTTTGAGATTTGTTTTCGCAGAAACTAAACATGTCAGGACATTAAAATAAAAAGGATTGTTCTTTTGGGAACTATGCGCCACAAAATATAAAAACGTGAAGCAAAATAAAAAATACGACTGCACCTCGTTGCCTGGATCCAAATGAAACCACCCATATATATATATATATATATATATATACCGTACAGGGTGTTTCAGAGAACGCGGGCAAAGTCGCTGCTGCGAAAACTAAGCACCGCACAGAAAAAAGGTTGATACCATGTGGGTGTCTGCAAAAGAGCCTATTTAGAAAAAATTATGACGTTTGGAAAAATAGATTTTTGTTTAGTTTTCCAGGAAGTAACTTTTTTTTGTTCATTTTAAGGCCATAGTTTCAATTAAAAACTTAATTGGCATCATGAATAAACCCTATATTAACCCTTTTTAGACAAGTATAACGCATTCCGAGCATTTTATCATGTTTTAAAAAACCCTTGAATTCGGACGCGTACTCTAGCTGGTTTCGGATTCTTATCCAAGCGCATCTTATTTGCGGCAGCTGTCCTGCCCTCCGACGGCTGAAGCGCGGAACCAAAGCCAGCCCAACAGTCAAAGCTCAGTCTTGCAATGTCATGCTCTTTCAAACAGCGAGGCGTCCTTATCGCCTGGCCACGCGCGCGCGCGCGCGCTAAACTTTATTATTTTTTACGAGAGGGAGGAAGGCGGGCGGAGGGCGTGCGTTGCTGGCGAATTGTTCCATTTTATGGCTCTTTCAGAGATCTCAAATTCTTTGAAACGGTGTGAGGTGTAAAAGAAGGCGCAGTGAACTTCTGTAAGTGGCGTGAGGGGCCACGTCGCGCCGGTTCTGCGTGAAAGGCTGTCTCGGGGTGGGTGGGTTCACAACCGACACTATGGTACACACGCACCAAACCCAGTTGTTGTGACCGTTTGACGATTTCATTTTCGAGGTCTGAGAGGTCATCGTCGGGCACCTAAACACGAGAACATAGTCCAATTCACCGAACCCATCATCTTCAGTGCTTACATGTGCCGAGCGCCGCCATGTTTTCCGAAAGAAGATAAAAAGCCAGGATGTGACATGACTCCGGACTCCGCTTTTCGGTATTTCAAAAGGAAGGGCAGTAGTGCATTCGCAATTGCGTTAAAAGAACATGTTTTAGGGATGCCGCTAGTAAATATGATAAAAAATGTCGCTTACAAAGTTTCTAAATTTTATCATTTTTGATGTCACGAATAAAAAAAGGCGAGGAGGTGAGAGCGAGAGAGAAAAGCGCCAAAAATACAAAGGTGCGCGCGCGTGGGGAACTTTGTTTCACGTTGTGGTATATATATATATATATATATATATATATATATATATATATATATATATACTTTTTTTGCGTTTATATGACTGCAACTTGCATCGTTTTAGACACAAAAAAAAAACGATTTTGGGGGTGCCAGTGTTTCTTTAAGCCGTTCTTCGATCAATGCGAATGCAAAGATCGCGTGCGCAGAGTCGTGGCAAATGTCATCACGTACCACTCCAAAGCTTAGCGTTACTTTTGTGGTCGTGGCTACGCAAGTGAAGATCGTCACCCTTTTGTTCTTCCAATGATAACCTTGCACGGCACATTGGATAACAACACTCTACATTCCGGCAAAATCAATGCGTAAGATTACGGCACGTGACTGTACATTCACTTTTTCGAGGTATTTGGCATTTGGCTGAGCGCGTCCGATGTGAGAGTGGGGTATCTATTTTGTCATTCCACTTCTTGAACTCGTTAATTAAAACCGTTGCCTTCATATGTGTTTTCATTAACTCCCCACCAGGCTCCCACAATTCCAACACTAGCTTATCCTCAGGTTAAATGCCTAATTTATCAAGAGAGAGACATTTCCTTTTCGAACCGGGTTCATATGATAACAGAACACAATTTCCTAAAATATTGTCACAAAAAAAAAAAAAAATCCTGAACGTTTTAAATTGTCGTGGTCTTTTTCTCTGCGGCATTTGATAGAGATGTGAGGGAAAGTGAGAAGTTGACACAATACACGCGCACGCATTCTTTGTGAAGTGGGCGTGTTTTAACCCACTTAGGTCAAAGAGGGTAAAATTTCGTTAGGCGTTTTTCTGATTCGGGATAGGCCGCTTTGAATCCTTTGTAGGCTTCCCCAATCGATCATGTCGTGAACCGCTTCGTGACGTAGGATCCCTCTCCGTCAACGAAAAGCCGCGCGACATCTTTCTTATTCAGAATTTTTCTTGAGCAGTCCGGAGCGTCTGACGTGGAAGAGGTTAGAGGAGGAGCCACGTTAGTTTTGTCAATTGGATGTCCTTCGCATAGCTCATCTGTCCACCGGTCAGCGTGCTTTGTAGCTTCAGCGATTGCTTTCAGAATATATATTCAATAAATTTATTTTCTTCTTATTTTTTTTTATATAGGAGGGCAACAAAATAACAGGTAGTAGCGTTCTATTTGAGAAGTTCTTTTGGGATAGGCCACACGCAACGAACCCTTTGAAGCCCACTGGATACACCGACGGCAGACCGGCGCAGGTTTGATGGCGTGATCCACATGGTGACCGTCTAACTTATACCATCTGTAACTCGGAGCTGGAAATGAAAGACTGAGGGGAAGTATAGTGCCTACTTCGAAGGAAATGCGCCACGAACTTTGCAGGGAGTTTCGGTGTGGCGCGAGCAAACTTACAACAACCGCATTTTTTTACTCCGTATTATGCACAATCACCTTATTCATACGCAACATGTCAAAGCGAGCACTAATATTTAGTCATTAACCATATTCACCCCACAATATTGGCCATAACAGCACACATGCGGAAGCGCATTCGCAACGCATATTTTATGTGATTCAAGCTTTTATTGCGGACATACAAACGCTACACTACATTTTCTATTTCGATTTCATTTATATTTATTTTTATGCTCTTCTGAGCAAATCTTATTATCCTTCGATTCGTTCGATTTCCTTTGATTTGAAAAAAAACGCGATAACCGTGCCGATACATAAGAAAGGGAGAACAAATGATCCAACAAACTACAGACACATTTCATTATTATGTCGATTTGTAAAGGTCTACAAATTAGTACTTTCGGAACACATTTTGAGCTTTT
Organism: Ixodes persulcatus; assembly: GCA_013358835.2. NCBI lineage: Eukaryota > Metazoa > Arthropoda > Arachnida > Ixodida > Ixodidae > Ixodes > Ixodes persulcatus. The sequence continues at coordinate 62,206 of JABSTQ010011306.1, read as the reverse complement.
TTAAACGTAAGATCCTCCCCTCGCAACATGGTTTTGTGCGAGAAGATCGGTGGAATGAAACTTGGTGTTTTTTCTTAACTTCGTTTAGCCTGTTGCGTGTCAGAGGGGTCAGGTTGACGCGGTATATTTTGATCTTTCTAAGGCATTTGATTAGGTTGACCACTCGCCACTTTACAAAAGCTGAAATCGTACGGTAGGAGTACTACACTATGCACATTGCTTCATGAATATTTGTCCCAAAGACACAACTTTGCACGTATCCTTGGTCATCTCTCCGGGCCCTTTTTCACCCTCTCTGGCGTTCCCCAGGGGTCCAATCTTGGGCCGATTCTTTTTAATGTTTGCATAAACGACCTTAGCTCATGTGTTGTACATTCAGAAGTCCTGCAAAACGCCGAGGACATCAAGTTATTTAGGTAGATAGTATCTGTGGAGGACTGTGTGACCCTAACGGATGATGTCAAATCAGTGAGTGATTGGTGTAGTCTTAACAGGCTGACACTTAACCCCACTAAGACTGTTGTTATGCCATTTGCTAAGAAGCTAAGGATTTTTATATCTGTTGCCAACTCGGCAATGCCCCATTGCAAAGAGTGGATTGCACTCGTGATCTTGGAGATTATATAGACTCTTCTCTGTCATTTATTATACATGTCAATAACATTGTCAACGCCTCTTTCCGTACATTCGGTGTCATATCCAGGCCTACACGTGCGTTTTCCATGTCGGCCTGCGGTGTGCAGTTATACGTTTCATTAATTAGGTCTAAGCTGGAGTTTTCCTCTGTTGGGTGAAATTCTATTGGGCGTACGCAGCAAGCGTCGATTGAAAATGTCGAGGAACGTTTCTTTCGAATTTTTTACGACCAGTACGTATGTCGGTCGCACTGTTCACTTTGAATATAGAAGACTTTAAGAACGATACAATTGTTCTACTTTGAGTGCCAGACGACGCGACAGAGATCTCATATTTTTGTTCAAGTGCCTTCATGGAGTCATTGATTGCCCTGACCTAACTTCAGCAATAAATATTCATGTTCCGAGCAGATTTTTGCTAGTTTCTCTTCCATTTTATGTCGATCAATTCTTCCAAACCTGCCCCATGACACGCATTCAGACCTTGTATAATACTTTCGATGCTTCCTGCATTGATGTTTTTAACCCATCTTTTGTATCATTCAAGTTTTCTGTTGTCAATCTGTAGAATTATTCTCCCTTTTTGCTGTATGTTAATTGTGCATCATTACAAAGGCGAAAGCTGTTCATGCGCAAACAAAATAAACAAATGAATGAATTATTATTATTATTATTATTATTATTATTATTATTATTATTATTATGATTATTATTATTATTATTATTATTATTATTATAAATCACTACCATACCTTACCACAATGAAGAAACGAAGGAAATGAAAAATTGGCTTTTGAACAAAATCGATTCCGAATTAGCAAGGTTTTTGAAACATTTGTTAATTCAAATATACGTAGCAAACGTTTTGCTCTAGATACAATATTAAATTTATAATTAATGGAAAAAAAGTTTAGGCTTTCTTATGATATCAAGTTCATTAATATATCTTAAATAGGTAACTTGTGCACAATTGCCATCTTTGGAAACAATTACCAAAGATGCAGAGTTCGACATTTTTTTTAATATTTCAAAGTAAAGATCTTTTTTTTTATTTCAATAGCACTATGAAAACTATTTTGAAATTGTCACCAAAGAGTCATACAGAAATAGTTCGATAAGTGCCAAAGTTGCGAGTGGTCAAACATGCTATCTCCGACAGGCTGAAGAAACGTCAGTTTTCACCTCGGCCGCTTCAATGACCAGTAACTTGAAAACGAAAGAATTTCGCCAAGCTTTCCGTTTACGCTGTTTTTCGTATATATATATATATATATATATATATATATATATATTATATATATATATATATATATATATATATATATATATATATATATATATATAGGGTGTTTTTTTAAGCTTAACAGATTTGTTTAAAAAAGGCATGAAAGTTACACTTATGCCGCTTGTGGAGGTGCGTTATACGGCCAGAGGGACATATTATAGCGGGCTAATCAGTCGGCTAATTAATTAAAATTCCTAAGTTAGCATTTTAATTAATTAAGATAGACATATGGTTCCAATTAGAAACTTGCTCAGCATCATCAAAAACCACTAAATCAGTCATTTTCAGAAATACTTTGAGCGCGTTAGAAGCGTAGTAGTGCACTAAAGTAGCCACTCGTAGAGCAGGTACTTACAAGGCTAGCGGTTGCGGCAAGGCGGCCGCAACCCCAGCCTTGTACCTGCTCCACGAGTGGTAACTTTAGTACAAAACTACGCTTCTCACGCGCTCAAAGTCTTTCTGAAAATGACTGATTTAGTGGTTTTTGATGACGCTGAGCAAGTTTCTAATTGAAACCATACGTCTATTTTCATTCATTAAAAAGTTAATTAACGAATTTTAATTAATTATCCGACTGATCGTTACGATTAGCCCCCTATAATATGTCCCCCTGGCCGTATAACTCACCTCCACAAGCGGCATAGTGTAACTTTCACGGCTTTTTTTAAACAAATCTGTTAAGCTTAAAGACCATCTTGTATATATACACACAAAAGACTGCGTAAACGGCAAGTTTGGCGAAATTTCAGCTATATATATATATATAATGGGAATTAGTGAAGATTGAGAAGTGCAGCCGTAGTAATATTGTGAACGAAGAGGGGAGAAGGTGAATAAGTATTGAATTTATTGCTTTAAAGTTAAAGAAAGGGGAAGGGGAAAGAAAGCTGGCGAAAAATTGGGCCAGGAGCGGGGATTGAACCCGCAACCTTCGCCTGGGGAGACGCCTTAACCGATTAGACCATCCCGGTCACTGGTTTCGGCGGACTCAATTTTCGACCAGCTCTCTGTCTACTTTTTAGTTTCAAATTCGCTTAACTGGGTAGACGACAACCGTTGCTGATTTAAGGCCCGCGCTAGTTTCGAATTGCGGCAGTGGCGTGGCACGTCATCTCAGCTTGCAAATGTCGGAAAGGGCCCGTCTTCCAAGATATCTAGGGAACCACTCCTCCCCATAGGGGCAGGCTGCACCGTATATACAATGGGAATGAGTGAAGATTGACAAGTGCAGCCATAGTAATATTGTGAACGAAGAGGGTAGGAAGGTGATTATTGAATTTATAGCTTTAAAGTTAGGGAAAGGGAAAGGGAAAGAGAGCTGGCGAAAAATTGGACCAGGAGCGGTTCGCCTTCGGAGCGGGTTCAATCCCCGCTCCTGGCCCAATTTTTCGCCAGCTTTCTTTCTCTTTCCCTTTGCCTAACTTTAAAGCAATAAAATCAATAAGCACCTTCTCCCCTCTTCGTTCACTATATATATATATATAGTCTTAAGAACGATCGTTCCGCTATGATTGCGTCTCCTCAAAATTGAGTCTTTCCAAATCCAATCAAGCGCTGCGTCTCTTTTATCATATGTTTCTACGAGAAATACTAAGAGAAGTGCCTGTCATCTATACAGACACAATTTTAAAAACGAAATACATACACAAGTCCAAAGTTTTTTAAGGTACGATTTAAGTGGCACGCGTGCGTACGACAGGCTATTTAGTATATATGAAGTTGGAACAATCTCATCTTAGACTTACTTGCCAATTCACATTTAACACAATAATAAAAAAAAAATCACGAGCTACACGTCATGATGAAAAGCATCGAACAATGGACACTACAACAGGAGAGGAACACATAATACACATAAGCTACACGCCATGATTCTTCGAACAAAGACAGATACTGTGACACGCATAAGACGTTTTATATGTACAAAACAAAAGCTTATCATTTCGGAAAGGCGGAAAACATTACGCTACGCATGTTAAACTTAATTTTAAAAGAAATCAAGAATAAGATAGAAAGATACATTTGTACAGCGTTCTAGCTGGATTATTGTTTTAAAGAGGTGCCTACGCGCCTTTATGTACGAATATTGATTTTTTGTTCTAAGAGTCAGTCTGGTGTATTGTTCATTTTTTTATCGTTGTTAAGTACTGGTCGTTGTGTTATATAGCAACACATTTTCCAGAATGATAACTATGGGCTGCTTATATAGCCTCTGATTTTGTACAGTTAGTTTTAACTCTACGAAATGTTACACAAAATGAAACTCAAAATCGTATAGTTAGTTTTACTAAAGGGTGAGCTATTTATTTGTTTAATATTTTGTTTTTTGTGAAGCGTTACGCACCTACAGTGTGAACTCTGTAAATACGCTACCTCTTTGGCATGCAATCGCGCTGCGCTTGTGTTGGCCGAAATTTCTCTTTCTATAGAGTTCGCTCGCGATGTGATATTTTCACTTATGAGTGTGCTTCTTTACGAGGGAAAATACGCCAGGCCAAGCGGGTTGACTTCGTTGCGAATCTCGTTTTGTTTTAAATGCCGTTTGTTTTACTATATAAATGCAATACTTTTTTCCGGCAGCGCCCGTCATTCCAAGATGTCGCTCTCATTCCTTCACTCTAATGGCAAAATTTCCCATCTGCTTCGAAGACACCAGACGTCATTATAAGAAAGAGAACCGCTGAACCTTCCATTAGACAAGATCTTAATCAACCTTTCGTTATCGTTTTGTATGGCTGTTGGTGTCGCTGCGAGTTAGACTAGCTAATTTTATTTTTCTTTAGGCCGCGAGGGAGAACATCCCAGTCTAAAAGCGCCGGGTTTCAAGAGCAGGACAGAAAAGGAAAAAAAAATATAATTTAAAGGCGCCTCATTTTATTAAAAGCTCGAAAGAAAGGAGATGGAAGGTGAAGAAGAAGAAAAGGAAGAGTGCGACAAGGACATTGACTCGCCCAAGTGCGGTTTTTCGTTTTGCCTATGGCCTTTGTATTGCTGAGGCTTGCTCTGTTATGCCTCACTCACACTGGCGGTTGAGCCGCATTCGCGTGGCGGTTGCGAAGGAGGCTGCTAGAAGATTGAACTTTGAACTTTATTAGAATAAGTTAGTGCCGGAGTCACCAAACAAAAAGCTTTCAATAGGACGCTTGACTTGGTCCGGTGTCCCTGCCCATACAGAACCCTAGTACAGTAATAAAATGAAAAAACAACACTATATTACATAGAAAAAACACGGTCACACTGTTTTCAGTAAAACGAGGGATATCAATGTGGTTGAAGACAAAGCGGCTAAGCAATGTGGGCAAGTTAGAAACTAGGAATTCATGTGTATAGTTAGTACGCAAATGGGGAACGATCCAGAATTCCTGGTGCTGATTATAGATTCGCGTTCATTCCAGTTTAAAAGCCGAAGGAAAAAAAAAGCAATACGCTGAACCAGTGTTGTCCAAGGTTCCTCAAAAAAAGGAACGAAAGTTTGTTCCTCATTCCTTCAGATTTTTGGAACGCATTCCCGTTACAAGTTCCATATATTAGCTCGTTCTCGTTAGAGTTAAGAAAATGAAACGTATCGTTAAATAAACGTTACATTTGTATTTTTCTGATTACCATATTTAATTAAACCGAGAAAAGTTTTTCTTTTTTCTATCCGGTTGCATGGGAACATACGAATTTGAATGCCGTGATGGATGGACACCAGCAGAAGAAAATAAGCGGAAGCAGGGTTTCCTTTTTTTTTATATATTTACCTTTACAAACCTCAGCTTTTAACTATATTCAAGTTTGCGTAGGGCGATTCAGACGAGCCAAATACACTGTTACCCCACATTGCACGAACGTTTTGCAACAGCCTCACACGTTTCAACCAAACAAAGTGTCTTGTTCAAACTTAACAACAGTTGCTTCTTGATGTTGCTGTCCGCAAGAGGAGCAGGTGGAGGGTATGCGGGCTTTTGGAGGGTCGGTCTAGAAAACTACAAGTTTTTTGGGAAGGTTGGAATCGTCGTTCAGTTTGAAAGTTGCGCGACGTGGGGAGATGGAGTGAAGGTAAATTTTGTGTATCTTTTAATTGGCCAATGTTAGGGTTACAAAAGTATGTTCGATGTCTGGTAACCTAGTCTTTTCTTGTAACTGAAAGTATTTTTGTGGCAGTTCAGTCACGGCTGTAGTAGGTCTTAGATTGCTGGGTGTTTGAGGATTCGTGGAAGCAAAGAACTTGTAGCTGAGTTTGAAACTTCCCTCTTTCTGTGTAGTTTTCTTCGTCTAAAAGTTTTGCTTTTTGCACCGCAGTCTCGGACACTGAAAAAAGAATCGATGTCCACTAGCTCTCCTGAACCCGACTATTATCAAGCGAGAACCATGCGAAATAAGCTCTAATACAAGGAGCCACAAAGGTAACGAGATCCTGTTCTCCTTAACGGTATTGTTTTTATACTTTTACAATTTCCTTCGTAGAAGTAGAATAAAAATTACTCCAGTTAACGAAAAAAAAAGAACGCCGTGTTTTTTTTTTTCGTTGAACTAAGAATGTAACGAGTTCCGGTTCCAGTTACACCGATGCAAAATGAAACGGCGGCGTTCCTTCATTTCTACTAAAAGGAACGCGTTCCAGGAAAGTCGTTCCTTGGAACGCCGTTCCGTACAATACTGCGCTCAACAATTCAGAATAAATAAAATCACAATAAACGACAGTCATGGACACAGGCCTCTTTCATGCTATTGTGACTAAAGATAATTGTTCCGGATAAGTGTAGTAGAGAACATTTTCAATGGAACATAGTACTTTTTAAATCATTACTTTGTTTATATTTTTGTCGTGGTAGCCCAAACCAAATGACAGTAGTTAATTTGTGAAGTAAAGGAAGTGCCATCAATTTGAACCTTAATGTATTAGGGCTAAAGAGAAGAACAATGACCAATTATGCTCATTATTTTGCCAGTTTATAAACTAAACGTTAAATATGATCATCCCATTGCATTTGTTCCGAAACAAATGACACCAAGAGTTTTGTGTTAGTTTACTATTTCAATCTGTTTGCTACCAATGTTTAGAGAAAATGTTTAACAAGCTGCCCATTTATGAGTCTAAATACAATAACTTATGACATGCCAGAAATTTCATTAACTCTTTTTTTTTTCGTCTATAAAATGACGTGTTTCTTTTCAAAACAGCATTTCCTTTAGATATCAAGGTCCATTTATATTTGTCGCTAACAGAGAAATAATAGCACCGTCAGCACACATGATAGCGCGGGATTGCTGTTAAATATTGTCTATATCATTAATATAAGCATCGAATAAGAGCGGGCCAAGTTACCGCCTATGGCACACCAGACAGCAAGAGTCAAGAAAACAAAAGTCATTCACTGAGACATACTCCTTGCGTTGTTCTATATACAAATGAGTACATGGAAAGGAGGTCCCTCACATTATTGACCGTAGTATTGTTAAAACGGCCAAACTCTTTACTGAATTCAATGGATGGTTTTTGCGTCAACTGTTTCTGCTCTATATTAAGTACAATCAGTTCATTTTGCGATAATAGAGAGCATTTTGTAGTCTTGCCACTTTGAAATCCAAACTGAGAGCAACTTAGTACTGGATCTTTAATAAATAATGCTTTAAACGTCGCAAATTATTTTTTTCTTGTCTCCTTTTAAAAGTGAGAAATATAGAAGTGGGTTTATAATTTGTAGCTAGTTTTTTTTTTACCTCACTTGTGCGGATCAAGAACCTTCGAATGTTTCATCTTATTTTTTTTATTTGCAAAGGGACAAGGCTAAGTTTAATATATATAGTAGTGTTTTTTTTGGTTCTGTTAGATTTGTTTTAAAAAAGCCGTGAAAGCCACACCTATGCGGTTTGTGCAGGTGAGTTATACGACCAGGGGGACAACGTATGGAGTATGGAGTATGGAGTATGGAGTTGCAACGTATGGGTTGCAACGTAGTCGCAACTATCAGTCGGCTAATTAAAAACAAATCGTTAAATAACTTTTTAATTAGTGTAAATGCTCGTATAGTTCCAATTAGAAACTTGCTGAGCATAATCGAAAACCGCTAAATCAACTATTCTTCGAAGGATATAACGCCGGGGCAGCATTTTACCGTGTTCTGTAAAAACACTCCATTTGGACGCGTTTCTAGATTTCGATTTCTTATCAAAATCGAAATCCCTCGTGGAATGGAGGGAAATAGGGAGCAGGTGTGTTGCGCGTCTCAGCCACTGGGGAGCAGGACCGCGGGCGCGTAGATGCACTCCGATAAAAGCCGAAATCTAGAAACGCGTCCAAATGGAGCGTTTTTACAGAACGGCGTAAAATGCTGCGCCGGCGTTATATCCTTTTAAAAAGAGTTGATTTTGTGGTTTTCGATGGTGCTCCGCAAGTTTCTAATTCGAACTATATGTCCATTTGCACGATAAGTTAATTTAAAAAATTTACTTAATTACCCGACTGACAGTTCCAACTGTCACACTATACTGTGTTCCTCTCTGGCCGTATAACTCACCTGCACAAACCGCATAAATGTAGCTTTCGCGGTTTTTCTTAAACAAATGTGAAAGAATAAAACAAAAATCCTGTATATAGAGGGCAAGGTGGAGCAACAGCGATGTTGTTCCTAAATCCGTTTCTTCTCTGCCTTCAGGCTATTGCTGTTTCCCAGTTTCAAGAAGGATTCCTGGCGCTTTCGACTATACATCCCGTGATGAACAGCCAAGCTACCACGACCGCGGCAACGCGGCAACCGCCCCAGCGATAGCATGTGACGAGGCGTTTATCGCGGACTCGAGCTTCTCGTGCCTGCTCCCTTTCGGCTGGCCATTTCAACGAACGGCGACACTATCGGAGCAGCCTACAAAAGGAGCGACGCTGCAGCACTTCTTCAGAGGGCATGGTGGAGCAACAGCGATGTTATTCCAAAATCTGTTTCTTCGCTCCCTTCAGGTTAGTGAACGTCAAAACTATGCTTCTGTTGGAAGTAGCTGTGTACTTAGATGCTCTGCCGTGTCCTGGTGCTTGTATTAGGAAACTTGTTTAGTGCGTGACGTTACGGAGAGGGCTAATATTGCTGTTGTGCGGTGACGTAGAGTTCAGTCCGGGGCCTATACGCGGCAAGAGGGGTTGTTGAACAGCATACATGACATTGTCAAGAAACTGCAGGCGGCTCAGTCTACATTGATGAGCGATATTAAAGAAATGAAGGAATGAAAATATGAGACTGAGCGCAGATTTACTAAAATCGATCTTAGATTAAACACTCTGGGGGACGCTAGAGCATGCGCATCTGAATATGCACCGGAAGACTTGCTTTCCCAAGTATCAGCAATGAACAGCGAACTTGCTGCTTTAAAGACTAAGGAGATGGATTCTGAGGCACGCTCGCGCAGATCGAACCTGCTCTTCTTTGGAATGAGCGATGCAGCAAAGGGATCGTGGACAGAATCCGGAAGAATAATTCGTAACGTGTGCACAAACAATTTTGGTGTTAACACAGTGCCAAGCGACATCGAGAGAGCCCATCGTCTCGGCAGATACAATCCCGAAAAGAAACGACCCATTATTGTTAGATTTAGCCTTTTCAAACAAAAGGTGACTGTCCTAGGCTCTGCTCACAAACTCAAAGATTCTGGCTGTGCAATAAGCGAAGACTTCCCGCTAGCAGCTCGACTTTCCCGGAAAAAAGCTTCTGGAATTCGGTAAAGGGAGAAATGCACCTTATAATTTATGTTTTGATAAACTGAGTATTGGCGATAAAACGTACTGGTATGATGATGCAACTTAAAGAGTGAGCGAAGTTATCGGCAACAGCGCTGCTTCTTCTGCTAGACAGGAAAGTCATGGGTCTTGTTGAATCTTACCGCACGTTCCAACAACAAACATCCAAGGGACAAACAAAAAAGAAATCTTAACAGTCCTTATCGTAAACTGTCGTAGCATCACGAACAACATTGATGATTTGGTGGTTTACTTGGTATGATTGAACCGTTCATTGTACTCGGCGCCGAGTCGAGGCTCGATATCTCTCTTGATGACTCGGAAGTATTTCCGAGTGGTTATTCAGCATATCGCCAAGATCGACATAGGCACGGTGGCGGTTTGTTCTTGCTCATTTCCGTTAACTTTCAAAGTGTGCGCATAAATACTAATTCTGTAAATATTGAAACACTATGGTGTAGAATAAATTTCAATTTAATGTCCTTTGCGATTGGTGTATATTAGGGACCTCCGAGCTCTGGCTATGAATGTTTCAGTTTGTTACAGGATGTAAACGACATTATCCCGAATGAGTGTATAATATTCGGCGGATATTTTAATTGACCTGGTTTTTCGATGTTAGATAATGATATTATTGTTCCGAATGGCATCGAGTACCGGAAGGTTTCAGAATTTGTAACAAATAATAATTTTCAACATGTAGTATCAACTACACGGGAACATAATATTCTTGATTTGCTATTATGCAACATGAAAGGCCTGTTCGAAAAAACGGTAGTCGTTCCTGGTATAAGTGACCATGACTGTGTAACAGCACAGCTCTCCATTCTTAAGCAAACAATAAAAAACAAAGAAGAAGAAAAATATATTTGTATAGTAGGGGAAACTACAATGCTATCTCAGCTGACCTCGAACGTTACCTTGCAATCTTTAATCACAAATCAAGTTTTTTCGATATTCAATCCCTGTAATTTATCTTTAAAACAAAAATAGAGCAACTCGTTGAAAAGTATATACAAAGTAAGATAATAAAAGATGGGGAAAAGCAAAGTAAAGCCTGGGTCAACCGTAATGGTATAAAAGCAATCGCCTCTCGGAGAAGAGCGTATGAGCGCTATCGCAAGAAGAGAACCACCTCCAACAATGTGAATCTTACGACAATGGCAGCACGCTATAAAAAAATAATTAAAGAGTGCAAGGAGTCATATTTCAACAGACTGAAAAACAGCCTATCGGATAACCATAAGGAGTTTTGGAGGTTCGTGAGGAGCAACAAGAAAACTGACACGTCTATCCCGACATTGCTTCATGGTGATCTTTTGTTTAACGAAGATTTAAACAAGGCAAATATTTTTAACAACCACTTTAAATCAGTTTTTAGTGACTCAACACCTCCCGTAAGTGCCCCTCTTCTATCAAACCTAGTTCGTGACGAGATGCCTCGAATTGACCTACATGTGAACGGAATCCGGAAACTTTTTCAAGAAATAAAAACCTCGAAATGTACGGGCCCTGATAACCTCTTGGCACACGTACTGAAAAATTGTTCCCCGATAATGGCCTCTTACTTATACCTCATATTCTCGAAGAGTCTATCCGATCACATGCTTCCCTTGAACTGGAAAACAGCTCATGTTGTTCGCATTCACAAAGGAGCTAAAACCAATGTAGCGAACTACAGACCCATATCTTTGAGTTGCATAGCTTGTAAGCTGCTGGAACGTATTATATACACCGACGTAAATCGGCACTTAGATCAACACGACTACATAACTAAACATCAACACGGATTTAGAGCCACAGCTTCAAGCTCGACGTTACTAACAAAATTATAAAATGATATGTTTGTAAGCGTTGAGTCTGGTAATGTTATAGATTGTATTTTCTTGGATTTAAGCAAAACATTCAATAAGGTAAGCCACCAGCTCTTGGTAAATCAATAATGGCTACTGAAACTTGATCTTGATGTTACATTGTGGCTGGAGGCATTTCTAAGTGACCGAACACAATCTGTAGTTTTGAATAGATGCAAATCAAACCCTGAATCTGTGGCGTCAGGGGTACCACAAGGGTCGGTGTTGGGACCGTGTTTTTTTTTTTCAGATTTATATTAATAGTATAGTTCAAAATATATCCTCGCATATTAGGCTGTTTGCCGATGATTGTATACTTTATAGAACAATATGGGATCACAATGACCGATACACATCGCAGCATGATCTGTCTCGGATTAAAAAAAATGGTGTACAGAGTGGAAAATAGAACTGAACGAAAGAAAATGCAAACATATGCGATTCTCTAGAACAGTGGTTCCCAAATGGGGGTCCGCGGACCCTTTGGGGTTCGCGAAGGCATTCTAGGGGTCCGTGAAGCCCTGCCTCATCAGTCAAGGCCGGAAATAAAAGTTGTAGTTTTTTTCAGATTGAGGAGGTACATTTCAATATCTGGGTGAGTTTTCTGGTGCGTATGTCAATTTGAGAAGTCTAGTCCACACTAGCACTTAGTTATTTCCATTTATTAAATCTTTACTATCGTTAACCTATACATATCCCTTTACCTCACCACGAACGGGGTCCTCCGTCATCTCCGCCGATCCACAAGGGGTCCGCGAAGCATCATAAGTTGAGAACCACTGCTCTAGAAAAGTAAAGTCACCACCAGGACACGTGTATCGAATAGACAACTGCGCATTAGAAAGCGTGCCAAGCATTCGCTACCTGGGTGTCATTTTTTTTCGAAAATCTAATGTGGAACTTACATGTTGATTATCTAACTAAAAAGGCTAACAGAATGTTGGGATTCCTTAAAAGAAATTACAAGTGTTGTAGTAAAGAACTAAAAGCTACCCGTTACTTTACGTTTATTTCATCAATACTTCATTATTCATGCATTGTACAGGACCCCACTACAAACAAGCTAATAGATAAAATGGAAGCAATTCAAAACCGGAGCGCTAGATTTGTTTTAAATAACTACCAATCCCGTCAAAGTGTTTCTAAGATTGTAGAGATCTGGCTGCCCTCCCCCGCGCCGACCCTCTGGGCCCCAATTTCCGGCCTCCGAGATACGTCATGGCTCGGGGGAGCGGCGGTGACCTCGCGCAGCACAAGGTCCGGCTGGAGCGCTCCCGTAAGCCAACTGACGTCACGGGACTGGCCCCCCAAAACAAAGGGGCGAAGACTTAAAAAGGGGAAGCCAAACAAAAAAAGGCGCTCTCGCACGGCAGCGGTTGTACGGTGAAGCTGTCGGGCGGTGGGACACGAAGGATGGGTGCAGCGGTGACAAGGAGACGAGGACGCTGGCGCGGGACTCGGCGGGAGACGGACGCTGGCGCGGGGAGCGCGGGCAAGACGTTGAGCTGTGGACTCGACTAGCGAACCGGACGGCGACCCTGCACGAAGACGTCCCCATGACGCGGTGTTGACGACTACCGCTGGGACTTGGAGCAGCTGCGGGGCAGTGGATCTCCCCCCGACCACGCTGATGACCGTTCCCCGATCCCGAAACCCCCCAAGGCAATGAGTGAGTGAATAAACCTTTTTGCCGAGAGCGAAGTATTTCAGTGTCATATTCATCCGGGAACAGGGTCTGAGGGAATCGGAGTTAGATGCCCGCATAAACTGGCGCCCAACGTGGGGCCTGATTTGTGATCAGGCAGGCATTCCGATTCCAAGCCTGTTTCCGGTTGAATTTGGGGCACTGTTTCGCGCTCTTTTTGGGGGTGATCTTCGTCGCACGAACGCCGCACGAAGTTTCGTTGCGGGCGCGCCGCACGAAGGTCCTGACATGATCGCCTGCCCGACGAGGAGGCGCGGACCTTGATCGTTTTTTTAGGGATTAACCCTTTTTCCCAGCATGTCAGGAATTTGCGTATCCCCCGTTACGAGAAGCGCCTTGATTTTTTTCTGTTCAGCGCGCCGATGAATGCTGGCAGGCTGATCCTGCTGCGCAAGAGCGCTGTGTGCGTCGAAATTACCGCACTTTTCGAGGCCCGTAGCGTCGGGCGCCACCCCACCTACGCCTCCGGCCGTCCACGTCTGCTGGGAAAGATGCCAGCTCACGGTTTGGGGGATGTGACGCGCCTAACCGCCTTTGCTCGCGTATCGATGTAATGTTTTGGAACGCTTGTTACCGATCGGACGCGTTAGAGATGCATCGCTTTGGGTGGAGAACGCTCCCATGGCGGATGGCGGTTGCACGGAATGTGTTTGGAAATTATCCCCGCATTGCATTTTGTCCGGGAGGAGACTAGCGTCTCAGTTTGACCCCATGCTAGCTCCCAGTTGGCCTTACTTGAGCTGTCAATGCGGTTTTGAGCTTTGTTAGTTGACAGCGTTTTAAGGTACGGTATGCGCTCTTGTGGTTCCCTTCCGACCAAGATCGCCTTTAACGAGTACCTTCTGGCCAGAGGCTACATTTAGGGGCTAAGCCCACTAAATTGTGCCGGATACGCGATGTCTGGTGCGCAGACGTCGGAATCCAGAAAACCACAGAGTTTCCGTTTTCACTTTATCAGTGGCTGTGTGTGTGTAATGCTCCGTGGAGGCCAGTTTGACGCGATGGGCATGACCCGTGCGTTTCTGGTTGTAGAGTCGTGAGGTTGATTCCGTTTAATTTTGCGCACAGTTGGTTCCGGATCCTCACACCGCCATATCGAGGATTGAGCCTCGCGGCGGGAGTTACTCTTTCATTTCGTTTTCTCCGTCTCCGGAGGAGCGGCGGCTAGCGCGTGCTTTGCGCTGCCGCCGGATATACAGAACGGCGGTACGGCTCTCGACCGTGCTTGGGTTCGCGTTGGGACGCGAGGACGTAGAGAGCGTAATTGGTCGTGCAGAGACCTGTATTAGAGTAAAATTATAGATTTATGGGAGAAAAGACAGCTAGGTGTGTAATGAGCTGTGCTTGTGCAGTGAAAAGCTGCACGAGGGGAGTGGCGGTCTTGTGAGGATGTGACGAGTTATTCATAGTTTTATCCTGTGCAGATGCGCGGTTGGCCCGGGAAAACGTACGGTTCACGTCGGCGGGTACGTGCCCGGGAAGCCTAGAAATTATGGCAGCGGCATGGCCGTCGGCGGCCTATAACTGTTGTGCGTTGGGTCAGCCCGTCGCTGTACAAACTGCAGCTTTTGCATGAATGGGTAGCGGGTGTTGGAATCCAGCGGTAAATGCGGTAGACACTTCGACGCTGCGGAAACTGTTTATGCAGAGCAAATATAGTTTATTGGCTCGTCCATTTCCAAGACCGGCCCGTTAGATTATTTGGCATTTCGGTATCGCGCTTGTTGCGCGGAAGATGAAAGGTGCGCGTGTGGGGTACTTAAATTGTTCGAACCCTGCCTGTCTTTACAGTCGCAAGAAGACTTTTCAGTTATGCGGCGTGTTGACTTGGTCGGGGGCGAGCTTTGTGCGTAACCTACTGCGTTTGTATGTGGACACGTTGCTCGAGTCGAGAACGTCGAACAGTCGCGAGACGCGTTGACGGCGTACTTTTATTGCTCAATCCCGGCCAGCCTTGACATCAGCTGGAAGACTTTTTAGTTATGCGGTGTCGGGGTTTGGCTGGGGGAGAACTCTAACGTACGTCGATGCGCTTGTCGCGGTTGTCGAGCCCGTGCGGGGTTCGGTGCGGACCGCCGTTACGCGCTCGTCGCTCGTGTTGGGAGGTCACCTCCGAGCAGTGAAGCGGTAACATCTGGTTGCATGCCCAGACGTTACGGACATAGCCGTGTAAATAGGCTGTCCGATTATATCTGCTGTCCGTACGATCTAGATACTGTTCCCTTTGTACTGGTATTTGTGGCCGGTATCACGGAACACCGGCCTTTAGTAAGGTGATTCTCCCTTCTGATGAAGGCGTGCTGCGTAGCTTGGCTGTAGCGTGTTTGTAGCTCGGGTGTCGCGAACGCCGAGTGCATCAGTGCCCGTCTTGAGTAATTGCTACTGTTGGCAGCGTGTTTATTTTCCGTAGTTATTTTAGTCGCACCTCGCGAACGGGGCAGGATTTGTGGCCGTTTCTGTCTTACGGGAGGTTATTGTTCATTTTTGGGGTTTTGTGCGTTCCTCGGGAGTGTGTTGGAAATCAATACTGTTATCGCAGGTGTGCGGTTCTGGGGTTCGGTCAGATTGTTTTCTGTTTTAAAAGAATGCGGTTGAGTTTTATAGGAGCAAACGTTGTATAGTGGGCATATGTACTACAAATTGAGTATACAGTGAGTGCTAATGCTTTTTAGTTGAGGAATACTTTTTCTCTTGGTTACCTCTTGAACGCGTAGCGTGACGTTCTTAATGATTGCCTGCCTGTTGGTATTGAAATGAAGAGTTTTGTTTTTATTTCGTGGCATGTCCAACGATCGAAAGATTTTGGTTTCGTCGCGCTGTCTGGTATAGCGTGCCGGTATTCGTTTTGCGCGATTCGCTGTCTGGAATATTTGGGACGGAAGCGAACTTCAAGAGCCGGCGTGTGTTGTGTGCCTGAGTGCCCGTGCGTGTTGTGAGCTGTGGTGCTCCGCACTAGTTCGTGGACGTGCTCCGTCAGTCGCGGGCTGTCCAGTGAATGAACGTCCACCACTGGCCTGCCTGGTTTGATGCCACCACCATCACCATCGAGGGTGCTCGTCATCATCGGTGACACTCAGCTGATCGAGTTCCCCGCCGGAGTTCCTGGGAACCACGCAACCTCAAGCCCCCCGGAGCCCGAGCCTTGAGGGGAGGGAGGTGTGGAGATCTGGCTGCCCTCCCCCGCGCCGACCCTCTGGGCCCCAATGTCCGGCCTCCGAGATACGTCATGCCTCGGGGGAGCAGCGGTGACCTCGCGCAGCACAAGGTCCGGCTGGAGCGCTCCCGTAAGCCAACTGACGTCACGGGACTGGCCCACCAAAACAAAGGGGCGAAGGCTTAAAAAGGGGAAGCCAAACAAAGGAAGGCGCTCTCGCACGGCAGCGCTTGTACGGTGAAGCTGTCGGGCGGTGGGACACGAAGGATGGATGCAGCGGTGACAAGGAGACAAGGACGCTGGCGCGGGACTCGGCGGGAGACGGACGCTGGCGCGGGGAGCGCGGGCAAGACGTTGAGCTGTGGACTCGACTAGCGAACCGGACGGCGACCCTGCACGATGACGTCCCCATGACGCGGTGTTGACGACTACCGCTGGGACTTGGAGCAGCTGCGGGGCAGTGGATCTCCCCCCGACCACGCTGATGACCGTTCCCCGATCCCGAAACCCCCCAAGGCAATGAGTGAGTGAATAAACCTTTTTACCGAGAGCGAAGTATTTCAGTGTCATATTCATCCGGGAACAGGGTCTGAGGGAATCGGAGTTAGAAGCCCGCAAGATGAAAGATGAGCTAACTGGTCATTCTTAGCTACCCGACGAAAAAACCTCAGGTTAAAATTCTTCTAGACTTTTTTTTCATGACCAGATCACCATCTAAAAGGACAAATACTTAACGTGTTCGTACTATGTGTCCCAGAGATTAGACCATCCTTTCAAAGTGGAAACTGTGTCATCCTGCCAATCATCATTTTGGTTCGTACAGGCTGAGATTGGAATTTGTTGCCACCCTCGTCATTTCCTGTGAAGTATTCGCCAAGTGTATTTTATACCCGCTTATGTAACCCTCTCCCTGTTATAATGTACTAACGAGGGCGCAGTAGAACCCAATGTAAATAAATAAATAAATAAATAAATATACAGTAGAATCTCGGTGATACGAATCTCGCGGGATCGCGGAAAATATTAGTATAATCCGAAATTCGTATGAACGAAAAACAAGACAGATAAGTACATGAAAGCTAAGCGGAGGCTACTTGCCGTTTATTGGTCACACTGCCGGCCAAAGAAGTCAGTAATGTTCTTCCGAGACTTCTTTTTTTTTAATATCACCCAGGAGACAGTTTTGGAAGGTGTAAAAACGTTCCAAAACTCCTTTGCCAAATCCTTGCGTTTTTTCAGGGTCCTCGTCAACTTTCCTCGGAACTTCCAGCTCCTCTTTGAAGGACAGCGAATTTCTTTTGCGAGACATGTTAAATCAAGTCGCAACTCACGCTGGACAGATGAGGAAGGATGAGGGATATCCTCCCGAAAATTCGTTGATGAAAATCGCACAGAGTTCTACAGACGTGCACATGCGCGTGTAAACAAAGGATGCTCGCTTGTTGACGTTCACGTCATCAACGCCGATCCAGAATGTCGTCTCTCGTGTTCACTCGAGTGACTGAGAGTTGGTAAAACCCGTTTATCATGTGACAATAAAAATAAAGCAGCAACCCTGGAGTAGGTGAATGCGAGTTACTCCATCAATCCGAATTCGAATCACGTGACAACAGATAGTGCAGCAGCGGTGGACGTGGGTATTCGTTTTCGAGATTTGAAACGCAGCCGCGGTTATTATGATTGCGACGCGTATGTAGAAAGAACGGCAAGAAAAATAACGCAAAAATGGCGGCTACGGTTGTCGGAGCCGTTTGATGCCGCCCTAAACGATATGCAAACGTTGTTGATCATTGTTCGTATGATCCACTGTGGCCCGATTTATATATATATATATATATATATATATATATATATATATATATATATATATACATACATACATGTAGGGTGTTTTTTTTAAGCTTAACAGATTTGTTTAAAAAAAGCCGTGAAAGTTACACTTATGCAGCTTGTGGAGGTGAGTTATACGGCCAGGGGGACATATTATAGGGGGCTAATTGTAATGATCAGTCGGCTAATTAACTAAAATTCGTTAATTAACTTTTTAATTAATGAAAATAGACATATGGTTCCAATTAAAAATTTGCTCAGCGTCGTCGAAAACCCCTAATTCAGTCATTTTCAGAAAGACTTTGAGCGCGTGAGAAGCGTAGTAGTGCACTAAAGTTACCACTCGTGGAGCAGGTACAAGGCTGGGGTTAGATAAGAGACGAAAAAATCGCACGGGCGCCTTATCGCAACCTCTAGCTTTGTACCTGCTCCACGAGCGGTAACTTTAGTGCACTACTACGCTTCTCACGCGTTCAAAGTCTTTCTGAAAATGACTGATTTAGGGGTTTTCGACGACGCTGAGCAAATTTCTAATTGGAACCTAATGTCTATTTTCATTAATTAAAAAGTTAATTAACGAATTTTAAGTAATTAGCCGACTGATCGTTACGATTAGCCCCGTATAATCTGTCCCCCTGGCCGTATAACTCACCTCCTCAAGCGGCATAAGTGTAACTTTCACGGCTTTTTTTAAACAAATCTGTTAAGCTAAAAAAAAAACACCCTGTATATATACACCAACTCATGTTTACAAACAAACCGGAGCGCCCGGAGCGCCCCTAGCGGACGCCACCGGCGCCGCGCATGCGCGATGGGGGTGTGGGCAAGACGTTCGCGGTCGCCCATAAACAAACCATTGAAATGCGATGTTGTCGGCGTTGGTGTGAGTCCCCCTGCCCTTTTTCGCGTTCGAATTGTTGGTTCTACGTCTTCCTGGCGATGTCTGACTATCTTGAGCGGCGTCAGCGAAATTACCGAGGCTCGTTACACCGCAAAACTTCGCGTGAATAATGTGACATGTGGCGATTCATTCCGCGTGGACGCCGCAGATTGTACGCTAAAGCCTGATTCGCATGATAAGATTTCGCTCGGAATTTTCAGTCGCGACGCTGCTCGGGCTGCAAAAGCGTGAACCGTAGCTGAGATGGTCGACGACGATACTGAAAATCGCAAGCAGAATCGGACCAACTGAATTAGGCACAACAAGTCGGTGTTGGTCACTGGTAACAATGACCAACATCTCCTTGTATCTACTGTTTACATCGAGCCTGCTTACCAACCTTCAAATTTAAGTCTTTTGAGGCCTGCACTCACTTCTTATCGCAAGTACCGGGCCAATATTTGGTCTACGGACCGGCGTCGTCTAAGAGAGCAGACGACAAGCAAAAACGTTTGAAAGAGCAGACGACAATTCGAACAATCAGGCGGCCGTTTGAACTTGAAGACGCACTGAACGTAGTCCGCAGGTGGTCCGCACAACTTGACAGTTTTCTGGCGTTCATGTTAGAACAAAACAAATAAATCTGATGACCACAAGTATCCGTGAATTCAACCCAAAGTGCTTCCCGCCCAAGCAATCGTTGTCCGACGGCGTCTGCTTTTCCCTTTTCACGGCACATATCGAGATTCTCGGACGAACCGAGCACGTGAAAACTGACCTTCAAACCTTTCTCGACACTTTTGGTACGGCCCGAGTCGCGGCGTTTTGACGAGAAGGCAGGTTTTTGTCTGGTTCCTTTCAAAACAACGCAGGAATACACGTCTGGCATGGGGACTTCTGCCCACAGCCCCAGACCGCAAGTGCGACCGACGCGCCACCACCACGCCGTGACGTCACAGAGATGAGTTCGTGTATACACGTATGTATGTATATATATACGTATGTATGTATGTATGTTCCGCAAGTACGGATCTCTGACTTCTTACATTTTCCCGGTCCATTGTTCTCAAACTACTCTGCCTCATATATATATATATACAGGGTGTTTTTTTAAGCTTAACAGATTTGTTTAAAAAAAGCCGTAAAAGTTACACTTATGCCGCTTGTGGAAGTGAGTTATACGGCCAGGGGGACATATTATAGAGGGCTAATCATAATGATCAGTCGGCAAATTAATTAAAATTCGTTAATTAACTTTTAATTAATGAAAATAGACATACGGTTCCAATTAGAAACTTGCTCAGCGTCATCGAAAACTCATAAATCAGTAATTTTCAGAAAGATTTTGAGCGCGTGAGAAGCGTAGTAGTGAACTGAAGTTACCGCTCGCGGAGCAGGTACAAAGCTAGAGGTTGCGATAAGGCGCCCGCGCGATTTTTCCGTCTCTTCTAGCCCCAGCCTTGTACCTGCTCCACGAGCTGAAATTTCAGTGCACAACTACGCTTCTCACGCGCTCAAAGTATTTCTGAAAATGACTGATTTAGGGGTTTTCGATGACGCTGAGCAAGTTTCTAATTGGAACCGTATGTCTATTTTCATTAATTAAAAAGTTAATTAACGAATTTTAATTAATTAGCCGACTGATCGTTACGATTATCCCCCTATAATCTGTCCCCCTGGCCGTATAACTCACCTCCACAAGCGGCATAAGTGTAACTTTCACGGCTTTTTTTTTAACAAATATGTTAAGCTTAAAAAAAAAAAAAAAAACCCTGTACATATATAAATGGTGTTTCGCGAAAGGTGGACAAATTCGATATTGCAAAAACTACGTATCGCACCAAAACCAGACTAGTGTCGTTTTGGTCCTAGGCCAGGGGCTTATATAGAAAAATTATTTAAGTTTAGAATAATTAAGTTAACTATTTTCGCGTAATTATTTTTTTTAAATATTGAGTTTAAGGACATAGTTTCAATTAGCAGCTTGCTGAGCATGATCAAGAAACACTAAATCAACAAATTGCAGCAGGTTAGAAAGCACGCGCGGTATTTTACGGCCGTACTGAAGAACCGCAATATTTCGACGGGTCTTTTTAGCTTCGGTTTGCAATCGGATCGCTTCTCAGCACCGACGGCACCGCACACCATGAAGAAATTGTGCAACCAACATCTGCCGCGCTGCTATCGCGCAAAGCAGTAGAGGCTAATTGCGCTATTTCTCCACAGGGTGCGGTGCCGTCGGTGCCGAGAAGCGCTCTGTTTCCAAACCGAAACTTAAAACCCGTCGAAGTTGTGCGGTTTTACGGAAAGCCGTAAAATACCGCGCGTGCCTTCCATCATTCTGAAATTTTTTGATTGAGTGTTTTTCGATGATGCTCAGCAAAATTCTAATTGAAACCATGTCCTTAAACTCAATATTTAAAAAGTTAATGACGCGAAAATAATTAACTACTTAATTATCCTAAGCTTAAATAATTTTCTTAAATAGGCCTCTGGCCTAGGACCAAAAAGACATCAGCCTTTTTTTTTTTGTGCGATGCGTAGTTTTCGCAATATCGAATTTGTCCACCTTTCATGAAACACCCTATATAGTAACAATGGGGCTGGCATATCTATTCTGAATTTAGCTTGTTTTATTTGTACGTAATCTATGTCATAGTTTTTGCTATTATTCAATCCCATAGATACATTAAAAATTCTGATTCATCAGGTAAAAGAAAACAGTTTTATCTGCTCGACCGATTCGAGGTAGACGAGGTAGCACACTCATTGTGGGCCCTGGAAGGCAACTCAGTGAAATGACGGTAAAAATTATACGATAGCTGTATTCCTGATAGCCTTTAAACAGGTATTAAAAGAGTTTCTATTGATATGCTTTGAAATTTTGTGTTGAAGGACTTTATTTACAGACCGCCATACAACGTCAGGGAACTTTGGTTGTTAGTCATGAAAAAGATGTCTGTGATATGCTGTTTTTGCCTTTTCAGCGCAAATGTAAGTTAACTGCGTTGTTTCTTGAACACCGTAAGATCATCGTCACCTGTCGAGGAGACGATGATCTGATATAAGCTGATATAAGTGATTTATTTTTATCATTGTTAAAATAGTTGCAGTGACTCATGGTTTTCTTATTGGCGTTTTAACGACGACAGTTTTGTGCAGAAAACACGGCATAAATAGATTTAAATATACTCATAAACTCATCATTTGCTTCGTTCACGCACTACTTTCAAACAACGAAGCTTCAGTCAGTTTCAATAATCCTGTTTCTAAACAATCGCTGATTCCACACTGTCATAGTTCGAAAAGTTAGGGGTTTCCTAACGCTCCTTGTAACTAGAAAGTTTTAGAACATAAAAAAATAAAGGCAAATGATAGCCGATTAACATTAAAAACGAGCGTGTTGGTAAATATACTTAAACAAACAAACTTAGACGAAATAAATGTCGTTGAGAGTTAAAAGAGTTGTATGCGTCTGTTTTCGTCCCGAATTTTTTGTTTATTCTTTCCGATTGTTTATGATCGACGATGTTGCAGGTTTCTGCACTCGCGTTGTTAACAATAATGTTTATATTTGCAAAAGCATCGATAGAACTTTATGTAGAAAGTATAATTCTAGTGGGAGACGTAATGACATTGAAAAACCCACTACTGCTGATATTCAGTCGGGAAGAAACGGGAGTATCAGAATTAACTGCTGGGCTAGTTGGTAAAGCATTATTGAGAACGGGAGCGCAAAAGACATGGACCAGTAGGAGAATAGGACAGGACGAAGCGCTACTATCAACTGGCGTTTTTAATGTGAAAGAGGAAAACGAACCTGGAGATTTTTTAGTGATAGAAAAGGAAGAGGAAGGTTGCTGTCAAAGCAAAGAAACTAAGAAAAAAAAATATTTTTCATGAAAAGTTATAAAGAAAAACAGGACTGGGGAAATGGGACTAGAGAAAGAAAATTAAGAAAAAAACATTTAGCAATAAAATATAGAGAAAAGGAAATAAGTTTAAAGAAAAATTTGTTTTCTTAAAACGCTACAATTTTTTAATTTTTTCTTTCTCTTAGATTATTCTTTAAACGTTTTTCTTTTTTCTATATTTTTGTTCCTAATTGTTTTTTTCTTAATTTTCTTTCTCTAGTCTCAATTCTCCAGTCCTGTTTTTTTTTTTTATAACTTTTCATATATATATATATATATATATATCATGACGAAGCCGAGTCTCTCGGCGAAACTGTTGATTAAACTTCCGCTGTTTGTTGTTTTTTCACCGTGAGTGTTTCACTTCGTTATATATACGCCTTCGGCCCCTTGGCTCCTGTGCCACCATGCCCACTATATATATATATATATATATATATATATATATATATATATATATATATATATATATATATATATATATATATATTATTTTTTTTTTTTGCTTTGACAGAAATTTTTCTTTTCCTTTTCTATCACTAAAGATCTCCAAGTTCGTTCTGCTCTTGTACATTAAAAAACGCCAGTTGATAGTTGCGCTTTGTCCTGTCTTGTCCTCTATAAAAACGGGAGTTTTTAAAAGTATTCGCATTTAAATTACCACCCAGAACAAGTGAGTAGTTCTTTATGGTTATAAAATCTAGAAAATTGAACCAAAGATTCAATTCTGCTTCACCCACATTTGACGATGAAACCAACGTTGGATGAAACAAAGCGGATCCGCTTTGCGATTTCGATTGATGCTACGATTGTGTGTGGATACATCCCCATGCGTTCCGAGCAGACATGTACAAGTTACTCCAAAAAGTAATTAGGTTAAGTTACTGAGTAATGACCTCAAAAGTAATTTGAGTAGAGTAGAAATTACTCAAATAAAAAGTAATTGAGAAAATTACTAGTTACCGTAAAAAGTAGCGAATTACTTTTGAAGTTACTTTGAAGTTACTTTTATATGTTTTTTTATGGTAAAAAGAAAGCACATAGGTTTTGATTTGTTAGCGAAATTGTGCTAGCCAAAAATGGATCGCATTGTTTTTTTAAAGAAATGCTTTAATAGCTGGTTCTGCTTCTGCGTGCCTAATTGTTTTGAACTTCCTCGTTTGGTCAATGATGTACTGCAAATGTGTCATTCCTAGTTTGAGGTTTAGCACTGCCTGAGCTTGATTTTTAGACAGTGTTTGCTTGTTTACATTGTTGCGTAAATTACATCTAAAAAGTACTTGAAGCAAAATACAAATTAAATTAGAGGTTATGTACTTCAAGTAAAGTAGTAAGTACAGTGGGTGCAATGTACTTAAAGTAACGTACTATAAATACAATATCTTTCAAGGTAAAGTCTTTAAACAG
Organism: Ixodes persulcatus; assembly: GCA_013358835.2. NCBI lineage: Eukaryota > Metazoa > Arthropoda > Arachnida > Ixodida > Ixodidae > Ixodes > Ixodes persulcatus. Next base: position 37,832 of record JABSTQ010011306.1, on the reverse strand, counting down.
AATATTTCATGATGCCCTTTCATTCCCAGTGTTTTTTTTTGTTTTTTTTGTTTTTAACTGGTACGCATTGCTCCAGAGGTAATCGTAGGGGCATCAGTTTTTTACGGAAATGGCAGCAAATATTGTATAAAGTCAAGTCGCCACAGAGTAGTTGGGGTCAGGGTTGGGCAGAATCGCGATACAAATGTATCGCGATAGTATTTCAGAAATACATTTTGTATCTGTATTTCTGTATCGCGATACATTTTTTTCACCAGTATCTGTATTCCTGTATCGAAATACATTTTGAACGTTTCTTTGTATCGCGATACAATCAGGATGAAATGTATTTCGTTACATTTTTCGAGAAATACTCCTCCCCCCCCCCCCCCCCCCCCCCCGAAAAAAAACAAAACAATTCCGAACGCATTTTGTTTTAAAACGTTTGACGGCACTAGGGTTAAGGAGATGCTGGGGCATTGTTACTATGCTCAACAAATTTCCTTCCGATTCTTCAAAATATTTTTCTATGCGTCCTCTTCTCTCTTTTGAGAAGTGTTGCGTAGTCGGGAACTCGAATCAGGTGGCGTGCCAGGAGTGGAGTCGGAGCATCTTCTGCCGCAGGTCCTTAGGCAGGGATTTCTTGAGTCATAGTTTGCTGGCATCCAATGCCCGCTGCTAATCGTCTATCTTGCCTTAGCGGACACAGCCGGCACAGCGAGTGACTCGTCGCAACATTAAAAATGGCTGACCAACGACTCGCTGTATAAATATCCACACAACCCCAATTATTATTTTACACAGCCGGCAAAGCTGAGTAACAGTCCGTTGCAGCACGAACCTGGCGGTGGTTGACTTAAAATAGTAGGATGACTCACGCTGTGAAGTTCAACACTTATTCGAATGCGTCAGTGGCTGCGCCCGTAATACTGCACGGCTTAAGGGTACGTCATCAGCCGACGTAAACATGACCCGCTGCTCTGGTGATCCGACACCCAGGAAGGAGGTCAGACGTGGCCTCGCTGTGCCGACTCAGACTTCGTACACCTGCGACTCGTCTCGAACTCACTGTTTCTCGGAGAGCTCGCACCTGTGCCGGCAATATCAGGTCGCAATTCACGAGGTCTCTGTTTGGATGATGCGAAACTTGAGGACCGCAATCCATGCGCCGGTGGCGGAGGGTCGGCAGGAGGAACCTTCACAGCAGAGATGCCACCATATCGTTTTTTTCAACCGTAATAGAAGATAAGACATGTGTTCCAGGATGCTTCAGGTGGTCCACTATTCTCAAAAATTCCAAATGACACTGCCTGCACGATCTTCAACCAGGTAACTCACAACGAAAGTATGTATTGTCCTTTCATACAGCAGCGTGGTAAAGTTTAATGTTCAAGGCCACAACTACAGATGAAAAATACCAGTTCATTCCACCGTGACCTCATGTGATCAATGTTGACAAGGGCGTTCTTATTGAACAGGGGCGTGGTGACGTATTCATGGGATTTAGGGTGACGTATAATTTATTTAGAGGTCGAAGTATTTTCGAATCCCTCGTAAGAAAGACAAGATGTCAGGGAAGGGACCGCGGTCAGTCCTTGATGAAACGTTTTCTTGAGTCCATTGAAGACTTCTCGTCGTCCGAAACAACTATTTTCAAGGCAAACCACGGGAAAGTAATTTCGGGATCAAAAACTTCCACTTCAAACTTCATCTCAGTTTTCGTCTCAAACAAATTTGAAAATGTATTGCAGTATCAGTATTTCTGTATTTGTATTTCTGCCCTCCCTGGAATGTATTCCTGTATCTGTATTTCCAAATACTTTTTGCCTCTATTTAAAATGTATTTCCGATACGTATCGCGATACATTTTTACAGATGTATTTTAGTATCAGTATTTTAGCTTCTATTTTAATGTATTCCAGTATTTGTATTTCCAAATACTTTTTTGAGTATTTCTGCCCAACCCTGGTTGGGGTACTCTCGCTGACGAGCTATTTGACGCACTCAACTTATAAGCCTCTTATTTGTGTCGGCCTTATAGCCACCATTACTTCACTAAGAGAAATGACCAGATGACGTCTTGAAAGAGCGCGTTTTTACACGACGAGACGCCTTTTTTTTTAATTAGGGGAATGCACCTTGAAGTTGGGAGTTATACTTTCCTCGAAAAGTATAAGTACATGCCCAGAGAATGTACTTCAAGTAAAGTACAAGTTTTCTAAACAGTAGTACTTTAAGTACCACGTGCTTAGAGTACTTCCCAACACTGCTTGTTTATTATTTTTTATATAAAAACGTTGGGGGAATTACTGAGGTTTCTCGAACGATCTTCAAATATTTGAAGATCTGCATATTCTATGTTTTGGGAGGAAAGGCAACGCAAAAAGGTCCCATTTGCGTTGCCCTTTAGCACGCGATTCTTCGAGTACAGCACAAACTACGGGAGCACCAGATGAGCCTCAGAGCAGGTGCTGCATTTTGTTGCCTCCTTTGAGGAAGGATGCAGTGTGTGCACCTCCTGTAGTGGGCGAGAGTATCTACGCTGGGAAGAAGCGGGAACCAGCCCTTTCTTCGAATGGGTCAAGTCTCCTTGAGATTCGGGACACAAAGAAACGCCGGTCTTCGGCGCTCATCCCGCAGTTACTCAGCCTCTCTTGCGTCGTGCCTGTTCGCTCCCCGCGCTTCGTAGCAGTGTTGTTGCAGGGGGAGGGGGGGGGGGGGGGTGCGGGCGGGCGGGCCGTGCTTTTCCAACGCCACATGCTTCCCCCTCTTTGCAAATATCAGCTGATCTTCCAACATCTTACCTCTTTTGTGCAGGAATGTTTGTTGAGAGGCAAAACAACCACTAAAATTCGAAAGTAATTTGTAATTTGAGTAGAAGTTACTCAGAAAAAGTAATTAAAGTAAACTACTAATTACCGAAATAAAAATGTAATTGAAATTTACTAAACTACTCAGAAAAGTAGTTAAACTACAGTAACTTGAGTAGAGTAGTTGAACTACGTACAAGTCTGGTTCCGAGACAGAAAGGGCGTCGATAACGCCGGCCATCGGCGATGCAGCATACGCCGCCATCTTTTACGCGGTTTTGGGGTAGTAAATAGCTAGTAAAAAGCTAGTAATGGTCAGAAAAAGGTAGTAACTGTAACTGTCGCATGTACTGACGTTTTACTGCCTATCTCGCGTTTGAGTTAGTAACTAGTGAAAGGAAGTATGAGTCAGAAAAAGGTAGTAACTGCTGCAGTTACTAGCTTTTTACTAGTTTTTTTTTCTTAAAGAGTAAAGTACATGTCCGTTCAGCGTGCGATTTCTGCATGTTGTATATAATATTGACTTTATCTTTTAGTTTGTCTTTTTTTATTGTTTATCTTTAAAGAAAAGGAGATGCATCAAATAATAGTACCAGCAGCCCCGCACGCGACGACAAAAGAAATCGCGCGCAAAAAAGGTGTCCTTATTTCTAAAAAAAAAAAAAAAAAGCGTGAACGCCTTCTTTGAGATATAGCCCTAAATAGTTTACCCATTTGAGAGGCTTAGCGCCGGCCAATGTAGTAACAATGATTATAAACCTGCGAAATAGATACTGTGGAGCCGCCTCAACAAAGAAGCGGTAAGATTGCATGAACGTCAAGCATTCGAGACATACGATTTTGAAAAAGGGCGATGGGTGTGTTTGAGACCGCCAGCAGTCCAGGCTTTTAAGCCGCGCTCACACGGCTTACACATCATAAAAAAGATAGTCTGCATACAGATTCGAACGCGAGTCACCACTAGATCCGTGCTTCAAATGCCGCATGGCAATGAGTTCAAAGAGGAAAACTTGGCTCGCGGCACTCGAACCACGGATATTGAGGTGACTTGTGTTTGCAGACTGTCTTCTGTATGATGTATGCTCGGAGTGACCCCGGCTCTAAGGATCGTCGACGCCGTCATTCTACACCGACGGTTTTGAACAAAACCACAGTCTGCACAATACTGAGATTAGAGGGAGACACGCGAATGGAAATTGAACTGCCTTTCTCCTTGTGCTATCCCCCCCCCCCCCCCCCGGGTACACTGTCAGCAAAGAAAAAAAAAGTAAGAAAGAAAACAACGTAAGCATGGGAGTCCCCAGCCCCATGCCCAACAATTCCAGGTTTTGCCCTACCTGAAAAAAATGAAAGGGATCGGTCTGGCGTGGCCTGACGCGCGTAACATGGCCACGCGACTCGCAAAACTGCACGAGTCACGTGACCCGTTAACCACACGACCGTACATGAGCCGTAGTTTCGTCCCGTTAGATGTAGCACGAAGTGAGAACGCTAAATTTAGTTGATGACTACACGGTACGCCGACGGCAACGTAAATCAGAACATAGCTTCAGTTAAAACACCTTGTGCATTAAATTTAAGACAGTAGGCGCATACAGGGCGGCTCTTTGAAACGCCCAGCCTCCAGCCGGCGCTCGAGCTGCCCTCCGTCGTGCTGTGGCTGCGATTGCACACTCGATGGTCGAGAGACGCCGAAGTCTTATCGAAGGCAGGAAGGCTCGTGGTGGAGGCGGGGTAACTGAGAGACACTCCGCACCGTTCTGATCCTGCCAGTGACCATGCTGTCAGGGACAAAGAGGTGCACGAGAAGCCATCTCTGCAACGTTCTTCGCTCCTGTTTCTTTCAGTTTTTTTTTTTTTTCCTTTCCCATGCACCGCTTGTGGCTTGTAAGTGTAGGTCGGAGTCCTAAAGCGCGAGGGAGTGTTATCCAACGATTGCGCCAGGCTCCCTCGTGCCGTCTGGCCGTCTGGCCGTCTGTGCGAGGCGCGGGTAGCTCGGCTGTCGGAACGCGAACCTTGCAACATTAATATAGATAACACAACGGTTGGGACTTTGGTGATTTGCATGACGAGAGGTCATGATCCGTGCATTCTCTATCTCTCTTTCTCTTTCACGCAGACACATGCACGCGCACACTCACTCCCCGCCGAAAGTGAAGCTGCGCCCACAATCAAACACGATCACGCGCAGCACGCACATGCATAGATAGGCACGCGCCATTGTAAGTGAACACATAAGCATAGATACAGATGCATATACACGTGTGCATATGTATATGCGTAAAGAAACACGCACAACGCACGCAGAAAATGACAAATCCCGCAAAAAGAGACAAAGACAAACGCGGAAGGAACACATGTAACCCAGACAGGCGCGCACTCACAACTCTGGTATATTAAGTTAAGAAAAGAAAAACGAAGCAATATTCATTCGTGACAGGGGACAGCTGCACAAGGGGGAATACAGTTCAGTCACTGTCAAATGATGGCGAAAAGGCAACTTCTTTTTTGCTCGAAATAATCGACGGCTGACTAACGTAGCGACGGCCAAACCCGAGATGATAAACACCTCGAACAGCTCGGGTGTTTGTTTTTCTTTGAAGCACGCAATGATTGAGGTCTTTTCTAAAGAAGGTGAACACGTACAGGTGTTACAATGTACCGAAAGGTGACCTCCTACAGTTGATGTTAAAGAAATATTATGCTCTTTCAGCATGGTCGTTCAGAGACCTTCCAGTCTGTTCGACATATCATCGTCTACAAGAAAGGGGAATACTATATAGAGCGCCTGACGAACAGGGAACAAAATGCAACTCACGTGTTTTCTGGCACGTGTTTTTTGATAATTTTTCCGCTTTGGCGCGAACCTTAAAACGAATTTGTCGCATTTTTTTAGGGGTGATAGTACAATGGCCACACCATAACTACTTGCCACTTGCTTTAGATTATGCGATATTTCGCGTGGGTATTGTATAACCACCACCTTTTTTTTTTGTCAACAGGGCGCCAAGATTTTTTACCCCCTTTTACTTATTTTACAAGCGTTCCTATCACATCCGTTAAGACCTGATTCGAAAAACTTGAAGGTTCGCGCCAAAAGAAAAAAAAAATATTAAAAAAACGCGTGCCAAGAAAAACGTTTTCGGCCTTTTGTTCTGTGTTCGTCGGGCGTTGAATATAGACCTTTCCAATGTTTACAAAATCACAGTCCAGCGTGCGATCTTCACAGTCCAGCACGTGCGTGTTCGTCGCTTCGGAAAGCGAGCAAAGAACGCGCCCTACGCACGAACACTAAAAATGGCACCGGCCCCTTTCCCGTAACGATGCTATGTCGGACAGACTGGACGGTGTCTGAACGATCGGCTGCGAGATCACAATCTCTCTTTAACATCAATGGACCTCTTGGCGAATATGTGCTGCCACCTAGACACGCGAATCGGTTCGAGACTAGGTGACTGGAAAACAACGCGCGTCCAAGGCCTCTCCCACCCGTTCCACACCCAAAACGTCAGCTACATCCTGTTCACCCATTGAGGCGATGTGACCGAGATACGGCTCCCCCAAGCTCACCTTTGTCCCCATCGTGCGTAATCTTCCGCCCCGAGGTCGACACAACGAAACCGCTCAAAGGCGAGAGATGCAAGATGGCGGATTGTTTGGAACTAGATACTCTCGAACCCAGGCGCATGAAATACTCCGCGCATGCGCACCGCGTATTTCTACAAAAGGTCCATTGTAGGAGCTCGCATTTTGGTACGTTCTAAGACCTGTACGTGCTCACCAGCCTTAGGAAAAAACCTCAATCATTGGGAGCTTCATAGAAGAAACAAACACGCGAGGTGTTCGAGGCGTTTACCATCTTGGGTTTGGCCGATCGCTGCGTTAAGGCCGGTTCACACATACAGCGGAGCGCTAAGTTAAGGCTCTGTTATACTCCGACGTCGAGCGTAACAAACGTGGCGCAGCGCAGCGGACACCGATGCTGATTGGTCGCAGATATCGAGTTCCTGCTCGCCGGCCAATCAAAGGCCCACGTTCTGCGCTACGTTACGTTCGCTGCGCTCAACGTCGGAGTATATCAGAGCCTTTAGCGCTACGTGAGCGCTCCAAGGGGGGATCGGTGGCCGAGTGGGCTAGCGCACACCAGCTCGGAGCACTTGGAGCGAAAGCTCGCGCTGCAGAACTCAGGGATCCTGGGTTCAATCCCCACCCCTGCCCGTTTCGATCTGGATGAGCATCGTACCGGCGTGCGGTCGTGTATCACTACTGCGTGGTGCACGTTAAAGACCCCAGGCTAGCGGTTGTACTGCACTGGCTAAATTGCTCATCTACAGCTGGGAGACTCGTGGCCCGTCGAGGCAGACCACGTTCTAGGCTGTATAAACATAAAGACAACCCCATTTTTTTTGAGCGCTCCAAGGAGCGCTCATGTGGCGCTTCCTAGCGCGTGATGTAGCGCTCGGTTAGCGCTTCAGTAGCGCTCTGTTAGCGCTTCAGAAGCGCTTTGTTAGCACTCTGTTAGCGCTACAGAAGCGCTTTGTTAGCGCTCTCACGCTCCTTTTGTCGTACTTGCTGCTGCGGAATAGCGCGTGCACGGCGATTCCTTTGTTGTTGTTTTTCCTTTGGCATTGAAAGGAGAGGACGTAAAAGAGCCGCTTTCCAAGCAAAGGGTCAGGCAGGCGATCCAAAGTCATGGACTCTGAGCGACTAATTGATTGGGTACGACCTCATCGCTTTCTATTTGATATGCGTGACCCTGGTTTCAAAGACACGCAGTCTTTGAAACCTATGCGTCTCGGTCTCTCAACCTCGGAACAAGGTTCGCCGGGTACCCGTCGGTATTTCGGTGGTGAAAGATTTCGCGCACCCAGAAGGCTCTTCTGGGCGTTAAGCCGTTCACACACATATGCACTAATCGCGCATGTAAGAGCATTTATCGCATTTCTATTTCAGCATCCCACATGTCCGTCAGGGTGCTGCTGAGGCACACCCAACCACAGGAACCGGAAACGCAGTGCACGTGCTAATCCGCAGCACCACGGTACAAAAAGCGCTACCGAAGCGCTAACACGGCGCTACTGAAGCGCTAACAAGGCGCTACAGGAGCGCTAACAAGGCGCTACTGGAGCGCTAACAAGGCGCTACTAAAGCGCTAATCATGCGCTATATTAGAACGAAGTCACGCGCTAGGAAGCGCCACATCAGCGCTCCTTGGAGCGCTCACGTAGCGCTAACTTAGCGCTCCGCTGTATGTGTGAACAGGCGTCAGTCGTCGGTTGCTTTGAGCAAAAACGAAGTTGCCTTTTCGCGATCATTTGACTGTGACTGAAACTGTATTCTCCCTGGTGCCAGTGTCCCCTGTCACGAATGAATCTTGCTTCATCTTTCCTTTCTTCACATATTATATCCCCTATGAAAATGATTTTTGACTTTTTATTGAAAACGTGTTGACTTCTTGTTGACTGTGATTACTTTCTTTTGACATGGTCAACAGAAAGTTTGTTGACTTTGTGTTGAAACTTTTCTGATGATTTTCGTCAGCCTGAGTCAAAAGAAAAGCTGTTGACTTTCTATTGACTTTATGTTGATTTTTTTTCTGCTGACTTTCTGTTGACATGCTAAACAGAAAGTTTGCTGACTTTCTATTGACTTTATGTTGATTTTTTTTCGCTGACTTTCTGTTGACAGTGTCATCAGAACGACTGCAGACGTTCTGTTTACTTCTTGATGAAAAATTTCAGTTGACTCTCTATAGCCAGTGTTAATAGAAAAGCTACAGACTTTCTGTTGATTTTTTTTTTGAACATTGTACACTTCTACTAGATGTCAAAAGTGGCTAAGTTTTTCAATTGTATCTGACAAGGTGAGAACGGGAAGCAGCTTCAGTTGTCCCGCCTCCAGCGCGAGCCGCCTACTACCCTCGACAACGCTTCGGCGTTCGTGCACGTCGAGCGTGCGCGTGCAGTCAAAGCACGACGGAAGGCATGGGGCGTGTGCTGGAAGACAGGCGCTCGAAAGGCATGCCCTGCCATTCTGACTTTGTAAGTGTCTATAGTGACTTGAATGACCATATTAAATAGTCAACTGGTGAAAAAAGCAAAATAGCTATTTGAAAGTGGAGAAACTGCCTTGACTCGCTTCGCCCTGAGTAGTGCTATGCAGAGAAGCGATGATATTTCTTCTATGAGCCGTATTTGTGGTTGTTGTTTTAGCGACTGTCCCGAATTATTATTAGATGTACCAATGCTTTCTAGTAAGAGATATCGTCCATGGCCCTCAAAACACTGTTTTCCCTTTGACGGACTCCCGAGGATAAAATCAAATACTTGGAACCTTAATAAGTGTTTACGTGGTCACCGGCCAAACGAATTCCCTCAATATGTAGGCTATATAAGGCTCTGGAGCAGTCAATGGGACTGTGTTTCAGGTGTTCAGTGCTTCGTGGTGTTTGTGTTTGTGTTCGTTTCTACTGTGTAGTTCTCGGATGTATGTAGTGTAGTCGCTTCAAATACCTCAGGGACACCATTTACAACAAAATAAAAAAAATCGCGTTTTTTTTTTTTTTTTCGAAATTTTGTTGCAGCCAATTTGGAGGAGAGTGGAAAGCCACAGTAAGCTTCCAAAAATTTGTTGTATGAATAGCTAAGCTGTAACGATTTTGTTTTTCTTTTTAATCTTATGTACTTTTCAGTTGAAAAGCTGTAGCATTTCAATTGAAAAGCAGCAGAAAAAGCATCTTGGAGGCAGCAGAAAGTCTGTTGACTTTCTTATTACAAACTGGGCCAATATTCAAAAGAAAGTCAACAGAAAAGCTAGAGAAAGTCAGATGAAAAGCTGTTGTCATTTTATATCCTCTGATGACTTTTTTCAGCAGCCTTTCAACAGAAAAGCATCACGAGAAGTCTGTTGACTTTCATTAGAAAAGTGGGCCAATATTTAAAAGAAAGTAAACAGAAAAGCTGTTGACATTTTATATCCTCTAATGACTTTTTTCAACAGCTTTTCAACAGAAAAGCGTAACAATTTTTTGTAAGGGATACCGGAGTTGCGAGTACGCGCCTTTCTGTGTTGTGTGTTCCGTCCTGTTTTGCACACGTCCGTTTGTGCGCGACTTTTCATCATGTTCGACGTTTACCAACTCGCCCAGCTTACCACTTTACGACACACACAGAGACACGGAAACACGCTAAAAAGCAGACACATACAGGCGAGCACGTGCGTACGTACGCACGCACGCACACGTGACGCTCACACACACACACACACACACACAAATATAAAAAAAACAAGCAAACAGTGTGTTGAACCATTAGGCAAAGAAACTGCGCTATCGATCCTTACTTGAACGGCATGGGTTGAGCTCCGAATCTACCGCATAAACTGTTCCATCTAGCGTGAAGACCTCCAGCTCAAATTACGTACGTTTTTTTTTTTTTTTTTTTTTTTTAAGTTGTTTGGAGACAGCGTTTTATCTCGGGCATATTTGCCAGCAGCTTTTACTACACTCGGTTTCGCCTTACGTTGGATTGGAGCGGACGTTACGGACCGTCCGAGCCAATTCAGCGTTGCCAACTCTACGCGCGTTGCTGCTCCACTCTTGAAAGTAACGCGAGACTCAGGCTGCATTGGATTGGCTTCTATGGTCGCCCGCATTGCGCTCTGCGGAGCATCGTAAGGAAAAACGGAGCGGAGAGAGATTTACGACGAGCTTAGAACATCTCGGACGATTGCCCTAATGCTCTAAACCTGCAAAATGTACGTTCCGGGAAAGAGCCTCGGGTCCCCTATATAGCGGAAAGGGCAATTCGTCGTAGTGGGTCATTGACTTCTAAGTACGCCAACTACTTATCCGGCTCAATTGCGCATACGAGTGCAATGCATACGCAAGCGCGGTTATCGAGACGAACGTGTAAACGATGCAATTCGCTATTTTTTTACATCGAAACTGTTATGTGCTAGGATCTGGAAAAAAAATGCGTCCATGGATGTTAAAAAAATTCCCGTTTAAATGGCGCTCCTTCGTTCCGATTGGTCGTGGCAAGTATAAATAAAACGAGGGGGAAACACGCGTGAGTCGGCCTTCCTTGGCATTATTATATAGTGAGGCCCTGATCCCTTGTTATCACCTACGGTCACCGACTTATCTCAGCTAAGAGTGCGCTGTGACGAGGTTGAGGGCAGAACGCGCCGATCTAGCCTTCTTTTCTTTCGCTTCCGCGATGCTGATAAAGAAACGTGGGCTCTTTATCAGCGATGCTGATAAAGAACCCCAAGTCGCTCTAAAACCTAAAATAGTCGTATACCAACATGTATACGTATACCAAAGATCAGCAACAGAACGCGCATCGACCTCTCGTTTAGCAAGAACGTTTCCGAAGTCAAAATACAACCAATGGTGGTTTACCATAGTGACCATAAGGCAATAATCACTTTAGTCACTAAGAATTTAAATAACGACAATTAAACAACGAAATCGTGTACGTGTCTTCATTTCAATCATACGTAAATCGTATAGATGTCGTATAGTTTTCTTAAAGTTGTCGTAACGATAGATTCGCGGGTCCTCCATCTTCACGTGAAGTGGATGGGCTCTACAATTTTTTTTTATCATCACTTCTCATGACTGGCAGAACACCGAAAGGAAACTTATACTCCATGGGGACCAGCGGCTGTGATACAATACCGCGCAAAACGCAACTGATCCTGGCTATTATACAGAGCCGATCCGCTTCGCTGGACCCCCGCTCTGCCCGAGACTAGAGTTCCTGTATAGGCTCCCTACGGGAGCCAAAGTTGCGCGTTCATGCATGGCATGTGGATTCAGCTCCTCACGTGACTGAATTCGGCGAATAGCAGCGCCGCGGGGCGCGTGCAACGTCTACTTTGCTGCACGACACTTGATACGGCTCCTCACGTGATCGGATCTCGGCGAATAGCGGCGAGGGCGGCAGGCGGCACGTGGAATCAAACGCGCAACTCTGGCTCCCGTAGGGAGCCTATACAGGAACTCTACCCGAGACGATGGTATGGCGCCACCTGACGTCTCCTACTCGTGACGTACAAGCCAGGGTCACGTGACCTCCTCTGCACTTCGTTGGTAGCATGTTGGTTAAACTGTATCGTTCAAAATTTACGTTTAATTCGCTAATTTGAATAGGGAGTTTTGGTAGACCGCGTTTCCCCCTCCGCTAGGCCCTCCGCAACAAAGCCGCTACTGCGCCTGCGTGCCGATAGCCTTGACTGTAGAGTTTCGGGTATCATAGTGGGTCGCGGGGGACGTTGCGGAACGGCGAAAACGATCTACGAGAACTCCCTAATAAGAGGTTAGGGTTGCTTTTAACCTGTTTTTCTTTTTTTTTGTATACTTTTTGTCAAAATTGAACTGAGGCAGCCCGACAACACGTCGTAATAAAGGAGACACGCATTAAAGGGATTGTCCGGTGAAAACCTAAGTTCTTAAGATTTCGTGATGGTTACCTGGTGGGAGCCTAATGATTAACATAGGCCATTTGTATTCCATTAAACGACACCCCAATTTAGTGTAATCAACGACGGATAATTAAACGAATCTCCACGCCGAATTTCGCAAGTATCAACGGCTGCACTCCCATGCCTGACGTGACGTCACACCAGTCTTGCAATTGTCATATCCTATGCCTCATTCCTCCGTGGGAACACAGTGCTCCCGACCACTGATCTCTATGACAATTGCTGGATCGCGTTTGACCAGCTCTGCCTATGGACCGGAATGCGGCCACGGTCGGCCATCTTTAGGTAGAGTTATATCATCTCTAGCCATCATAGTAATATGGCGGACAGCGCAATGGCGGCAGGCTGCCAGAAAATAGCCGTAGATCTAGTACACTGTACCGTGGGTGATATTTCGTGCTTGATTGAATTTGTTCGACGAAGCAAATTCTTGAAACCCGGCGTGAACGGTAGCCTCATCTTTGAGGACCCGGCGAAAGTTCTACGAAAGCGCAGCACCGGGGGAAAGCAGCGCAGCTCGCATCGAAAGCAGACTACGTACCGGCGTCTGCTTTCGATGCTTCTTTCGATGCGACTTTCGATGCGTGCTGTGCTGCTTTTCCCCGGTGCTGCACGATTTCGTGAAACTTTCACCGGGTCCTCAAAGACCGGGCTACCGTTCACATCGGGTTTTAAAAACATGTTTCGTCAAACAATTTCAATCAATCATGGAATATCACCCACGCTCTTTTGATGGCAGCCTGCCACCACAACTGCCAAAATGCCGTCTGCCATGGATGGATGATGGTGGCTGCCAAGTGGCTTCAGCAGCTGTACCGCGGCTAGAGGTGATATAACTCTACCAGAGCCGTTTATTGAGAGAGTTTGGCCATACATTGGTTTGAATAGGCGAGCATCTCGGGCCAACCACAGGCCGCGAAACAGCCCCTAGCGGTGGTCGCGTGCTTTAAATTTGTGCCACGACTATACTTCGTTTCACCTTATGTGAGAGCGAAGGCAAAACTGGAAGCGCGAGCACGGAAGCTCCGTGCGTTCAGGCTTTGCTCGAGCGCGCGAGCTGGGGAGAAATGCAAAAAGCGCTGGTCTCGCGCTTCTAGCTTTGGCTTCGCTTGCAGGTAAAGTGAAACGAAGTATAATTTGAGCCGTGCCGAGCGGAACTCCGCGTCTCAAGACGCTCGCGCACCCCACCCTTTGCACTGCTTTCTTTCAGCCAGTCTCAGGACGCTGTTCTAGCAGTGCAGACAAAGGCATGGGCACGAGCGCGTGGCTTTGGAAAGTGCCTCCTATGCACGAGGTCTCGTACAAACAATAGCGTTTCGCTGAGCTAGGCTCACGCGCCTGTGCCTTTGTCTTCACTGTCGACATTTGTGAGATGGAGTAGAGGTCTCCTGATTGGTCGACGCTGTGTCACAAATTTAGTTTACGCTCTAAGCGTGGGGGGAATATTCGGCGCTGGCGGCGGCCTTTGCTCCGCCTATTGTCCAAACTCTCCTAATATACGGCTCTGAACTCTACCTAAAGATGGCCGCCAGTGACCGCATTCGCGGAGCGGGCAAACGCGATCCAGCAATTGTCATTGAGATCAGTGCTCCCGACGCACCTCAGCATTCCATATTAAGGCCTGTTCACACATGTAGCGGAGCGCTACAAGCATAGCGCTGACCTCGCGCTAAGCGCGTGCTGACGGCAGCATTCACCAGTTTTGTATCGCACCGTCAAAACTGTTGCTCATGGCAGACAATACGTAGCTGACGGCACGTGAGAAGCGCTACATCAGCGCTTCGCTGCATGTGAGAACCGGCCTTTACTCGCCACTGTAAATGTCGCGGAGAAGTGTGGAGCGTGACAACCGCACAACGAAAATACCCTTTCATCATAAAAAAAAAAAAAAAAAAAAAAAAATCTAGCGCAGCAGCGAGGGTGAACCACGTCGTACCGCTCACGCGGAGGACAAAATTCGTAGTGCACTTCAGTTCGGCGCGTTCTTTGCCTGGTGTTACCTCAGAAACTCCGCTTCCCTGAAGGTGGAAGAGGAAAACGCCGTTTATGCACGCTTGCGTTAAAATACAATTACTCCTCCAGGGAAGCACACAAAATTCAGATTTGTCGTGGAAGATGCTTCTACAGCCATTGACAATGAGGTCTAAATGTTTTCATGATTACGAAATTTGACCGGATAATCCCTTTAAGAATAAAGTGTACGTACCCCATAATGTGGGGATATTCCATACCGTGTTTATTTCAGCTGTACGTCCAAGAAACGGGGCAGATAGAATCGACGAGTGTGTCGCCGCGACGAGAGAGTCCGCCACCACCGCAGGGCGGCGGAAAAAAGCTCACCGGAGAAAAGCTCATCGGAGAAAAGCTCACCGGAGTTAAGCTCACCGGAGAAAAGCTCACCGCAAAACCGGCAGATGCGGAGAAAAGCTCACCGGCCTTTGAGCGGATGCGGAGAAAAGCTCACCGATTTTTTTTTAACTTTGCGGATTCTGCGTCAAACGTGGCAATTTCGCACAATTCGCATTCGTCACTTCATTAAACATATATGTCCTCGTTTTTGTAATATTCTTGAAGTTCATTGGGCATATTTACTAATTCGTCAAAATTTTGCAATCACCCATTCTGTATTCAAATGAAGCCACAAGTATAAAATCAGAACATCGTACACCGCTAAAAAAGATTTATTGACAGCTGACAGTGTGCCGTCGGTAGCTCTGTCAGATAAAGAGGTTTGTTCTTTGCGAGCTAATATGAAGAGCGGTGTGTGAACCATTTCAGCTCCGAATATTGTATACTGCCTAACAGATAAGTAAGTGTTGTTTTTTTATTTAGTCGGTGTCCGCTACGCTGTTTTCTTTCTGTTAATTTCACTAACAAAACTTTAGTCGCAAGAACAGCTTCGTCTTGTCGTGTTTGTTGTCTTCACTCAGTCGTCGTCATTTGAGCGGTTTTCGTCATGTATAACGTTTACCAACTCGCCCTATTCGCTACCTTACATAAGACTACTTCTTATATAGGTCACGAGTAACAATGGTGCCAGTGTGCGGCTCTGAAGGTCATGGGTGGCTCACCGTAGAAGGGGCACTATCACACAAAGGCAACACTGACTGTTTTATCATGTTTTCCAAAGTTAACAAAAGCTTCAAATAGTATTTCAGGCACCGCGTTGTTGCGCATGCACTTTCGGATATTCGGCATTTACAGTTTTTATTTTTAGGTTTTAGGCAGACATTATTAAGTTTTCAACTTTTTCCTGTTCTTCAAGTTCATAAAGTTTTCAGTTAGGCTTTCGTTGCCTAGAGAGTAAGCCACAGAAAACACTCGCCCGCAATTATTATTTTGGGAGCAGTATACCCAATAAGCTTAACAAATATTACAAAAAAGGAGATTTTCTTTTTTACAAAGCTGACGAATTTTAATAATAATAAATTGATTTATGTTACCCATGATCCAACAGCTTCCATATAAATAGAAGGAAAAAAATCGGTGAGCTTTTCTCTGCATACGCTCAATGGCCGGTGAGCTTTTCTCCGCATTCGCAGGTTTTGCGGTGAGCTTTTCTCCTGTGAGCTTTTCTCCGGTGAGCTTATCTCCGGTGAGCTTTTCTCCGGTGAGCTTCTCTCCGGTGAGCTTTTCTCCGGGATTCACCACCGCACACCACTTCGAAAATGATCAGGGGACGACGAAGAGGTAAGACTCACCTCCTAACCGGAAAATCTATCAAGTTTCAATATATATTCGTACGAAGAGGGTCCACATAAATGAAGTGTGGCGCAAAGATCTTTTCTTTAATGCAGTCGGTCGTATATAGCAACTCACGATCGCCTTGCTAGGCCTTCCCTGTTGGTACACGGCAACGGCCGTTCAAGTCGGTGGGATTGTTGTCGTCGCTTCCGAAATCTGCGTATTGAACGGTTTTCACCGAAAATTGTAGTTTCGAGCACGTTGTTTTTTTGTTTTTTTTTGGCTGCTTGAAGTCAGGATGCGCGCGAAGTGCACGTTGAAGTACGGTGTTGTTTTTCATGGCGACGTATCCGAGCGGTGTTGGCGGCCATGAATATATAGTAGGATTCAAGTGTAACCTACAAAAAATGTTCGATTATTTCGCTTTGCGTATTTGGATTTACTCTCAGGTTTCGACGAACGCAAGTTTCGCGTTATATCAAAAACAAAATATACCTATAGTCGGTAACAAATCGAGAACGATGTAGGAGCTCCGCCCACAAGCGTAATCCGCCTGAAAAGTGCCTCCGCTTTCGAGAAAATAGCGCTCTGGAAACGGCGCTTTTCGGTATCGAAAAACATGTTTTATGCAACTACATTATTTATTCTGGACACTGAAAGTTTTTAGACTTCATTGACAACAAAGTGGGTTCCTTATTAGAACAAGACAGCCTTGCCTAATGTCCTGTCTTCAACCGGAATTCCCATCTAAAGTCATGTCTAAAGCTGACTTGTGCCTATCTCAAATACTCTACTCAAGATACTGTATTTCGATTACTTTTTGAAGTATCTTGGTATCTTGCAAACACTTTTGATCTAGGGTATTTGATACTCAATTTTAATTACATTTCTGAGAATCTTGTACTCATTATCTGAAATACATTTTTGACATTCCGCCATTTTCCAAGTTCTTCGGTATGAAATGGCGTGGTTGTGGCACGAGAAAGCGGGGTTTAGGCCAACTCGTCGAAAGCCAACTCGTCGACGGCCAACTAGTCGGCGGCCCATTCGTCGAATAGGCCTATTCGTCATAGGGCAACTCGTCGAAGGAAAACTCGTCGAAGAGGCCAACTGGTCGCCGCTTTTTTAAAGCCAAATATATAATTTTTTTTTTTTTAATTTTAAAGCAAATATTTTTCTATACTAATCCGTGTTCTGTCTTTTATGTGTAACTATTTTGTAAAAAAATGTGTACAATTGGCGCTCTCCTTAAAAAACTGACCTCCAGTCTGCTCTTTCTTGTCGAAGGTAACAACTTGCCGCTTTCGCCACTTTCACGGTGCAGTGGGGCAGGGTCACTACGTCGCTCATGTATCACTGGGGCGCGTGTTAACCTACCCGGCCTACCCGGTCCATCAGTTGACGCCGCTTCGCGGCGACAGTTTGCGGCGGCTCATTACAAAATTGTCGACCCACCTGGCCCACCCATTCACGCCATTCGCGGCGAAAGTCTGCGGTGGCTCATTACAAAATAAGTAATAAAAAAGGTAGCAAAGGGACGATCCTGAGATGACACATTTTTCAACTTGTCTAAAGGTTCTCTCCTGTCTTTGCCTTGTATTTTTTCTTTCAATCTTGTAACTTAAAGGGAAGCTACGGAGCTTCTTGAAAAAAATGAGTTAGAAGTGAATTCTAGTGTATTTTTACCCCGTGAACCCGAATACGCAAACCATTTGCTGCGCAAGTATTGTTAAACATGAGAAAACGCGAAAGTCAGTCGCTGTACGTGATGTCATCGACAGATCTTTTGGCTGCCCAAGGCTAGGGAGGCGGGGCTGAAGCCCTATTTTGAAATTGCTCTTATGGCTCTCTGGCGCGTCGCATTGAAACATAATTGTGATATCTGTTATTCTAAAGGCCACATGAACGCAATTCAATTGTTTTTTCTCAAATGCAGAACCGCCCCATCTTCCCTTTAACTAAGGCGCTGACCCTAGTCCAAACACAAATAAAAATTTAAGTCAAAAGATAAAAAGGAACCACGAACTTTTACCTTGGACCGTCATTCAACCCATTCGACGAATCGCCCTTCGACCAATTTTCCCTTTCGACAAGTTGCCCTTTGACGAATTGCCCTAATACGAATTGCCCTCTTCGAGGAATGGGCCGTCGACGAGTTGGCCGTCGACGAGTTGGCTTTCGACGAGTTGGCCGGATCCCGAGAAAACGTGAACATTCTTTCGAGCAACCAAATCCTGTTGCTAGCTCCGACTAGCTACGCTGACTTTGATTGAGCTCGTGAAAACATCGCTTTTTTGCCGATTGTGACTCATATTTCAGCCCAAAGTTTGTACAATGAAGGTTTTCCCCTCGCCTTCCCAAAGGCGCGTTTTGTTTCCTAGAGTTTCCCCCAAAAAATCCTCAAACAAAAGGGGTGGTTTTACGGAAGGAAAGATTGCCACACTGAGGCGCGACGCTGACCGGGAAACGACCTACTACAACAATGAAGACTTGAGTGTCGAGAAAATAATAAATAAAAAAATGATAAGTGGGAAAAAAAGAATTTGTTTTTTTGTTGTTTATTTTCATTTTGTGTTCAGTTCGTCACTTATTGCTGTCGCGAACACTGTCTGTAAGCGAACATTGAATAACCAGAGAACAGGGCAGGAAACGAACAACAAGCAGGATGACCTCTCAAAATGCCAACAAAGCGTCCCCAAACGTTGAGTGCCTTTCTGAACAACGCCTACTGGAAGAAGGTGCGAGCACTACCGTGGCTACTAGGTGGGTTTTCTTTGTTATCCATTCACTCATTTCCGTATCCCAAGTTCAATATCGATTGTAGTTAAAGGATCTGTCTAAGGTGCGCCGCAGGATGTGATATTCAGTGATGTCACTATTGGCGAGGAGCTCTGACCCATTTGTTGCCCCCACACCGCGGTGTATACCTAACACAAGGCCTTTGCACATGCCCACGGGCCTTGTGGCAATGTTCATGTCATCATCTTTAATAGAGCGCGGGGCACAGTGTAATGTAAAAATACTAAAAATAAACGTTTACTCTTAGACAAACATGCGGTGTTTACCGGGATTTATGCTTGGTATAATTTCATTTCTTTGAAATTCAAAGTTGGATATAAAACGAAAATAAAGATTTTCCAAACAAAAACATACCCCAAAATCACCTGCATCGCCTGTATCAAATGATATTTCTTTAGCTGAATGTGGCGTTGGCGCCCTTGCCATTGAAGACTCGCGAACAAGTGTTGCTTGAATAAATGACGTTACTTTGAACTTCTAAACATATGGACGCCAAAACGTACAGAAACAATCACACATAGAAGAAAGGAAAACGGAGAGCTCATATTTGTGAAGTACGTCTGCCGTGCTTCTCTGTGTAATTGTTTCGCACATTTCTGGAGCGTACCAACGCGTTTACCTCGATATAGTACATATGGACGGAATTGCTGGGACGCGTATGCTCCATCTGGCCTGCCCATGTAATTAATAGGTTCCTGTTTTGCCCTGTTATGAACACGCATCTCCTTCTCCAAGTACAAACTGGACACTAGAACAGTAGCTTTTGCCGCGATCCAGATGTGCAATAACGGGTCGCTTTGAACTAACTTTGACGAGATAAACACCTTTAGTAAATAGTTTGAGATTTAGGAAATTCAAGTGGCTTCTCTTCTGACCACCGACCTTGTGCCGTAATCAAACGTTTAATTTTTTTTCTTGCCATCGTGATTTTACAAGACAGCGTTTTTTTTTGTCTTTTTTTTTGTTTTTATAAGTCCGGATCAACGAAAAGTTTACTCGCAAGTGTTTTTTAAGTTTGGCCGCATATATCAGAAAACATGGAACCCGTCCCATAACTCATGACATCACCAGCTCTCGAAACCCGCAAAATGTCTTGTTAGCTGCTTTTCTTTTTTTTTTTGCTTTTTGATGGTGGCGTGGAACTGACAGCTCAATTAATCATGCACTGTACCCTCCACTGTTTGCTTACATCGCTGCTGGCCGGCTATATTCACTTTCAACACAGAACTCTGAATGCAAGGCTCTTCGCTGCATGCACAAAAAAAAAATGTATTTTAAAGATGGAGGAATCCTGGACTGGATTTGATTTGTCGCGTACCCAGAAGCGTTCAGTTCGGCGGCGCGGCGACCTGTCAGTTAATCAAAGCGTGCCGCGCCCGCATTTCAAAGACCGCGCGAACCGGTTTATGCAACCACGCGAACAAAGAGAGCCCTCGGCCCCAAGCCACCGCGGCGATGAACCATTCAAATAGCGCGCGGGTCCAATGGATCGTTGGTCCTTGGAGGAAGTACATACGTGTTTCTTGATCCATCGTTCTAAGCATTTGTGTCTATGTATGGGCAGGTGGGGTGTAGCACGATTATACCGCCCCACGTTTCAAAAACCCCACGTTTAATTACCCCGTCCTGTATTTCCCCCGTGCCAAAAAGCAGCGTCCTCACTGCCCCGTCCCACCCTCTTTGCGCTTCAACCAGCATTGTTCTATGCCTCAACCTAATCCGTTCAGGGTCTAGAAAGGGTATTTTAAGTAAACGAAACAAAAATAAAAGATAAACTTGAACCGCTTGAAAACTTAGAATCACGTACAAATTGCAATGGCCTATTGCATAAGTTTGCATAACTGGCGATACACTCCGCTGTGTTAGAGGTATAATAGACCAGTGTCCTAAATCTTAGCCCCCAGCGATAAAAAATGGGAAATTATAATCTCAAGCGCAGGCATTTGTGAAGAAAGGCACTGTGCATAAAACAAGAGTTTTGCGTTTTTTGTCCCTCTTGTCATCGGTGTTGTTCTTGGAGCTTCGTGACTATGCATTTCTGACTTTCTTGCACCACCATACTTGCGAAGGTTTCTAAAAATACGGTGTCTCGCGAAAAGCGACGCCCCTCTACTGTGTCATGGCGTAAACATAAACAAAGATGGCGGCACCCACGCCTGAAGAACGGGAAGCTTCATCCGGTTATTCCTTACTTGAGTCCCGGATACAGCATCATTATGTTACACAAGATCGCGTGCACACTTAGCGTCTCTTAGGTTAAGAATGCTCCGCCATCGCGCTGACAACCCGGTCGCCTGACACGGGGAATTCGCGTCATGGGCTTCGGAAACTGATGTTTTGAAAATGGGGCAAAAATGCCGGGGCATTTGCCGCGGGGCATTTGACACGGAGCTTTTGACATCGGGTGCTTTTACGGAACACCCGGGCAGGTGATGTCGCTCCCGCCCATACCAACGGAAAACGAGTCTGAGGAGATGAAAGGGAGGAGGTTTGGTTGGTCCGGCATGCATATACTTCCAGCGCACTTTCACATACGCACAGGTGGCTGGACGCTTGCTGGTTTGTCCTTCAGCAGTCTTATAGGCTCAGTGTCACTGGCTGCGATGATCTGGTGCTCCCGGCACTCAGCACGCCCTGCGTTTCTCTCGGAGACTATAGGCGCTGGGCAAAGTTTCAGAGAGCGCCACCGTCGGTTGATCATCAGCGCCACCGTGGCTAAATGAGGCAACACGAGGACGGCTAAAATCAGTAGCGCCGCCAGCGTATCTACTCGAAAATATGCTATTACCAACTCCCAGCGTTGTATCGTCACGCGCTACACCACCGACTGTTTTAAAAAAATGTATCAAACGCTAAATATATTACGGTGCAACTCCTCTGCGGAGGCCGTTTCGCTTATTTTTTTACGTTTTATAACGTTTATTTTTGCATTTCGCAGTCATAAAGTTAATGTCAAATGAAACAACTGCTTTGTAACTACACTTGAATGTCTCGATATTGCGTTTATTCTTCCATGTAAGTTTATTATTTACCTTTCAATAGACCCCAGTTTACGATATTGAATTTTTTTTCTCGAATTGTAAGGCGAATTAAAAAAAGTAAGCCATGAATTGTGCAGAAATTGTACAATTTTAAATTAAGAAATAAAGTTTCAATTGTGTAATATTTTCGTGCTATAAAAACGAAATCACGTAAGATAGCGAAAAAGCGAGACATTAAATTACGAAGCATCTTTTGATACTGCAATTTTAAGAGACTGCTTATTTATAGATTACACGTGAAGTTTAGCATTCAATCACAAACTTTTCCCATTCAGTTACGGCAAGTTGCAGTTTTCTAATATTTAATAAAGATGGTGGCACGTATTCAAGAATAGTTTGATTAGCGTTTGTCGTCATGTACCGCTTGGAACACCACGTGAGCGACAGAAATAACATCAAATGTGCGGGTGTCAGACGCCTGGATGCCCGCAGTGAGCGCGCCTGAGATGTAAAAGCAACAAGCGCGAGGCTGCGAAGAGACCACAGCTGCTTTTGCGCGCGTTTCACTGTGCATCGGTATGCCCAAATGAAACTGACGCCGTGAAAGGGATTCCGGCGCTTGCGATTCCTCCATGCTTGCAAATACAATTTTTTTAATCAATTGCAGGAATTATTTCTGCAATCACACTGTGGCTTGTCGGACTGGCGCGACTATATATATATTTCTTTTTCATGGCCATCTCGGTGGCTTTTAGCCGGAAATAATATATACAAATATATCGGTGGATTTGAGGCAAAGCGCTGGCCTACGGGTCCCCATCGGTGGGTTTTAATCACGTCCGAGGTGTCCGCAATCTGACGGAGGCCTATTACTGCGAAGTCGCCCTGCAATCGAGGTTTTGGTTGCACGACAAAAGATCTCCAGTTAGTCAAGAAATAAACAAGCTGTTTTCTGCTGGGGTGTGCCGGCTGCCCTTCGTTGGTTTGCCACCCTAAGATCTGAATTTGGACTCGGTTTTACCTTAGATCAGGACGCAGCCAACACTACGGGCCCATGATGTCAATCAAGTAGCGCCAGTGTTGCACGGTCATGCAGTTTGTTCTTGTTTTTTTGTTTGTGCGATCATCGGCTAAACCAAATGTTGTGGATACGCCGTGACATTGCGTCTTTAATGTGTGTGCTCGCATTTTTTTTTGTCTTTATATATTTGATTGCGTTCTTACTTATAATGAAACAAGACATAGTTGTTGAACTTCAAGAAAATTATAAAAAAAGAAACATTTGAATGTGAATGAAAAAAACATTAAATCAGAGCAGTTGTAACAAGTATCTTTATTATATTTCTGATTGTCAAATACGTCCTCAATGCTCGTAGCGACGCTAATTGTTCACATTGATATGGAAAGAAAGCCACGACTTTTCTGGAACGTTTCCAATTTTGTTTTTATTGTTGAGTTCTTATTGCGAAAAGTTTTCTTTTCATGTTGTTACAGAGCAAATTCAACGTGTGTACTCTATATCGCAATTATGCGACATTATTTAGCTTTATAGCCGCCTCAAAGACGACGAGGCAAAGTGCTGGCCTACAGATCCTTAGTTAGTTCTACTGATCCCCAGACGTACAGTGATTATATACTGAATAACTAAACGTTGATCTTACAATTGTGGCAGTTACGTTCAAGAGTGGTATAAACTGTTAACATTCGTTTGCTGCACTGATGGCTTGCTCCTTGTTAGTTCAGTTGGTAGAGCGCTTCGCGAGTGTTGGAGAGGTCCGGGGTCGGTTCCTGAACCTGGCGGATATTTTCAGCGGTGACAAGTCACATAGAAGGCGAGAACTGAGCTCCATTTCAGGCATAATTACATTTATTCAATCGTATATCTATTCCACCTTGGGAATTTCCCAGTCATGCACCAGCACCCGTACTTCACGGGAAGGGAGGGACATCTTGAATAAAAAAGAATATAAACCAAATTTATTTGATTTAAGTAGAATTTCTGTGATATAAATTATCGTTATATAATTAGAGTCACTTTACCTTAAAATAAAGTTTTTTTTTGCTTTTGAACTCGCGCACAGTCGGCTAGTTTCCCAACAACAACGGATTTTTCATTTAGTTTTAAAGAGTGTAAGGTGGTGGTATGGTTTCGAAAGATAAGCAGCAAGCTCGTGTAAAACACGTCAGCACTATCAGTTACCACGTAGGGGAGACGTAGAAGCATAACTAGTAGACGCAATGTTTTTCACTACGTTAGATGCCAAAGCAGGATTTCACCAGATACCCCTGGACAAACAGACACAAAATATGCAGGTTTGCTACACCATTTGATATATACCGCTACTTGCGACTTTATTTTGGCATTTCGTCAACTCCTGAGGTTTTTCAGAAAACAATGATCGAAATTTTCGAGGGATTGCCACGGACGCGTGTCTATATTGACGGTCTTGATCTGGGGCAGCACCCAGCAAGAACATGACAGTCGCTTAAGGGAGGCACTGCAAGTGGCTCAGCATGCAGGGTTAATGTTTAATGCAGAAAAATACAAAATTTCTCAGAGAGAAGTTACTTTCCTGGGAGACGTTATCAGCTCCGAGGTCATCAAGCCCAGCCCTGTGCGGGTCAGCAGTTACGCTAACATGCTTGCACCCGAAGACAAGAAGGAGCTTTAGCGTCTGCTAGAAGTGATTAATTAGTTGAGCAGGTGCCTGTCCCACCTGGCAGAAAATGCAACTCAAAGAATTTGTTAAGGAAGGACGTGATATTTGAATGGCTTTCACTCACCAAAAACAATTCGAAGAACTAAACAAAAAACCTTGTCACAACGCCCGCAGCTCGCTATTTTTGACCCAGTGAAGCGCATCATTGTCTCCTCTGACGCATCCGAATTTGGAGTTGTCTCGGTATTACTCCAGTGACACGGCAATGAGTGGAAACCAGTTGCTTACTCTTCTCGGATACTAACTGATGCCGAGTCTAGATATTCACAACTTGAGAAAGAGACTCTTTTTCTAACTTTTGGCTGCTAGAAGTTTCACGTTTTTGTCTATGGCGTCAAGTTTACAGCAGAAACTGATCCCAAGCCACTTATTGAAATCATCAATAAGGCGCTGGGGGATATGCCACCCAGACTACAACGGTTCTTTCTTCGGCTATTAAAATATGACTTTCACATTCAGTTCGTTCCCGGAAAAGATCTGGTTTTGGCCGACACATTATCTAGAGATCTAGCAGTAACAACCAACGATGACACTGCGGACGATGTCGAGGTTCATGCTACAAATGTTCTCTGTGAGAAGGTATCCCCGACAACTCTCAGGAGGTTGCAGGAAAGCACTTCACACGATCCCGTACTCCAATGAGTTATTACAGCGCTATCTAACAATAGAATTGTGACGGACGTTTTTCGAGACATGACGTCAGAGTTTTCGGTTCTTATTGGTATTCTGTTTAAAGGAACTCGAGTAGTCATTCCGAAGTCAATGCAACCGGAAATGTTAAAGCGCATTCATGATGGCCACCAGGGGATTTCTAAGTGTAAAGCCAAAGCCCGTAACCTTGTTTTTGTTTTGTTTTTTTTTTTGTTTTTTTTTTTTGGCACGGCATCAATTCTGACATAGAAGCGATGGTCGGTAAGTGTAGCATCTGCCAGAGATACTCATACTCTCACCCCTATTGAAAATTCTCATTTGTATGAGACATTTCTGTGTCCAATAAACACATGTGAATCATACAAGATATATAAGAACATATAAGAACCATATGAGAACCATAGAAGAGCTATATAAGAACTATATAAGATATATAAGAACACACAAGCACCATATAAGAAACTGGTGAGAAGTTTCTTATACGTTTCTTATAAATTGTTCTTATATATCTTATATAATTCTTACATAGTTCTTATATGGTTCTCATATGGTTCTTATATGTTCTTTAATATCTTGTACGATTCATAAGTTTTTATTGGACACAAGACATTTCTCATACAAATGACCTTTTTCACTAGGGAACCAAGTGAACCGCTGATGTTGCGCAAAACTCCTCTTCACTCGTGGACGCGAGTTTTGGAAGACCTGTTTGAATATGCCGGCAACCCGTATTTGGTCACGTATGACTCACACTCACACTTTCTCAAAATCGAACCACTGAACGATAATACAGCGCGAACCGTAGTGGAAAAATTGAGTGCCACTTTTGCGAGACACGGTCTGCCTATCGAAGTCTGCTCAGATAATAGACCACAGTTCTCATCGAAAGGATTTAAAACGTTCTCCTCTCTTTATGACTTTCAGCATACAACCTTGGAGTCCTCGCTTCCCACGTTCAAATGGCTTGGCTGAAAAAAAGGGGTACATATAGAAAAGCACATCCTCAAGAAAACAACGGAAGGAGGAGAGGACTTCTGGCTAGGTGTTCTCAATTATTGGAACACACCGCTGGAGGACGTCCGGACTCCGAGTGAGCTCCTGATCGCGCGAAGGCTACGATCGCAAGTGCTAGACTTCGCACAGGCACCCGTGACGCAGGTGCGTAAGCACAAACAAAACGAAGGTGGACATTTCCTGCATTTTCTCCGTCCCGGTCATATTGTAAGAGTGGCTTCGCCTACTGGCTGGAACCTCAAGACTAAAGTGCTCCGTCAGATCGCGGCAAGGTCTTATGAATTTTTGACTGAGAGCAATAGCGTACTTCACAGACAGAGACAATATCTAAAGTTGACACATGAATCGCTCTGATTGCACGGTAACGACGACGGCGTTGGATACTCCCTAGCCGAATCACCTATACCACCACCACTGCTGTCGCCATAGCTTTCCCAACCAAACGCTGCAAGCTCTCACACCTCGCGCAATGAACAAACATCTCAAGCGCGCAGGCCGGCTAGAGCGCATCACCCGCCAACAAGATTGACCTACGACGAAAGCTTCAACCAAGTGGAAGAAGCGTCACCTCAGCTAACAAAAAGGAAGATGTATCATATATGTGTAGGGTGACCACCTTCCTGCTAGCGAAATGCGGGACACGCTGACCGGGGGGGGGGGGGGGTGTAAGAGAAGAGCGGTATTATATTTCGACTGTGCCTACTGCAGAAGAGAACTTCGTGCGCAGTCAAGCTGGTTGAAGCTTATCATGATGCTTTTAACCCGAGACTGGGGCAGAAGGAGGAAACATTTTTTTCGCCTTGTGCCCCAGTTTCAGGTTAAAACGCATCATGGAAAAATAATTATTTGAGGAAATTTGTCAACACACGCCACGAAATGTGGCTCTGCTAACAGATTTAATATCCTATCTCGTCCGAAAGCATATTATACAGCCGCAAATTGCATTGCGGCCAATAAGCTCGAATAATTTTCACTGTCCGTGATATATCTTAAGTTTTAATGCCAGACATGTTAATAAATGTGTCTAAGTTGAACACATAAAATCGACAGCTGCAGAACTCAATGCACCAAAAGGAAAGAAGAAGCAGTACATCTTTTACCGCTTTTTGTTTCCTGACGATTCTTATTTTTACCAACATGCTCCCACACAAATTTCGAACCTTCTGGAGTTGTTTTTGATCGTTGTGAGTTGCAGTATATTTGCCTTAATTGTGTAATCGTCTTCACAAAAAGAAGAAGAAAAAACAATTTTCAGAGCAATCTTTTTGCATTGGCACCGCACGATTTGAAAATAATTACAATGATTTATTCTTCAACTTTTGGTGAGCAATTTTCTCTGTAATATTTTGCCACCTAGAGAAGAGAGGCACAACGGCGCATGCGCGTCAGGTCTCCTGCAAGAACGACGGTCGCTTCCCGCAATTCTTGGATAGAAAATGGTGTACCATCGCGATTCACGCGTTTGCTAGCGACCTCCGTACTTCCCCGTGCCCCGTTGTTCGGCAGCGCCATAAGTTGCGTAGCGAATTTTACGACAGTGTAAAATGCGGGACATTTTGAAGATTTGGGTATTTCTTGCGGGACGCAGGACACGAGCCCTCAATGCGGGACAGTCCCGCGAGTCGCGGGACGGGTGGTCACCCTATATATGTGACGTCACCTGACGTCACTGCTACGTATGACCTGACGTCACAGCATAAGTATAAAAGCAGGCGCAGCGGGACATTAAAAGATTTTCTGCATCTCGTGGCTCACATGTGTTCCCGTTCCTGCTCTCGTGCATGCTTGGGGAGCAGAGAGCAGTGAGAGTGTCAAAGGACCAGACTTGAAAAGTAATCCGTTACAAGTAGCGAATTACTTGTAATCCGTTACTTTTTCAAGTAATTTTGTAATTGTCACGTTACTTTTTTCGGAAGTAATTTGTAATATAATTTCGTTACAAAATATTGGTAACGAATTACTTTAATTACTCGTTACTTTTTTTTTAAAAATATGAGCATAATACAGTAACTGGAGCAATACGGGCAGAAGAGCAAGTTCAACAAAATAGAAAACATCAGGAAGGGGAGAATAGCCGAAAAGAAAACACGATTTGTTTTTGTATGACCGGACACTAGAACCCCTAGAAAAACGGGCAAGGCATGCACAAATATACGAAAGATAAAGATCAAGTAAGACAACGCCGAGTAGGCTCTCCGTCGCTTTCCATCGTGATTTTCTTCTCCCGGACAGGAGAAAGCTCTTCGTGTTTATTTGTTTCTGTCTTTTACATCCTTTAATCCTTTCCAACTTCTTCGACGTCTCCCGCCACCTCCACAGACATTAAACGCGGGTCCGTAACCCCTGGATTCGCGGGTTCACAACTCGCGTAATATACGATCTAGCCTCGCGCGAGGGGGTCGAATTGTCTTTGTCTGTGATGTGCGCTACTGTATTCTAGCACGTTCTTGAGGCACGGATGAAAAGCTCCCGGCGCGAGGCTAAGAGCGTCGTCTTGGAGGGTACGGACGAAACTTCTTTTGGTTTACTTGTCCGGGCATGGTGGTCGAGTTCACTCCTCACTTTACATACAACATAAACATAAAAGGGGGGGGGGGGAGGGGGAATTAGGTTATCTAAGGAGTGTTAACAGAGAGAGATGGAAAACGCGTAAAAGTGGTGTGATCCTTTATTGTTTTGTGAGACCGATTGCCGCCGCGCCTCTCGCTCTCTATGCCCTCCCCTCCCCTGGCCTCTACGAATATTGGTATTGAAGTGAGAACCGATGAACCATCGATAACCCGTAACCGCCATTTTGTTTCTGACTGGTCCAGTTTTCGGTCATTGAGTGTCCGTCGTCTCCATGGCCATCTCTTAATGAGATGTTCAAAATTCAGGGCATTAAGGAGAACGGAAACTTAGAGTTTCAGTGCATACTTCACTTTCCAAAAAACACACATTGTCATCAGCAAGAACAACAAACTCTAATCTACGGAAACACATCAAGGTAAGTTGGGACGCCTGCATTTTGCATTGGCTATGCATTGTAACGTTAGAACCAAGTTTTTCTTTCCTTTTGAATAACAGGCGAAACACCCGAGACAAAAGAAAGCTTTCGTAGATCGCTTCTTTAGCTCCGAATCTCGTAGCGGAGGTAGACGCTGCTACTGAGCATGCGCACCGCTAGCTATATCTGCACAATTCCAAGGATCATTTCCGGAGGCCGTAAGCTAGCGGGATGGCGGGTGTGGTTGCAGCTTTCGGTGCCTTGTCAGATTACAGGTGAATGGAGCGCACCTACACTCTTTCTCTTAAATACAATATTTTATTTTTACAAAGACCATAATGACGGCATATGAGAAATGAAAAGTTTTGTCGCAGAACTTTTTTGAAAAATACCAAACTTTTTTCTGTTATTTTCTGGATAAGTGTACGGAAAAAGTAACGTGAAAGTAATTTGTAACGGAACGGGTAAAGTAATCCGTTATTTTTCAGCGAAAGTAATTTGTAACGGTAATCCATTACATTTGAGGCTCGGTAATTTGTAATTGTTATCCATCACATGTTTCCAATAACGAGAACAAGTCTGCAAAGGACTGATGTGACTCTATAGAGTCATCGCATCGAATCCAAAGACAATGCCGGGCTTCGAGCACATTAATTTCAAATATCGAGCCAAACAGCGCATTTAGAAATCCATCTCAGGCCAGGCAATGTGGGCAGAATACTTATTTTACACGTTTTACTGCATTCATTCATCTCCGACGGCGTTGTATTTTCCGCGGCCAAGACGGGAACTTGCGGAGCTTCACGCATGCTAAGCTTCCGGATGTTGCCACAGTCCGGCGCGCAACAGTGCGTATACAGCTTCAACGTTTGCTCTTCTGCGACATCCGATAGCAATGTTAAGAATAAAAGACCAAAAACGCACGAATCAACACCTTAAAATTTATGCATGAACAGCCTCACGAGCAAGCAGGCTGGCGAAAGGGCCTTCCCAGTGTTGCAAATATTTTGGCTAGATGACGCAACGTGTCACAACAAACTTGGTTGCCCTGAGGGCGACCAAGCGACCCTTTCACCGGAAACAGGTTTTCGACTCGCTGCTTGCATTTGTGCGGGAAGCAAGCCCTCCCTTGTATATTTAACTGTCCCTTTTTATATCATTCTCTCTGTCCTCATTGCCCCATCTCCACCTCCTCACGCCACCGTTTCAAATGTCTAAAGTCCAGCAACACGGCGATCCATTTCAGTTTCATGCAAATAAAACGTTCAGAAAGCATTTCCCTGAGGGTATAGCAGACGACGCGACGACGCTCTGTTTACTGAGCGCGGCTCGGCGGGGGCGTATATACTGACACGCGGCGCGGATCTGTTTACCAACACGGCCGGAAGGCCGGGCATGCTCAGGAGCTACGTGGGCAAAAGCGGCCACGCTTTCCGTGTTTTCGCCATTGCGTTGTGTGGCCTGCGCTCATTGTTGACGTTGTAGAGACGCGTCTAGATTTATTTATGCGTCGTATTTTCTGCCAACGTGTGTCGTATGTTATGCCCGACTATTTGAGCTCGCTACCCGATCCTGAACGGCAGCGGTATCGAGACAAACTGTGTGTAGACAGCGTTGCCTTCGACAATCCCTACGCCGTAAACAAGGGTTGCGGGAGCTTCAAATTTGAAGTTTCTGCCACCGATATCCATGGCTCATGTCGTCGTTTATTTAGTTTCTTCGCCAAGCCAGTTAAGGCCGACTCGGTGCAGGCGTACAAGTCTCTCGAGGCCTACGATTACTTCGAGTCGGTTTCCGCGCTGCCGGCGGGATCAGCAGACTGTGGGTCTGCGGAAGTGTATTTATTAATTGATTAAGTACACACAGCGTCCTTCATTTCTAGGTATGATATCTTTATTACCCTCATGATCAGAAGAAACGACAAAAGGTAACGCTTTGCCCGTTTTGTCGCCGATCACCTTCCGACGAGCGCTTAGCCGGTGTTTTGTGCGCGAGCACCGTGGGAACGAAATCTGGGTGGTCTCGATCAGACGACGGTTTCCCTGCGCATAAGCAGGCCTCCGAACGGAGATTGAAATGGAAGCCACACTTGCTTTCACGAAAGAACTTGCCGCACAAACGGTCGTCCGCGCGAGGCGACCATTCTTTCCAATCCACGGATATTGTCCACCTTCTGCGCTTTTCCGAGTCCACCGGGAACTTGTGGAAGCTCACTCCGCTGCTTGTGCTGTACCTTTCGGTGCAATTAACGGCTACGCAGCTTTGCGGCATGCAAAAATGCTATGACGCCCATGTAAAACGCGCGCCCTTCTGCGCACACCACCCGGCTCCGGCGCGATCGCAGCGCCGCCGCAGCTCCGTGACGTCAAGCCCATGTGTCGAGTTCTATAGTGCCTAAACTTAAGGGAGTGGGCAACTTAAATTATGGGGAGCCTTTCGATGCTGGACGCCTCCTGCGCCAATTGGTCATAAGTGCGCTTGTGCTGCGTTGTCGGGTGGCAACGAAGAAAGCGGGCGTAAAGGCTGAGACGCTTGCAGACGATCGACACTTTCGTGACCTCCTCGCATCTCGTTTGGCAAACCAACACCTTCTGAAGTCGCTGACAGGTTAAGAGTGAAGTTGAAGCTCCTCCCCCCTCTGTCCACTTTAGCAGAGCGAAGGCTGGAGAGGAGGTCACCTCCCCTCCAGCTTCAACGTCACTCTTAAGCTGTCACCGACTATTGACACTTTTTATCGGGTGTGGGTATATTATACAGATTGAACTTAAACTGCCTCAACAAGCCATTCTCGTCACTCCGCTGTAGATTAAAAATTTAGCCAGTATGATGCTCATCCAGATTGAACCAAATCGAACCGGGCAGAGGTGGGTATTGAAACCCAGGATGCCTGGGTTTTCCATTGCGAGCTCTCGCTGCACGTGCTCCAAGGTGGTCTGCGCTAGAGCCACTAAATACACTACGCTTCGGAGTAACGACCGATCAGCCATCTTTGTGCTAAACATCATGGTTGACAGTTATCTGAAACTTTATAAGAAATCACAGGAAACGTTTTTCCGACGTTTATAAATGTTAAAACGGTTCCCTATAGAGAAAAACATTGTCACCCGACATGGAGGTGGTAGGAGCTTCCAATTAAA
Organism: Ixodes persulcatus; assembly: GCA_013358835.2. Classification (NCBI taxonomy): domain Eukaryota; kingdom Metazoa; phylum Arthropoda; class Arachnida; order Ixodida; family Ixodidae; genus Ixodes; species Ixodes persulcatus. The sequence continues at coordinate 5,582 of JABSTQ010011306.1, read as the reverse complement.
GGGGCCATGAAACGAAATTTGGGCTGGGATAAAAGATTTTAAATTGGGACTTTCCTAATCAGCATGGCAAGCGATGCAAGGAGTTAGCTTCATGAAGCGATCCACGAGTCACGGTTTTGCTGTGTTTTGGTCCCGTTTACGGTCCACATTGGTTGCCTGCGAAACGCAACCGTTTGCAAATGTCGGAACAGCCCTTTAAAAGGAATTAGCCCCGTGCGCGACAGAAAGCGATCGCGGTGGTCCGCCTTTCCACGATTTGGCCTGAACGCTGACTATGACGTCCGGAAAGGGGAGGATTTATCATCGGACCGTGAAATACGAGGAATGAAAGAACTTTAGATTTTGACGATTGTTGTGGTCAGTGTTCCCTTTGAGAGCGCAATGATTTCAAGCTTCCACCATGCTAATAACAAAACACCATCCAACTTGTTTGTTGGCAAGGTATGAGCGTCACAATGGGGGAAGGCCACACAGGAGGGCGCCACCAAAACTTCTCGCGCTAATAGTCAAAACGGGAACTTCTAGTTGTGTGAGTAGCTTAGTGAAAAGGTGTCCGTTTCACGTGCCGTGGGCCCCAGGTTAAAGTCAGAGGAGGCGAATATTTTTTTTTTTCGTGAAAATATTTGGTGATTTTTATTTATTTCTTTTTTAGAGTAATCATTGCCATTCGAAACTCCTGGCAATCTTTTTTCCCGAGGGGTTGTGCCGGCTGCCGGCAAAATATCCCCACCCTATTTCATAACAGTGCTCAAGAGGTTCTTGAAACGCAACGCCGTTCCGTCGGAGAATCTTCCGAAGGAATCACACGACCGGGTCGTGAGGCTTCGGACGCCACCGAGACGTACTGCTATCATTTGATCACTATTTTATTCCAGGCTATCTTTTACACTGGAACATATGAGGTAGCAGTATCAGTTCGATATTATGATATTCACGCAATTTCGTGAATCATTTTGCGATTCCTATAATTTCGATTGAGTAACGCAAATGTCTGTATGACCAAGTCCTCGTCGTGCAGAACTCATTGATATTTCATCGTGAACCGTGCACCTTTGAATAACCGATAAATTAAACTGAAAAAGACAACTTGTAACGTTAAATGCCAATATGCAGTCTAATTGGCCACATTCTACATTATAATGTTCCCCAGTGTGTTCTGTATTTTGGCATTTCAAGAAAAACGCAATGTAATGACTATTTTGGTTGATGTTTTGGTGAAGATTTCTCCGGGGCGACGTTGCGCTCGATTACATGATCCCATTTCAGCACGTCCTCGCCTTCAACGAGGCACCTCTTGCTCTCGCCGATGTGGCTGATGATCGTTGCAAGGGACAGGGACACTGAAAAGCAATGTTTGTGTTTCGTGAATACGTTTTCTCCAACCTAGGAAGCGCACAAACATCGCCACACCGCGTCAGTCACGCACGACCTGGCGCGCGCAGCCGGAGCGACGCGGCCGATTGGAGCGCATACACGTGGGTTGATTTCTGCTTCCAACGAGAATGCGGCGACATTTAAAGCAAGGTGAGACAAGCAGGGACTATGCTACCCCTACGCAGATGCTTTTCGAGCAGATGAATATTATCCACATACCTTTCACGAGCCTCAAGTCCTCGTCCTCCATGACTGAACGAATACTAGCGGCGGGATTGTTATTCCCGCAGAATAGTTCCGACGGCGGCCGCTTGCCAGCGCCACCGTTCGATCTCTTCCCCCAATATGTTCTCAACATTCCACCGCGTGTAAAGCTCAGGAAGTCCCAGTTTTTTACTTAAGATGGGTGACAGTTGCGTCTGCTCTGTATTAAGCACCAAGATGGCGGCGCCCACCAGCAGATCAGGGAGCGGAGTGCCGATACTCTTATATCCTAGTTACACGGGCGCACTTAACTGCAGTCACGCTAAAGGCCGGTTCAGACACTTGCGTTTGAGTGCGTTTGACTGCGTTGCGTCGAGAACCGCAAGCGAGTCACCGGCACATCTGTGCTTCGTATGAAGCGTGGAATCCAATTCAAGGAATCATCTTGGCGCGCGATGTAGCAGCAGCGATGTCCTGGTTTCTCGCAGCCGCAACGCAGTCAAACGCAGTCAAACACAAATACTTTCGGACAACATTCTGCGGCTATAGACCTTTCCAATGTTTTCAAAATCACAGTCCAGCGTGCGATCTTCACAGCCCAGCACGTGCGTGTTCGTCGCTTCGGAAAGCAAGCAAAGCACGCGCCATACGCACGAACGCACAAAATGGCACCGGCCAAAAGCTCGTTTTTGGAAAGGTCTATACACGATTGCAAGCAAAGCGACTGGCCGCCGCCATTTCTCTGCTCGTGCGGGAAAGCTCATGCGATTTCAAGCTTGCCAAAGCTATCTTCACGCGCACGTTACACGTGCTTGCACGCCTGGGGCACCAGTCGTGATGCCATGCTTGCAATTGTCTATAGACGCTTTACAGCAGCTGTGCATGGGCGCCGCCATAACTGACCTTCAGTTTTTGTTCCCTCTTATTCCGTTCGCTTGACTTCATCATTTCCACAGCAGGACAGGTTATTGCCATTTTAAGTGTTACTGTGTCCTTCCCCCCAGCATAGGCCGTTGTGGAGACTCGTCAACGCCCGCTTCAGTGGCTCGGCATCTCGGTAAGACAAGAGAAGGGCGGCTATGGCGGCTCAATCTGGCGCGTGTGTAAAGCGTCTATAGACCTATTCCGCATAACCTCAAACCAGCCAGTAACTGACGTACCCTCGACCTGGCGTATTTTTGAATTGCCCGCTGACACAGGGTATGCAACCGCCAAGGGTATGGGCGAAAAGGCTTAAAAACGGACGTCGTGAATGAGTTAGTTCCGAGTGCTCCTTTTTACCGTGTTGCAATTTCCGAAAATCTGCGGTTGTCTGGCTACCACTGCGTGGTCGTCGGATCGATAAATAATTTTAAAAAGCATAAGAACAATAGCAGAAAGTGTGCCATGAGCACAAGAAGCTGCAGCGCGAGTGTGGCTGCAATGTTATCGAGTTTCGCATTTTCCCCAAGAACCCTTATTTATGAAGTCAGCCGATTGCGAGCTTGAATCGCGAGAGATTCGTATCAGACTCAACGTCACGTTTAAGCTCACGACCACTTCGTCTACGACAAAAGGACCGATTTTAATTCCCGGCGCATGTTGTCCAATTAAGTTATCACTGCAAGCCCCAAGGTATGTGAAAGGTATGAAAAAGTCTACATGCCACCACTCAAGATGGAGCTATGAAATGCCGAGGGCTTACCTGCATAGACTACATTAAACTGCTCATATATACTTCGCTGTGGAAACTCAATCAAACACCCCACCGTCTTCGTCCTCGTTCTCTCGAGGAGGCAAGGTGGCCTGTGAGTAGCCAGCTGGATTCAACCGGACAAGCTGAAACCAAGTTATTGCAGCCCACCATAGCCAAGCCTAGCCAAGTTCCCCCCATACCCACACCGTTGCCGGCCGTGATAGCTGTGTTGCCAGAACTAGCCGGTATTTCTTTTTCTAAACCGCTAGACGGCGTCGTCGGCGCCGCAATTCTCAAGATGGCGGCGCCGTTAAAGAAAAGGTCTATACCACTGATCTCTATTTTTATAGGCTGGATCGCGGATCGGGAGCCCGTCGGTGTCGCCACCGGCGGCCATTGCTTGACACCAGGCAATACACGCAAGTCTATGGGAGAAACGCACAAAAGTAAGAATATTGAAGCATGTACGCTGTGCTCGGAGGCGAGTGTTTTATGTTGTGCTGCGATCCTTATGTCGGGTGTTTGGAGATCGAATCAATATTTGTCAAACGTTCGAACGCCGAGTAAAAACATCAAACGTACCGGAGCACCTACGGCTGAGCTGGTAAGCTTGCTCTCGTAGTGGAGTAAACAAAGGAACTTGCCGTCAATAAGACCGCCCTCGGGGAAGCCCAGAAGTTGATGAATGACAAAGAAGTTCCATCTAGACAGCGCCTTTCCGGGAGTGAGCGAATTCCGCGTAGCAAAGCCTTCGAGCTTGTCGTCTGCTAAACCCAACTCAACGAAACCTCCACTGACTCCGCGGTAACTCTAAGTAACTCTGGCCTCATTGAGCTGCACTACAGCGGAGTCACTCTCGACCACAAAATATTTATTTATAAGAACTGCGAGGGCTGTCAGTTTTAATGTTTGTACGCAAGCTATTTGACGGGCTTATCGAAAAGCATCCAAAAAGTTTCAGTGCCGACAACAGCTTAGAAACAGGGGAAAACGGCACTTTTTCTCGTTCTTCCCATAGAGTTCCATGCATTGGCTGGTGTCAATCAATGGCCGCCGATGGCGACACTCGGCCCCAGCTGCCGAGGCCGCGGTCCGCGATCCAGCCTACTACAATAGAGATCAGTGGTCTATACAGTCAAAGCTATGGGCGAACTTGCGCCTGAGCACCTTGAGCACCCATCAACAGTGCACGCGCGCTCTTCACTTCCTCTGAAATAGCTATCCGAGAGTACAGTGCGGTAACTGCGAGACGCGTAATGGGCCTCCTGCGTTGTCCAGGGGGTGCTGCGAAAAGGCCTCGTTTTGGGTAGTACAGACTTTAGCGTCTCAAACTGCCACGCATGCAGAAGCGTGCCAGCTCTGGTGCCAAGCGCGAGATCACGATGAAAATACAAAGAAACAACAAAAATTCGAACGCCGTCAAAGCTAAGACGCTAAGCGCGTGAGCCAAGAACAGCCGTTCCGCGCGTTCCAAAGTAGACATGACAAAGAAAAAGAAAAATTAAAGCGTCGCTTCACAGGTGTTTTGACGTCACCACCCAGAGGTAAGAGAAAGGTACCCTAGCGGTGGTGTCATGAATTTGGCACTTTTGAATGTCTTGCGGCGTTGAGTCTGGCCGATTTCTTGCGTCCAAAGGTGTTTTTCATTCTTCAGCACAAGACAAAATTAAAAAAAAGCTCGACCAACGTGCCATAAGTAGTGCGAGGCTCAATCAGTTGAGCTTGTACTACCCAAAAGGAGGGCGCTACAGTTTGTTCGAAGCTTCAGCGCAGGAGGCCTATACCCCTGTTACACGGGCACGCCTAACCGCGGTTAACTCAACTTAACTGCTGTTTCGCGGCACCACAGATGCCGCAGTATACTTTCGGACAGCTATTTCATAACACGTGAAGAGCGCGCGTGCACTGCTTCGATAGATGCTCAAGATGCTCAAGCGCACGTTCGCCCATAGCTTTGACTGCATAGCCGCAGAATGTTGTCGGCAAGTATTGTGCGCTGACTGTGGCTTAGCGTAACTGCAGTTAAGTTTGCCCGTGTAACAAGGGTATTACACCAGTTAGAGCTGAGGTAGCCGCGGTTAATGCCCAATTCACACGGCAGCGTAAAGATACCTTTAGCTTAGGTCCGTTAGCTGAAGGTAGGGTGCCTTCATGTGCGAAATTTGCTTGGAGTCATGACATCTGGCCATTTTGTTTCAAAGGCTTATTTTTATTTTTTCTTCTGAAGCGCGTGAAAGAGCGTGTCCCAGCACGCGCTCGTGGCGCTGACTGTGCTACGGCGACATTTTGTTTCTTGCGATTTCTTTGTATTTTTCCTGTGAGCGCGAGC